>OZ024741.1:398790287-399030287 GCA_964016885.1 Eledone cirrhosa
TAACTCCCGATGGAGTCATCAAGGTACCGGAGTGTCTCGGGTACATTAAACCTGGTGGTGCCCACCCTGCCAGCAGGTCTAAACAACACAGCCAATTTCTTCCAGAGAAGGGGAGTGAATGAAAGAGAGGGAGTGAATGAAAGAGGGAAAGAGTGGGAGTGAGTGAAAGAGAGAAAGAGAGTGAGTGAGTGAAAGAGAGAGAGAGAGAAAGAGAGAGAGAGAGAGAGAGAGAGAGAGAGAAATTTCTTTATTAGCCACAAGAGCACAAAAGAAGGGGACAAATACAAATGGGGAGTTTACATACAGGTATATGAAAATAAAACTATTAATAAAATAACAAATAACAATTGATAAACCCAATAGGGGGGAGGTGTTACACAGGGGTTGTACACCCCCCAAAAAACGTACAACCCTCATCTCCAGGAGCACTAAGAGTGAGTACTCCCTTCCTCGAGAGATATATATATATATATATAGAGAGAGAGATAGAGATAGATAGATAGATAGATTTCTTTATTAGCCACAAGGGCGCAACAAGAAAGGGGACAATACAAAGACATGCCGGGGATTTTACATACAGTCGTGTAGATAGATAGATAGATAGATAGATAGAGAGAGAGAGAGAGAAAGTGAGTCAGTGAGAAAGAGATGTAGAGGAAAATTCAACACCAATACGGGACAGGTAATTTTTTTTTATCGATCTCAAAAGGATGAAAAGCAAAGAATACCTTGGTCAATTTAAACTCAGAGAGAAGAGTGAGCTAGAATTAATACATCAGAGCAGTCCACCCTACATTCTAACGACTCTGATAAATCACCTCCTTAAATGTGATTAATTAGTTTTAACGCCAAAAAATATTTAACGATTTTTCTGCTTGTTTTATATTTTTATACCATTTTTACTGCTCAACAACTATTTGTTGCGATTAAAATCTCCTTTGTTCGTCTTTTGGTTGGCAGATTCATATAAAAATTAACACTTTTATTCCACGAGTCTTTTAATTTCTAATCTGCACTTCAATCCGAAGTTCCTTAATATTACATTATTCTAGTTTCTCAAAATAAAGACGAATTAAAAAAAAAAACATTGATGATTTCTAACGATTTATTTTTCTTTCTTCTACAAGAAAAATTCTCCGTGTAGCTGTACCATTTAAAATGTTAAACTACTGCTGCCTTTTTTGACGCCATTTTTGAATATATTAATTATTCTTTAGAATTCTGCTACAGAAACAACAAAACCTCATGTAATACTTTGATTCTTTAAATCAAATTTCTGTATTCATTGTTTCTAAAATAATCTCCAGAAGGGGATTAAGGGTATTAATAATTATAATTATCAAATCAGGGCGACATTAAAAGAATTATCAAAACGTTTAACACTTTAATGTTTTATAGGTTTTCATTCTTGTCCTAACTTTGAGATTCTGATATTTGTATTTTGTTTTAATATCCAACGATATCTTTTATTTCCCTATAGAAGATTAATTTATATTATTTTATTCTATATTCCATTTTCTCTGTTCTTATTGTGTGAACATGAACACACACACAAGCAAGGTTAAAGTACTTTGTTATGAAATAGGTTTGAAGTACTTTATCGAGAAAGATGGTCGTACTACTGAAAGATTCTCTCTACACAAGCAAGAAAGAATTATAAATAGAGATTATTGTTAACTGAACACAGGACACTGGATTAGTAATATTGTTAGAGCTTCACACAACAGGTTTTATATTCTGATTTCAAATCCTGTCAAGGTTAGCTTTGCCTATCATCCTTAAGATGCTAATAAAATAAAGTACCAGTAATGTACTGGGGTCGATTTAATTAACTTTACTCCCACCAAAAGTGTTGGCCTTGACTTGAGCCTAAACCAGAAACCATTATTCAGACCTGCCAACCTCTAAAACCCCAAACGGAGTGTACCAGGAGAAAAAGTGCCCTAAAACAGGGAGATATGAGGCAGAATGGGGAGATTTTACATAATGAAAGCTGTACCTATTTTCACAAGAGAAGACATCTCTCAGCCACCCCAGAGTGGGTGGGAGATCTCCCCATTGGAAGGGGAGAGTTGACAGGTCTGGATTATTGGTATTGTTAGGGCGGTGGATTGACAGTATTGATAGAGCGTCGAACAGCTGCTTGGTTGCATAGTGTTACGGCCCCTTACGTTCTGAGTTCAAATCCCGCCGAGGTTAACTTTGCCTTTCATCCTTACGGGGTCGATAAAATAAAGTACCAGTAACACAATGGGGTCTACTTAATCGTATTTTCCCCTCCCTTTCAAATTTCTCGCCTTGTGCTGAAGATAGAAACTATTAATTAAACGGAAAGTAATTTACTTTATATTTTCTTTATCAACAATTTACCGAAAACTACCGTAACCAGATTACACACACACACACACACACACACACACACACACACACACACACACACACACACACACACACACACACACACACACACAGATACACACACACCGACACAAGAAAACACACACACACATACACACACGCACACACGTACACACACACACAAACACACACACACACATACATATATATATATATATATATATATATAATGTGGATCACGCATTTAAATTCACATATCTGAGGAGATGTCGAAGAAGAGTCAGGCTTCGATCGCCTTGATCTCACCCGAGCTGATCGATATTCAAACAATTGTAATATTCGAATCAAGTTTCTACACAAGCTGCAAAATTGACTTGAATTTTCACTATATATATATATAGAGAGAGAGATTGGAGCAAACAACACGGGCGCTCTATCTCAAAATTATTTTTGAAAAGCATTAGAAATGCGCAACCGGTAAAAACTTATAACTAAAACTGAATACTAACCAATACTTATTACTAATTTTTACTTATTCCGAATTAAACTATTTTTCACTGGGAAAAATTTGTCAGCATTTTCTTTTCCTTTTACTAATATATATATATATATATATATATATATATATATATATATATATATATATATATTTCGTTTCTGAATTTGTTTAGCAAGATTCTTTATCTGAAAACGTGTGTTGAAACCGATATTGTTATGTTTTAGGAGGGTCATGTTGCCAATAAGAAACACACGCACCAGTTGCTTTCACTCCAATTTATTATAAATTTAATTTATAAATTTAAGAATTTATAAATTTACGGTTAGTTGGTTGGTTCCACAACCAGACGATTGTTCATATATTGTCAAAGTTCTTTCGTCACACATTCTATGACCTCTTCAATGACTGGGGATTCTTTTCTTTGTGTTTGTTCCTCTCCTTTGTTCTGTCCTACGCCATCTTGTTTTTGTGTGTGTTGTGTGCTTAGTTTACGCATGTGTTACATCCGGGTGTCTGTGTGTGTTTATATTTGTTTATTTACATGTTACTGGTTGGTTGTTTGTTCTATGTGTGTTTTCATTTTGTTCTTAATTGTAAGTTGTGATGTTGCTGTTCCATTCATGTTTTCTATTTAATTTTGGTTGGAGTTCATTTATGTTTATTGCCTCTGTGATTTGTCTAAACATTGCGTCTTTTCTGTGTGTAGATTCTATTTTTATTTCTATGTTCTCTAATTTACCCTTATGTTCTATTTTAGAATGTTGGTGGAGTACAGATGATTCTTTATTATCTTGAAGCTCTCGCCAGTGTTCATTTATCCGTTCTCCTATATTACGAGCTGTCTCACCTATGTACACTATATTCTTATCTCTACATTGTCCTTCAGTACATCTTATGCTATATACTACATTTCTAGTTTTACAGTTAATATGGGGCTTAGTTTACAGATTATACATTTCTTATCTATACAGGGAGGTCGTTGAAAAGGGTATGTATTGCTAATAAGTGTTTTTATGGAGGTACCTGGTATTTCTACTATCTTAATATTGAGTTTATGTTTATCTAGGGCCTTTCTAAATTTGTAAGCTAATTCACCTCTAGGGGTTGTATTGATGAACATTACACTCTGGTATTTATTGCTATCATACCATGAGTTTATTCTATTAACCTTATTCCTAGTTCTTTCTAATCTATTCCAAAATTTGCAGGTCCCATTTGTATCATTATTTACCATTTTTTCCCATTTGGTTCTGGCTCCTCTATATACTCTGATTTTATCTCTCTGATTGTAACCAGAGAACTGCATACGGTGGATGAAGTGTTGTATGTGTCTCTCTAGTTCTTTGGGGCTGCACATGCGGGACACGTTTCTCATCACCCGTACCAAATCCGCAATCAGTATGTTGATTTTGGTGTGGTCCGAAACAGCTGAGTTTCGGTGGATCAGATATTTGGAAGTCATGGGTTTAGCATAATGGGAATGGAGGATTTGTTTTTTGTTATTAATGGTTTCTAACCAGAGCTCTGTGTCTAGTACAGGTGATCGATGGTTGGGATGTTTGCTTGGGTAGTCTATAGTAACTCTAATACTCTGGTGGATGGAGTTAGCTATTTGCTGGATGCTTTCCATGGTGTTTTTCTCTAATTCCTGACTGTTCTCTAGTGGGGGTGTTTTTACTACGATGTTTATATCATCAACGTAGCGGAAGTACATTATCAGGGTTAAGAGGTTGCTGTCTTCTAATTGTTCTTTAAGTTTAAGTTTAAGTCTATTGAATAGGTTAGCTATGTCACCTGCAATGCTAACACCAATGGCCGCTCCCTCCTGTTGGGCATATGTTTTTCCATTAAATTTGAACATATGTTCCTTAAGGGTTAATTTTATACTGGCCCCCACCGCATGTGAAATCATTTTCTTTAGTTCATCGTGGTTTTCGGGGGTCCGTATGGCTCTGGTCCACCCGTTCCATCTATCTGTGTGGGTTTTCTTGGCCATTGAGGTAATGGTAGGTGGTCTGCCTCTTACTGGTAGGGCACAGGTTGCTAAGGTCATATGTATCTAGATAATCATTACTATAGGTAAGTTTAAGTAGGAGTCCCAGCACACTGGTATCAATCCCACGGAATTCAACATTGCTCTCACTGATCATTTCTACGCATTTCTCCACAGCAAAATCTACGTCAATGGATGAATATAGGGACACACCATCCATACTACCTATTATGCAGTTTGTTAGGTCCCTAGATCGGTTACTTTCGCTGATTCTGCCGAGGAAGTCCTCCGTGCTGTCACATATATCTGGGGACATTTCAATGATGGGGCGTATGATCAGGGAGAGGAAGTAGGAAAGTCTGTAGTTACTAGCAATGTTAACTCCACAGACTGGCCGTGTTGGTGGTCCTGTGACAGGATGACTGCTCGTTTTATGGTCTTTTCGAAGCTCATACAACGCTGGCACGTTATTGTTCCAGGCCTGGAAGTTGTTGGCAGTCCTTTTGTTGGGCTGCATTATGTTTGTCCACATCATCATATGGGCATTGAGGGATTTCTCCCTATCCTCATGCTCTTGTGGTGTTATTTCTCTTGTGTTAGTGATGTGGGTTGCATTGCCTGGATGTAGTTTGACAGACTGTCAACCGACATTCTGCCAGACTTGTCTGTTGGAAAGCATGCAATCTCTCCGTTACGCAAGCGCTGCATGAGCTTACGCAAGCCATTTGCAGACTTTTCTCCCAGTTGCTGGACCTCCATTCTATTTTGCTTCTTGCTATACTGTTCTATAATATTTCTAAGTTTAGATCTAGCTATACTAAATTGTGCTTCTGTTTGTTCATCGACCTGCGACGGCAATTGCGTGCGTTTGTTAAAAGCTAAAGTCGTGGCGTGGACTCGTCGTAGGTCAAAGGACATATCGGAAGGATTATAAAAAGTAGAGTTCCAGGCTGCTGCTTTATGTATACTATTGCTATTGTTATTGTTAGTTGTGTTGTTTCTATTTCTATTTCCACCAACAGCCTCATGGTTGTTTCTATGTCTCTCATTATTACTCCTGTCTCTTTCCTCTGGCTCATTGTTATTATCTACTCTATTTTGTGTGTCTGTGTGTTCGTCCTGGTTATTTTCTCTGTCAGTATCGATAGTCTCCCTTCTCCTTTCAATCCCTTTACCTTCCCTTACTTCTGTGTTACTGTCATTACCTGTTTTCTGTGTCTGTGTATTTGTTAAGATTGTGATGGCGGTGAGAGACATAGAATGTGTGTGTGTTGTTGTTGCTGTTGTTGTTGATGTGTGCTGTTGTTGATGTGTGTTGTTGTTGTTGTCTCCGTGTAGTTTATTATTGTTGTATGTGTTATTATTGTTGTTTGTGTCTGTGTGTCTGTTGTTGTTTCTGAGTATGTTATTATTGTTGATGTGTGTTGTTGTTATCGTTGTTTGTGTCTGTGTATCTGTCGTTGTTGCGATGTGTGTTGTATGTGTGTGTGTGTGTGCGTATGTTGTTACTTTTGTTTTTGTTTTTGTTTTTAAGGCTCCAACGTAATTTTGTAAATGATTTTTCTATTTCTGACAAGCATTTTATCATATTTACCTTATTATATATGGCATATTTAGGTGGTAGCTGTAATATCGATAATTCATCAGAGCCGACTGTAGTGTTTCCCTATATATATTTGTGTTGTTGTTGTTGAATTCATCTGTTAATGAGATGTCGGCCATGTTTATACCGTCAATCTTGTCAGGATATCTATCGATATTCTCTAAAGTTTCTTGGTCTAGTTTTATCTGTTTGAGCCACCTTAGTTTCTTGTTAAAGTGCTTGTCACATTCTTGAACAAGGTACTTTTCTTCAAGACATATAAGGTTTATAAATATTAATTTTTCTCTTGGTGTGGTGATCTTACTTATTTCTTGTATTAGGTTACGCTTATGTTTTTCTTGATGACTTAATTCTCTGTAAATCTTCTTTTTTATGTTTAGAATTAGTGTTCGTTTTAGCCTATCTGCTTGCTTTTTGGTAAGTTGTAATCTTCTTACATCGGTGTTGATGGTGTTGGTGTAAACTCGGGACGAGGCACATTCTTTTATGAAGTGTAGTTGTCGAGATGTTATTGTTTTTCGTAGATAACAGAACATGGTGGTTTTCAGTATCTTGTTAGCCTGGCTAAGGTTTACGATATTTCGTTTCTGAATTTGTTTAGCAAGATTCTTTATCTGAAAACGTGTGTTGAAACCGATATTGTTATGCTTTAGGAGGGTCATGTTGCCAATAAGAAACACACGCACCAGTTGCTTTCACTCCAATTTATTATAAATTAAATTTATAAATTTAAGAATTTATAAATTTACGGTTGGTTGGTTCCACAACCAGACGATTGTTCATATATTGTCAAAGTTCTTTTGTCACACATTCTGTGACCTCTTCAGTGACTGGGGATTCTTTTCTTTGTCTAAACATTGCGTCTTTTCTGTGTGTAGATTCTATTTTTATTTCTATGTTCTCTAATTTACCCTTATGTTCTATTTTAGCATGTTGGTGGAGTACAGATGATTCTTTACTATCTTGAAGCTCTCGCCAGTGTTCATTTATCCGTTCTCCTATATTACGAGCTGTCTCACCTATGTACACTATATTCTTATCTCTACATTGTCCTTCAGTACATCTTATGCTATATACTACATTTCTAGTTTTACAGTTAATATGGTGGCTTAGTTTACAGATTATACATTTCTTATCTATACAGGGAGGTCTTTGAAAAGGGTATGTATTGCTAAATAGTGTTTTTATGGAGGTACCTGGTCTTTCTACTATCTTAATATTGAGTTTATGTTTATCTAGGGCCCTTCTAAATTTGTAAGCTAATTCACCTCTAGGGGTTGTATTGATGAACATTACACTCTGGTATTTATTGCTATCATACCATGAGTTTATTCTATTAACCTTATTCCTAGTTCTTTCTATTCTATTCCAAAATTTGCAGGTTCCATTTGTATCATTATTTACCATTTTTTTCTATTTGGTTCTGGCTCCTCTATACACTCTGATTTTATCTCTCTGATTGTAACCAGAGAACTGCATACGGTGGATGAAGTGTTGTATGTGTCTCTCTATGCGGGACACGTTTCTCATCATCCGTACCAAATCCGCAATCAGTATATTGATTTTGGTGTGGTCCGAAACAGCTGAGTTTCGGTGGATCAGATATTTGGCAGTCATGGGTTTGGCATAATGGGAATATATATATATATATTAGAAAGTGAGGTTTTTTTACAAAATGAAAAATAACCGAGGTGTCCTACACGAGTGAAAGTATAAAGAAAAAAAGATGAAATCGAAAATGCAACAGGAGCCTTATTTTAAAAATATATATATATATTTATTTGGTTCCTTTACCGGTTTCGCAGTTCTTCTGCTTTTCAAAAGTAGAGTTGAGATGGAGGGTCTGTGGTTTTTCTCACATCTGGTTGGTCTTTGAATGTTACCTGTTTTATATGGAAAAAAGTGGCTCGAAACGCCAGGTTTTTAGAGAAGTAATTTGATTGGTTGGTCAATAAGTATAATTTCGCGCTAGTTCGCGTTACAAAGTTCTTCAAACAAGGGGGGGGGGGGGTCAGGTTGTTTTTTCATATATGAGTGTTTGAATTTCTTTTTACTTAAAAAAGGGGCTCACGAAGGCTTTATTTTTATAAATGTAATTTGATTGGTTATAAATGAAATTATGGTTGTCACGTGAACAAGTTCATTAAATTTTGCGCCCGTATTTGGGAATTTATTTTGTAGCCTTTTAGAGAATTTTATGACAAACAAAAGATCATGGTCAAGAGAAATGGGATGGGAGAATTGTTCTGGTTCAGTGAATATAGCAGGTTGTTTTTTCATATATGAGTGAAGTTTGGTTGGTTGATGTAGTCACGTGAATAAGTATATCAGCTTTCACGTAAGTTTGTTTGAATTTCTTTTTACTTTAAAAAAGTGGCTCACGAAGGCTTTTTTTAAATAAATGTAATTTGATTGGTTATAAATGAAATTATGACTGTCACGTGAACAAGTTCATTAAATTTCGCGCCCGTATTTGGGAATTTATTTTGTAGCCTTTTAGAGAATTTTTTGACAAGCAAAAGATAATGGTCTACAGAAATGGGATGGGAGAATTGTTCTGGTTCAGTGAATATGGCTCGTTCGCTGGGGTGTCAGAATTGAGATTTTCTATTGAAATAAAGAAAGTAGACCTATGTATGTTTATTTGTGCGTGTGTGTGTGTGTGTGTGTGTGTGTGTAGGAAAATGATTCTATTAGTAGAAATGGGGGAGGGAGTTGTGTGTGTGTATATGGGTGTTATGTGTGTGTGTGTGGGAGTATGTTAAGATGGAGAGAATATATATATTTTGTGTGTGTGTATGTGTGTAGGAAAGTCATTCTATTAGTAGAAATGGGGGAGAGAGTTGTGTGTGTGTGGGGTGGGGGTGGTGGTGGTGGGGTGGGTGTTATGTGTGTGTATGGGTGTTATGTGTGTGTGGGAGTATGGTTAGCATGTTAAGATGAAGAGAATATATATATATATTGTGTGTGTGTGTATGTGTGTGTGTGTGTGTGTGTGTGTGTGTGTGTGTGTGTGTGTGTGTGTGTGTGTCTGTGTGTGTGTGTAGGAAAATGATTCCGTTAGTAGGAATATTTTTGAATGAACATACTTTCCTTACTTATTCGTATTTGTTCTGTTGTATTGTCAGCGCAAACGTATGTTAAGGTTTATTTAGTTCGGGTTTTTATTTTCTAAAGTAGTAGGTGTTATGTGTGTGTGTATGTGTCTGTTTGTATGGTTAGCATGTTATGGTGTTGACATAATGTATATTAAACCATATTTAATGCTGGTCTATATTTTTGAATAAACATATTTTTCTTATTTATTCGTATTTGTTCTGTTGTATTGTTAGCGCAAAGGTAAAATGGGAAGACTTGGAATTTGGGTGTCTTATTACTTGCGCATATGTCTAGATGTGTGCTTAGTGGTATCTGTCTCGTGGTTGGATCTCGTAATTGTTGGCGATGAACTGTCATTCTGTTTCTGAGTGTGAGTTTAGTTTGTCCTATATAATCTTCATTGCATCCTTTACATTTAATGGCATAAAGTAGATTTTTTGATGAGCAAGTGAAGTGATTTTTTACAGCAAAATTTTATCCTGATTTAAATGTATACGTGTTGCCTTCAATATGTGAGTGCAGGTTCCACAATTAGAGCGACCACATTTTTTGACAGTTGGTTGTGGGTTTGTGGTAGGTAATTTGGCATTGGTGAGTAATGTTTTCAGTGATTTCGGTTGTCTTTTGCTTTTGATTATTTTGTGTGTTTCAAGGGCTGTTTTCGTTCTTGGGTCTTGTTTTAGTCGTGGGATGTTCTTGTGAATAGTGTTGTAAGCCTCCGCATTTCTTGGGTTGTGTATTGAGATATATGATAGAATATTGGACGTACCTTGAATTTGTTTCTGTTTTCGTAATTCATCAATGCCTATTACTTTAGCCCTTTCTATTCCATTATTTATTAGTAATGGTGGGTACTGTCTTTAGAGTAGAATTTCCTTTAATTCTTGAAGTCTTTTATTTCGCGTTTCATAATTGGAGGCAATTGTGCAAATTCTTCTTGCTAGGTCAAAAGGAATGTTCGTCTTCGTGTGCTTTGGATGGTTGGAGGTGAATAGCAGATATTGTTTGGAATCTGTTGGTTTGTAGTGTATGTCAGTTTCAATATTTGTGTCTTTTTTAAAGATTAAGATGTCCAGAAATGGGAGTTGATCTTGGCTGTATTCCATTGTGAATTGGATGTGGTTATTGATGCCGTTTATTAAGTTTTTGAAATCATTCAGTTGGTCGAGTGTGTGGGACCAAAGAATGAGACAATCATTCAAGTAGCGTTTCCAATTCTCTGATAAATATTTGTGGAAGTTCAATCCGTATTTTGATTTGGACTGTTCATATATCTGGACTTCTAAGTATGCCATGACTAAGTTGGCATAAGTTGGAGCGGCTTTTGTACCCATCGCAGTCCCCGATATTTGCTTGTAAGTATTGCCATCGAAATAAAAAAAGTTGTTCTGTAGGATAAATTTTAATCCCTCGGTGATGAAGCTTTTTTCTATTCTGCCAGGTATCTCATTGGGATATTTCTGTAGCCAGAATCCTATTGCTTCTAGTCCGTATTGGTGTGGGATCATTGTGTAGAGATTCACTATATCGAAAGACACAATAATACTGTTTAAGAGGTCCAGATCGACTCTTACAAGGCTTGGTATGTGTTTTAGTAGTATGTCTATAAAGTTGCTCAGTCTGTGTGTTTCATACATATTGTTCATATTTAGTATACTATTCACCCTAGCGAATCTGGTCCCTTATAATTTGAACACAAATATGTATATATCTGTGTTTATCTCTCTTTATTATATTGAATTATATATATATATATATATATATAATATAAATAATTACAACAGTGACATAGTCAGGTACTCAAGTTTCGTTGGGTTCTGGGCTCCAATTTCTTCAGCCCAGAACCCAATATATATATATATATATATATATATATATATATATATATATATATATATATATATATATATATATATATATATATATATATATATATATATATATATATATATATATATATATATATATATATAAAGAATTAGTATATCTATTAACACATATATACAGATGCATACCTATGCTAGCAAATATATAGGTTTTGTCTTAGTAACTTTGTGGTTCAATGCATGGGGATGCAGTACAATAATATGAAAGACGTAAAATAAGAAAATTATAAAAATTAACTTACTTACTAAAATTTCACTCCAACTAATTAGTTTCTGAAAGGGAATAAACATAGTTTCCGAAGAAACGTACGGAGAAGCCTTTCGTCATCAGGGAAGTCTATTCTCAGCTAAGTTTCTAGGCGATGCGTGGACACAGGGAACTTATACAAAAATAATTCAGTGGATGGAAAAAAGCAAAGCGTGGACTAAGTTCCAAGACATTGAAAAAATCACTGCCTACTGCGCCGGTGGCAAATTCAAAAGAATCAATCACGTGACATCGAGGTTAATCAGTGAGGAGTGGTTTGTTAAGAAGACAGCAGCCGAACCATTACTATGAACTATAGTAGCAGTTTTGGCCAATTTTGGCTCAACAAAATAATTTGGAGATAATTATAAAGAATTAGTATATCTACTAACATATATATACAGATGCATACTTATGCCAGCAAATATATAGGTTTTGTCTTAGTAACTTTGTGGTTCAATGCATGGGGATGAAGAACAATAATATGAAAGACGTAAAATAAAAAAATTATAAAAATTAACTTACTTACTAAAATTTCACTCCAACTAATTAGTTTCTGAAAGGGAATAAAGATAGTTTCCGAAGAAACGTACGGAGAAGCCTTTCGTCATCAGGGAAGTCTCTGTCCACGCATCGCCTGGAAACTTAGCTGAGAATAGACTTCCCTGATGACGAAAGGCTTCTCCGTACGTTTCTTCGGAAACTATGTTTATTCCCTTTCAGAAACTAATTAGTTGGAGTGAAATTTTAGTAAGTAAGTTAATTTTTATAATTTTCTTATTTTACGTCTTTCATATATATATATATATATATATATATATATATATATATATATATATATATATATATATATATATATATATATATATATATACTAGAGTCAGCAGAAAGGTTCAAAGTCTGATCAAGATGGAATGACCAAATGAGGTTTATTTTTCAACATAGTCCCTGGAATGAAACAATTCAGTTATTAATAAGAAAAGATGAAATTAATGCATGCAAGATTTCACATCTCTAGCATCACACCTTCATAGTCAACCTATAAACTCTTTAGCCCACCTTCGTAAATTGGTGCTAGACTGAGATTGAAAGCAATGTTTATAAGTGCACAATATAGGTAAAGGTAGGTAGACACAATTTGAACTCTGACCCCAGGCAGAATAATTCCTTGTTTTACCATTAGTAAGAGATGAGTTAGAAACATCTTGAAAAGATTATCTTCAAATTTTCCCAGCTGTCGAAAAATACATCTCTCAAGAGGCTGTGGTTTCAATAAACTATATTTGCTTCTGCATTACTTTAGGGGATGATCTACTCTGTAATTCTGAAATTTTAATGAAACCCTTGGCTCGCAGTATTCCAGGAAATTAAACTTTTAGTAGAATTAATAAATCTTGTACTCTAAAGCAACACTCGTTTGTCTCATCTCGTCTCTCTCTCTCTCTCTCTCTCTCTCTCTCTCTCTCTCTCTCTCTCTCTCTCTCCTCTCTCTCTCTCTCTCTCTCTCTCTCTCTCTATATATATATATATATATATATATATATATATATATCGGTTCGTTGTAACTTATTCTATTTTTTCCTCGGTTACTCACTTGCATGTTCCATTGTCCTGTGTCGCCCCCTCCATTCGGTTTGATTGCTTCGTTTTTTCCTCTTTCTTCCTCTCTCCTCACTCATTTTTCTTTTCTTTCCCTCATGGCCTTTTGATCGATAAAAGGCTTTGGGCGCGCTGCTGATCAATTTGATGTCCTGTTAACAGCTGACGAAGGGGCCCTTCTCTTGTTTCGTCCATATTACCATCTTAAACCTTGTTTACAGTAACCACACAGCTCGCTTCGTTTCTTGTAATTATATATATATATATATGTTAGAAAGTAAGGTTTTTTTTACAAAATGAAAAATAACCGAGGTGTCCTACACGAGTGAAAGTATAAAGAAAAAGAGATGAAATCGAAAATGCAACTGAAGTCTTATTTTTTTTTTAAATATATATATTTATTTGGTTCCTTTACCGGTTTCGCAGTTCTTCTGCTTTTCAAAAGGTGAGTTGAGATGGAGGGTCTGTGGTTTTTCTCACATCTGGTTGGTCTCTGAATGTTACTTGTTTTATATGGAAAAAGTGGCTCGAAATTCCAGGTTTTTCGAGAAGTAATTTGATTGGTTTGTCAATAATTATAATAAATTTCGCGCCAGTTCGCGTTACAATAGTTCTTCAAATAAGAGAGGGGGGGGGGGGGTGTTGTCACAGGTTGTTTTTTCATATATGAGTGTTTGAATTTCTTTTTACTTGAAAAAAGGAGGCTCACGAAGGCTTTTTTTTGGTTGGTTATAAATGAAATTTGGCTGTCACGTGAACAAGTTTTTATTACATTTTTGCGCCCTTATTTGGAAAACTATTCTGTAGTCTTTATAGTGAATGTTATGGACAATGGAGAGATAGTGTCAAGAGAAAAGGGATTGTGAGAAATGTTCTGGTTCAGTGAATATGGCCAGCTCGCCGGGGTGTCAGAGTTCAGATTTTCTATTGAGACTGAAGATATGTATGTTTATTTGTGTGCTTGTGTGTGTGTATGTGTGTGTGTGTGTGTGTGTGTGTGTGTGTGTGTGTGTGTGTGTGTGTGTGTGTGTATGTGTGTATTGGAAGATGATTCTATTAGTAGAGATTGGGGAGGGAGTTGTGTGTGTGTGTATATGGGTGTTATGTGTGTGTGTGCGAGTATGTTAAGATGGAGAGAATATATATTTTGTGTGTGTGTATATATATATGTGTGTAGGAAAGTGGTTCTATTAGTAGAAATGGGGAGGGAGTTGTAGGTGTGGGGGTTGTTATGTGTGTGTATGGGTGTTATGTGTGTGGGAGTATGGTTAGCATGTTAAGATGAAGAGAATATATATATATATATATTGTGTGTGTGTGTATGTGTGTGTGTGGGAAAGTGATTCCTTTAGTAGGAATATTTTTGAATGAACATATTTTCCTTACTTTTTCGTGTTTGCTGTTGTATTGCCAGTGCAAACGTATGTTAAGGTTTATTTAGTTCGGGTTTTTATTTTCTAAAGTAGAAGGTGTTATGTGTGTGTGTGTATGTCATATTGTGGTGTTGACATAATGTATATTAAACCTTATTTAATGTTGGTCTATATTTTTGAATAAACATATTTTCCTTATTTATTCGCATTTGTTCTGTTGTATTGTTAGCGCAAAGGTAAAATGGGAAGACTTGGAATTTGGGTGTCTTATTACTTGCGCAAATGTCTAGATGTGTGCTTAGTGGTATCTGTCTCGTGGTTGGATCTCGTAATTGTTGGCGATGAACTGTCATTCTGTTTCTGAGTGTGAGTTTAGTTTGTCCTATATAATCTTCATTGCATCCTTTACATTTAATGGCATAAAGTAGATTTTTTGATGAGCAAGTGAAGTGATTTTTTACAGTAAAATTTTGTCCTGATTTAAATGTATACGTGTTGCCTTCAATGAGGTGAGTGCAGGTTCCACAATTAGAGCGACCACATTTTTTGATACTTGGTTGTGGGTTTGTGTTAGGTAATTTGGCATTGGTGAGTAATGTTTTCAGTGATTTTGGTTGTCTTTTGCTTTTGATTATTTTGTGTGTTTCAAGGGCTTTTTTCATTCTTGGGTTTTTTCATTCTTCATCTTAACATGCTAACCATACTCCCACACACATAACACCCTTACACACACATAACAACCCCCACACCTACAAGTCCCTCCCCATTTCTACTAATAGAACCACTTTCCTACACACATATATATATACACACACACAAAATATATATTCTCTCCATCTTAACATACTCGCACACACACACACATAACACCCATATACACACACACACAACTCCCTCCCCAATCTCTACTAATAGAATCATCTTCAAATACACACACACACACACACACACACACACACACACACACACACACACACACACACACACACACACACACACACACACAAGCACACAAATAAACATACATATCTTCAGTCTCAATAGAAAATCTGAACTCTGACACCCCGGCGAGCTGGCCATATTCACTGAACCAGAACATTTCTCCCAATCCCTTTTCTCTTGACCACTATCTCTCCATTGTCATAACATTCACTATAAAGACTACAGAATAGTTTTCCAAATAAGGGCGCAAAAATGTAATAAAAACTTGTTCACGTGACAGCCAAATTTCATTTATAACCAACCAAAAAAAAGCCTTCGTGAGCCTCCTTTTTTCAAGTAAAAAGAAATTCAAACACTCATATATGAAAAAACAACCTGTGACAACACCCCCCCTCTCTTATTTGAAGAACTATTGTAACGCGAACTGGCGCGAAATTTATTATAATTATTGACCAACCAATCAAATTACTTCTCGAAAAACCTGGAATTTCGAGCCACTTTTTCCATATAAAACAAGTAACATTCAGAGACCAACCAGATGTGAGAAAAACCACAGACCCTCCATCTCAACTCACCTTTTGAAAAGCAGAAGAACTGCGAAACCGGTAAAGGAACCAAATAAATATATATATTTAAAAAAAAAATAAGACCTCAGTTGCATTTTCGATTTCATCTCTTTTTCTTTATATATATATATATATATATATATATATATATAGGAAAAGAATCAAGACCTCGACGGTTGAGCTCCGGCCGTTTCGACAGCTATTTCTGAACCCTTTTCCTATTACCCACTCTACTACCCATAGTATCGATTACTCTGGTGCGTTATAGTCCACCTGGTTCCTTACCACACTTCCTTCGTTATATATGATGTCTGCCCCCTCGTTATCGAGTATGACCATTGCACGATATACCATTATTAGTAATTATTAATTAATTCTATCGTGCAATGCCTGTGCATGAAGATTATTTTTAAAGTGAAGAAATACTGTGCACTGAGCCAATCCCACTCTCTGAGCGACACTAGCTATAACCCGAAAAGAAGAAAAGATCAACATCATCAGTAACTACTGAGCCGCAGGTTTTATATCAGAGTTATCCCAGTTTCCTGAGTTGCCTTCTCCTAGAAGAATGCCCTGACAAAGGCTAGGGGTCCTTCACTCCCAGTGGTTTAACCGCGCGATCGGGTATCCAGCCCAACTATTTCTATGTCCCCGCGCATATACATACACATGTACCCATGTATATACTCATATGCATACACATACATGTGTACATGTGTATATACATATTTACACATTTTTGGATGGCCGTTGACTCTTATGAGTTCTTCCGCCCTTTGTCAGGTTTTGTTTTTTGTCCTGCAGGGTGTCTCAAATCGCCCTCCTCACCAAGTAACGAGGGTCGGCTGAAAAGTAGTTTATAGGCTGATTATGAAGGCGTCATGCTAGAGCTGTGAAATCTTGCATGCATTAATTTCAACTCTTCTTATTAATAACATCATTGTTTCTTTTCAAGGACTATGTTGAGAAATAAACCTCATTTGGTCATTCCATGAGAGTATCTTAGTCAGCCTATGAACTTTTCAGCTGACATTCGCATTTTGATTACATTATATCTTCTCGTATCACGTCACGTGATATCCTCTCCCGCTCTTCTCTCCCCTCCCTCTCTCCCCCGCTCTTCTCCTCTCTCTCTCACAAACACTTATACTCTATATGCACAATATAGCTCTGGACGACCCACCTCACATTATATGTCAAAATGCAGGCATGTAGTCTAGTGGTAAGTGTGTTGGACCTACGATCATAATGTCGTGAATTTGATTCCTGCACTGGGTTGTGTGTTGTGGTCTTGAGCAAAACACTTCATTTCACGTTGTTCCAGTATACTCAGCTGAAAATAAGTACCAGTAATAGCTGGGGGTTTAAACCTGCGATGGACTGGCGTCCTTTCCAGGGGGGAGTTTTGAACTCTCAATCGCTTTACGCCACGGAAACCGGGATAAACTCCAGCCTGTGAGCCTCTGGGCTCAAGACAGATTTTTAACCTTGTGATGGACTGGCGTCCTTTCCAGGGGAAGTCTTTTACTCAGAAACTGAGTTAACACCAGCCTGATGAGTCAGATGAACCAGTTTGGGACAGACTTTAACTTTGTGATGGACTGGCATCCTGTTGAGGAGGGAGTCTTGTACTCTCAGTCACTTAACTCCACGGTAACCGGAATAAGTACCGGCTTGATCAGCCTCCGGGTTTGTGACAGACTTTAGAATATTGTGTTTCATACCCAGTCTAAATATAACTGGACACGGAACCTGCATTCTAACGATTCCTTGTGCTCTGTGGTCTCCTACAGTAAAGATGGGAGCCAGCTTGAGATAAAGAAAACTTTACAACAAATACCGGTCGCTCTCCGACAGGTTTGCGGTTGTACTCTTGGCAGTGGAAACTTCTGGTGTCCTCGGCCCTAGGGATACCTCCCTACTCACCACCATAAGCGCTGAGCTGTCCAGCCGCAGGTGTGAGCCTCGCGATTTGGAATGGCTTTTCCAGCGCGTCTCCCTTGCCATCCTCCGGGGAAACGCCTTCTCTATTCTGACTGCCGGGGCTGTGGGGCGGCCACCAATATGATAGACTGACTTGTCATTTTATCATGTACCTTTTGATAAATTGATTATGTACTAATTACTATTATAAGCAAAACGGTGGCTGGCTGAGTCGGTAGAGCCTCAGACAAAATACTTTGTGGTATTTAGTCAGGTCTTGGAAGCATTGAGTTTACCACTAAACGTATCATGGTAGCTTGCATCTGTCACGTGATTTATGATCCTCATAGTTTGTGGTCTCCTACAGGAGCCAGCTTGAGATAAACACAACTTTACAGGAACTAAACATATCGTCGTCGCTTGCATCTGTCACGTGACTTATGATTCTCAAAGTTTGTTTTGATTTTTGGAAGATCGACAAGATGTCAGACCTCATTTGCTCACTGTCTTTACAATTGATGGTACAATAACAACAATGACAATAACAGCAACAACAATAACAACAATAACGACAATAATAACAATAACAGCAACAACAATAATAACAATAACAGCAACAACAATAACAATAACAACAGCAACAACAATAACAGCAACAACAATAACAATAACAACAGCAACAACAATAACAGCTACAACAAGAACAACAATAACAACAATAACAAAAATAATAATAATTGTTTCTACTTTTGGCACAAGGCCAGCAAAAATAATAACAATAACAGCAACAACAATAGCAACAACAACAATAACAACAATAACAACAATAACAATAGCGACAATAAGAGCAACAATAACAACAAAAACAACAACAACAACAACAACAACAACAACAACAATAACAACAACAATAACAACAACAATAACAACAAAAATAACAACAACTTATAAATATTGGCAGAAATCTGTATTTATTGACGTACTACGATGGGTAATGGTAGGGGTATATTTTATACCTTTGTCACTGGGTAACACCGGGTAATGTTACGTCTTTTACAATATTAGTAATATAGATATTTGTAACTTCTATGGGGCTTAAAGAAAATAATGAAATAGATTTAATAGTTTTTTAAATAAATATATTTCTTAACATAGAATAAGATTAAATAAAACAAATGTTTAAAACATGAATAAATCAGCACAGCTTATATTGAGACACTGCATCCTTTAAAACCTCCATGCTTCCTGAGATTTGCCAACACTGCACCTGATATCCCCCCTCCATACACACGCACACATGTATTTCATGACTTGTACACTGTTCATTTTCCTGACATTTGTACATTATTCTATATACTATACATGCACCTTTGATGAGTTGTAGTGCACCTGAGAACTGAAGTCCATACCCCGATCCGGCCCGCCGCTGCTCCCGAACAGTTCAGCAAAGTGCTGCTGAAAAGCCTCACACATTTTCTTCTATCACTAGTCCTTTGCTAAACCTAATCGACTCTACTTTAATTGCCCTTTTCAGGGCGAACCTCCACCTGTTGTTGACGACCGCTCCCGTCAACGCCCGCTTAACTAATACGCTAATCCGGTCTCTGTAGGCTTTGCGTGCCGGGAAAGACGCGTTCAGCTTCCAGTAACCGGGTCCTTGTCTATGAAGTTTATCTATGTCGATCTCACAGATCACAAATTTGTGGTCTGTGTAGGCGACTATTTTAAATTGTGGACAACTTATACTAGCCTTAACTAGTTCTCTGCAGAATACCCTATCGAGATACGATTTGGATGACCCTATGCGGTTTGTCTATGTCCACATTGGCACATTCGGGTGATCCAGTCGATACCTGTCAGACAGTTCAAAACGTCTGAGCAGGTTGGTGAGGCTCTTGCACCCTCCTCCCCTATCCACTAGCCCCACACAATCCCAGCGTGCATCCAAGATACCGTTCCAGTCACCCATTAACACTAAAGAGCGGGACGTTCTAAGAAAGGTCTCTAGACGTCTGAAGAAATCTGGCCGTCCCGTCCCAGTTGGGGCGTAGACGACTACTAGCCTGAAAGCATTGCCTTTGCTGCCGGTCACGTCCAGCACCACCGACTTACCTTCTGGGTCCAGGAAGATGGCTCGTATGGCGAGATCCAAGCCTCTCTGAAAAAGGACGGCAACCCCTCCACCCGATCCCGGACGACTGGGAGATGCGTATACATCGTAGCCGCCGAAGATCGGTGTGAAGGCTCGTGCTTCGGAGATTCTGGTCTCGCTGATGGCCACCACATCTATGTTTAGTGACCTGAGGTCATTGAGCAGGTGACCCTGCTTCCAAGATGACCCCAGACCACGTGCATTTATACTGCCTATTCTAAGTACGGCCATGTTGGATGAGAAATGGGGCAAGTGGGAAAAGGTCACTTACCTTGATCGTGTGGTGAAGGGACAGTAGAACTGTCCCTTTGGCTGGTCATGGGGGTTTCCAAGAGGATGTCAGTGTATATCCTCTTGGTAACTGACCCTCTGAAGTCTCCAACTAGGTTGGGGAATTTTTGTTTTCAAAGTTTGTACTGTTCTATTTTGATATCAATGATGCTTATGTTTGTCGGGAGAGTTCTTGGTGTTGGTGGGGTGTAGTAGTTTTTTTCCTTTTACCCACAGAGATAACATTTTGGCCGTCTTCCTTCCACTCTTATAGGGAGCTGGAGTCCTTCCTCGAGGTCTATGATATTGGGGATAGCGTCGATACATTCCTGGTCAGTTTGTATAAGCATTTGCATGCCTATACCTGACCAGTTCTCTCTCCCTATTTTATCTACTTGCAGCATGGTCGTCCTGTCATCGATTCCAGCAAGGACAGACGCGGCCAGCCAAGGTATGGGCACGTCGAGTGGGACCTGGGTCACTTTGACCCTCACAATTTTCTGCCCGCAGTAGGAGGGCACCAAGACTATCTCCTCACTCTTTAGGGTTTCCAAAGAGTGAGACTTCGCTTCTTGGGGGTGGCGAAAAGTACGTCTAGTGGGGCGTACTTTCTGCCTCGGGTGATGTGGAGTTTGCGTGCCCAGAGGCACCCCAAGGCCTTTTGGATTTGAGCCTCCGTGGCTCTCTCCACTCGATGTGACATTTTGCTTACGGTGCGGTAAGTTACCGTCCGTAGTTGCTGGTCCTTGAAAAAATCGAGTGGAGGTTTCAAGGAAACTCTATTGGCGTTTCTTGTCACCATGGCCCTTGCGACTGCCCTCTCCTCCTCTGTGACTAACACTGTTTCGATATTTCGGACGACACCTGCAAAAGAAGTGGTCCCTTTTTCAGCAGCACCATGGTAATTTTTTATCGTCCTTGAATAAATGAAAGGCAAAGTTGACCTCGGAGAGCAGAGAGCAGGGACGAAAACCGCAAAACACTTTATCCGACGCTCTATCGACTCTGCCAATTCGCCGCATTGTTGTTGTTTAGCTGCAGTAACATTCTAACTAAGCCGACCTTTGACTAGAAACATTCCAGTCGTGATCATCCCGCTTCTGGGGAAAATTATCTAAAAGTACTTAATCTAATACATTCTTTTCGTTTTTTTTAATGTGATGTAAAATGAGGGAGAATTGGTTGCTATTTCTAGTGAGTCGAGTCACCACGTAGAGGCTCATACATTGGCTCAACTGTTAGTTTTCTTTAGACATATAACCATACATCACCCGATAAAGTAATAAAATAAGAGTTAAGAGAGATATATAAGAATGTGTTATATAGATATAGAATTAATAGAAAGTAAAATGTTATTAAATGATGCCGGGAGCTCATCTTGTTTGCTACTTCAGAATCTTTCTTGGGAAATCTAAAATATTTCTTTTTCCCAACAGATTTAGAAATATTTAATAACTCAACTGTATTGTAATTATAAACCACGTTTTTCTCTGAACAACGAGGAACAGGTAGAGGGGTTTTCTAACGTTGAAAAATAAGAAAAGATTCTTCAAACCATGAGAAAAATGCACAATATATAAAAAATAAACTCATGTACATAGTAAATTTATGGAAGTACGTAGCCTAGTGGTAAGGGTGTTGGACTTATGATCATAATGTCGTGGGTTTGATTCCTAGACTGGGTGGTACGTGGCCTAGTGGTAAGGGTGTTGGACTTTCAATGATAATGTCGTGGGTTCAATTCCTAGACTGGGTGGTATGTGACCTAATGGTAAGGGTGTTGGACTTATGACCATAATGTCGTGGGTTCAATTCCTAGACTGGGTGGTATGTGACCTAGTGGTAAGGGTGTTAGACGTATGACCATAATGTCGTGGGTTCAATTCCTGGGATGGGTGGTATGTGACCTAATGGTAAGGGTGTTGGACTTCTGACCATAATGTCGTGGGTTCAATTCCTGGGATGGGTGGTACGTGGCCTAGTGGTAAGGGTGTTGGACTTATGACCATAATGTCGTGGGTTCAATTCCTGGGATGGGTGGTACGTGGCCTAGTGGTAAGGGTGTTGGACTTCTGACCATAATGTCGTGGGTTCAATTCCTGGGATGGGTGGTATGTGACCTAGTGGTAAGGGTGTTGGACTTATGATCGTAATGTTGTGGGTTCAATTCCTAGACTGGGTGGTATGTGACCTAGTGGTAAGGGTGTTGGACTTCTGACCATAATGTCGTGGGTTCAATTCCTGGGATGGGTGGTATGTGACCTAGTGGTAAGGGTGTTGGACTTCTGACCATAATGTCGTGGGTTCAATTCCTAGACTGGGTGGTATGTGACCTAGTGGTAAGGGTGTTGGACTTATGATCGTAATGTTGTGGGTTCAATTCCTAGACTGGGTGGTATGTGACCTAGTGGTAAGGGTGTTAGACTTCTGACCATAATGTCGTGGGTTCAATTCCTGGGATGGGTGGTATGTGACCTAGTGGTAAGGGTGTTAGACTTCTGACCATAATGTCGTGGGTTCAATTCCTGGGATGGGTGGTATGTGACCTAGTGGTAAGGGTGTTAGACTTCTGACCATAATGTCGTGGGTTCAATTCCTGGGATGGGTGGTATGTGACCTAGTGGTAAGGGTGTTGGACTTCTGACCATAATGTCGTGGGTTCAATTCCTGGGATGGGTGGTATGTGACCTAGTGGTAAGGGTGTTGGACTTCTGACCATAATGTCGTGGGTTCAATTCCTGGGATGGGTGGTATGTGGCCTAGTGGTAAGGGTGTTGGACTTATGATCATAATGTCGTGGGTTCAATTCCTGGGATGGGTGGTATGTGACCTAGTGGTAAGGGTGTTAGACTTCTGACCATAATGTCGTGGGTTCAATTCCTGGGATGGGTGGTATGTGACCTAGTGGTAAGGGTGTTAGACTTATGATCATAATGTTGTGGGTTCCATTCCTGGACTGGGTTGTGTGTTGTGTTCCTGAGCAAAACACTTCATTTCACGTCGCTCCAGTATACTCAGCTGAAATGAGTACCAGCAATAGCTGGGAGTTTAACCCTGCAATAGACTGGCGTCACGTCCAGGGTGAAGTCTTGTACTCTCAGTTGCTTAATGCCACGTAAACCAGGATAAGCACCAGCCTGATGCACCTCCAGGCTTGAAACATACTTTAACCTCGCAATGGACTGGCGTCCTATCCAGGGGGAGCCTTGTACTCTCTGTCACATCACGTCATATAAACCAGGATAAGCCTGATGAGCCTCCGGGCTTGAGACAGACGTTTTCTACATAGTAAATCTAGATTACTGAACACTCCTATGTAGCTGACATTGAGAAGAGAATAGGGTAGGTAAATATCTAAGAGATTGATGTTAATTGATGGTTTTTAATATAGGCACAAGGCCATCAATTTGGAGGAGGCGGGGGAATCAATTAAATCGATACCAGTCTTTTATTGATACAACATTTATCGGTGCCGGAAGGGAGGAAAGGTAAAGATGACCCCGGCGGAATGTGAACTCAGAACTTAAGGGTCGTAACTAAATGTTACAAAGCATGCTGTCAGTCGCTCTACCAATTCTACTGTCAATCCAATAGGTCAACAATTTTGAGGGAGGGGAAAATCGATTAAATAGACCCTAATATGCTACTGGTACTTTATTTTATCGATCCCAGAATGATGAAAGGCAAAGCTAACCATGATGTGAAGTCAGAAAATAAAGGGACGTAACTAAATGCTAGAAAGCATGTTGTCGGACGCTCTACCGATTCAGAAACCATTATTAGGTCGGTGGATTGGTAGTATCGGTAGATCGTCGGACGACATGCTTTGCGGCATAGAGTTACGTCGCTTTATTTTCTGAGTTCGAATCCTGTCGAGGTTAGCTTTACCTTTCAACCATACGGGGTCGGTAAAATAAAGTACCAGTAATGCACTGGGATAATTGCTGGCTTGGTGTCAAAAGTAGAAACAATTAATTACTTGTGACTTGAGTTCAAATCGCGCCGAAGTTAACTTTGCCTTTCATCCTTACGGGGTCGATAAAATAAAGTAGCAGTAATACACTGGAATAATTGCTGGCCTCGTGCCAAAAAGTACAAACAATTAACTACTTGTGACTTTCTAAAACTCCGTTATTGAATGGCTTAATTATAATCTATTGAATCAACTCCATTATATTCATAAAATTCACTTTATTTTCTATTGAAGTATCTTTGGAATAATGTACGTATATCGATATATTGATATATTGATAATTTGATATACTTTTCATGATCGATATACAAACACAGAAGACGATGAATATCACAATTTGTTATTCATTTATTTTATTGTTATTTGTTTCAGTAGACTGTAGCCATGTCGGTACACACGAAGTATAAACCACCCCTTATCTATAGAACCACCCTTGAGCTAGCTTTCAGCTATAAAACCAAACCTTAGCTATAAAACATACTCTGAACTATAAAATCAGTCCTTAGCTACAAAACCACCCTGTAACACTAGTTCTTAGATATAAAACCAACCCTTAGCTATAAAACCTACCCTTAGCTATAACATCTACCGTTAGATATAAAACCTGCCCTTAACTATAAAACCAACCCTTGGCTATATAACCAGTCCTTAGCTATAAAACCTACACTGAACTATAAAATCCCGCCTTAGTTATAAAACCTACTCTGAACTATAAAACCACCCCTTAGTTATAAAACCTACTCTGAACTATAAAACCACCCATTAGTTATAAAACCTATTCTGAACTATAAAACTAACCCGTAACTATAAAACTAGTCATTAGCTATAAAAGCAGTTCTTAGCTATAAAACCTAACCTTTGCTATAAAACCTAACCTTAGCTATAAAACCAGATCTTAACTATAAAAACATCCCTGAGCTATAAAACCTACCCATAGCAATAACACTAGTCCTTAGATATAAATCCAATTCTTAGCTATAAAACCAACCCTTAATAAAACCAGACTTTAGTTATAAAACCAAACCTTAGCTATAAAACCACCATTAGATATAAGACTGACTCTGAACTATAAAACCAAATATTAAATTTAAACCAGTCCTTCGCTATAAAACCAGCCCTTAGTTATAATACCAGTCTTTAGCTATAAGACCTACCCTCAGTTATAAAACAAACACTTAACTATAAAACCAGTCCTTAGCTATAAAACTTACCCTTAGTTATAAAACCTACCCTTAGCTTTAAAACCTACCCTTAGCTATAAAACCTACCCTTAGCTATAAAACAAACCCTTAAATATCGTAAGGCCTGTAACTGCATGATGGAAACAAGGCGTCCGACAATCTAACGATACTGCCAATCCCGCCCTTAATAATAAAACCAGTTCTTAGCTATAAAACAGTACCATAGTTATAAAACGATCCTTTATCTATAAAACCAACACTTAATTATAACACTTAACTATAAAACCTACCCTTAGCTATAAAACCTACCCTTAACTATAAAACCTACCATTAGCTATAAAAATTAACCTTAACTATAAAACCTACCCTTAGCTATAAAACCTACCATTAGCTATAAAACCAGTTCTTAACTATACAACCTACCTTTAGCTATAAAACCTACCCTTAGCTATAAAACCTACCCTTAGCTATAAAACATAACCTTAGCTATAAAACGGACCATTAACTATAAAAACACGCCTTAGCTATAAAACCAGTTCTTAGCTATAAAACCAGACCTTAGTTATGAAACCTAGTCTTAGCTATAAAATCAGTCCTTAGCTATAAAACCAGACCTTAGCTATAAAATCCCAGCCTTAGCTATAAAACCAATCCTTAGCTATAAAACCTAGCTTTAGCTATAAAACCAGTCCTTAGCTATAAAACCAACCCTTTGCTATAAAACTTACCCTTAGCTATAAAACTAGTCGTTAGCTATAAAACCTACCCTTAGCTATAAAACCAAACCTTTGCTATAAATACTACCCTATTCCATAAAGCCTACCTTTAGATATAAAACCTAAGATTAGCTACAAAACCAGTCCTTAACTATAAAAACCACCCCTTAGCTATAACAGCTACCGTTAGCTATAAAATCACCATTAGCTATAAAACCAATCCTTAGCTATAAAATCAACCCTTAATAATAAAATCAGTTCTTAGCTATAAAACTAGTCCTTATTTATAAAACAATCATTTATCTATAAAACCTACCCTCAACTGTAAAACCTACCCTTCGCTATAAAACTAGTTCTTAGCTTTAAAACCAGTCTTTAGCTATAAAACCTACCCTTAGCTATAAAACCAGACTTTAACTATAACACCTACCCTTAGCTATAAAACCAACCCTTATGTATAAAACCAGTCCTTAGCTATAAAACATACCCTTAGCTATAAAACTAGTCCTTAGATATAACACCACCCCTTAGCTATAAAACATAATCTTAGATATAAAACCTACCCTTAGTTATAAAACCTAACCTTAGCTATAAACCCTACCCTTATCTATAAAGCCACCCCTTAGCTGTAAAACCTAACCTTAATTATCAAACCAGTTCTTAGCAATAAAACTTACCCTTAGCTATAAAACCCACCCTTAGTTATAAAATCAGTCCCTAGCTATAAAATCACTCCTTAGATATAAAACCAGTCCTTAGCTATAAAACCTAGCCTTAGCTATAAAACCAATCCTTAGCTATAAAACCAATCCTTAGCTATAAAACCTACCCTTAGCTATAAAGCCTACCCTTAGCTATAAAACCTAACATTAGCTATAAAACCTACATTTGTTATACAATCTAATCTTAGCTATAAACCCTACCACTAGCTATAAAGCCACCCCTTAGCTATAAAACCTACCCTTAACTATAAAACCACACCTAAGCTATAAAACCACCCCTTAGCTATAAAACCAGTGCTTAGAGATAAAACCTACCCGTAGCTATAAAACCAGTCCTTAGCTATAACATCTAGTCTTTAGTTATAAATCCAATTCTTAGCTCTAAAACCATCATTAGAAATAAAACCTACTCTGAACTAAAAAACCAAAACTTAGCTATAAAACCAACCATTAGCTATGAAAGCAATTCTTAACTATAAAAACCAGTCCTTAGCTATAAAACCAGCATTAGCTATAAAACCAGTCCTTAGCTATAAAATCAATTCTTAATAATAGAACCAGTTCATAGTTATAAAACAAGTCCTTAGTTATAAAACCTACCTTAAAATATAAAACCTACACTAAGCGATAAAACATAGCCTTAGCCATAAAACCTACGCTTAGTTATAAAACCTAACCTTAGCTGTAAACCCTATCCTTAGCTATAAAGCCACCCCTTAGATGTAAAACCTACCCTTAACTATAAAACCACCCCTTAGCTATAAAACCTATCCTTAGCTATAAAACCAACCCTTATCTATAATACCTACCTTTAGCTATAACACCACCCTTAGCTATAAAACCAGTCCTTAGCTATAAAACCTACCCTTAGCTATAAAACCACCCCTTAGATATAACAGCTACACTTAGCTATAAAACAAGTCCTTAGCTATAAAAATCTAGCCTTAGCTATAAAACCTAGTCTTAGCTATAAAACCAGTCCTTAGCTATAAAACCAGTTCTTAGCTATAATACCAGACCTTAGCTATAAAATCTAGCCTTTGCTATAAAACCTACCCTTAGCTATAAAACCTAGTCTTAGCTATAAAACCAGTCCGTAGCTATAAAACCAACCCTTAGCTATAAAACCAGTTCTTAGCTATAAAACCAGACCTTAGCTATAAAATCTAGCCTTAGCTATAAAACCAACCCTTTGCTATAAAACCTACCCGTAGCTATAAAACCTAGCCTTAGCTATAAAACCAGTCCTTAGTTAAAAAACCTAGCCTTAGCTATAAAACCAGTCCTTAGCTATAAAACCAGTCGTTAGCTATAAAACCTAGCCTTAGCTATAAAACCTAGTCTTAGCTATAAAACCAGTCCTTAGCTATAAAACCAGTTCTTAGCTATAATACCAGACCTTAGCTATAAAATCTAGCCTTTGCTATAAAACCTACCCTTAGCTATAAAACCTAGTCTTAGCTATAAAACCAGTCCGTAGCTATAAAACCAACCCTTAGCTATAAAACCAGTTCTTAGCTATAAAACCAGACCTTAGCTATAAAATCTAGCCTTAGCTATAAAACCAACCCTTTGCTATAAAACCTACCCTTATCTATAAAACCTAGCCTTAGCTATAAAACCAGTCCTTAGTTAAAAAACCTAGCCTTAGCTATAAAACCAGTCCTTAGCTATAAAACCAGTCGTTAGCTATAAAACCTAGCCTTAGCTATAAAACCAGTCTTTAGCTATAAAACCTACCCTTTGTCATAAAACATACCCTTAACTATAAAAGCAGTTCTTAGCTAGAAATCAAGACCTTAGCTATAAAACCTAGTCTTAGCTATAAAACCAGTCCTTAGCTATAAAAATTAGCCTTAGCTATAAAACCAGTCCTTAGCTATAAAACCAACCCTTAGCTATAAAACCTAGTCTTAGCTATAAAACCAGTCCTTAGCTATGAAACCAACCCTTAACTATAAAACCAGTTCTTAGTTATAAAACCAGATCTTAGCTATGAAACCTAGCCTTAGCTATAAAACCAGTCCTTAGCTATAAAACCAGTCGTTAGTTATAAAACCTACGCTTTGCTATAAAACCAGTCCTTAGCTATAAAACCTAGCCTTAGCTATAAAACCAACCCTTTGCTATAAAAAGTACACGTATCTATAAAGCCTAACTTTAGCTTAAAACCAAAGATTAGCTATAAAACCAGTCCTTAGTTATAAAACCTAGCCTTAGCTATAAAACCAGTCCTTAGCTATAAAAACAGACCTTAGCTATAAAACCTAGTCGTAGCTCTAAAACCAGTAGTTAGATATAAAACCTAGCCTTAGCTATAAAACCAGTCCTTAGCTATAAAACGAAACTTTTGCTATAAAACTTACCCTTAGCTATAAAACCTAGTCTTAGCTATAAAACCAGTCCGAAGCTATAAAACCAAACCTTAGCTATAAAACCAGTTCTTAGCTATAAAACCAGACCTTAGCTATACAATCTAGCCTTTGCTATAAACCCAATCCTTAGCTATAAAACCCAGCCTTAGTTATAAAACCAGTCCTTAGCTATAAAACCAACCCTTTGCTATAAAACCTACCCTTAGCTATAAAACCTAGCCATAGTTATAAAACCAGTCCTTAGGTATAAAACATAGTCTTAGCTATAAAACTAGTCTTTCGCTATAAAACCTACCCTTTGTCATAAAACCTACCCTTAACTATAAAACCAGTTCTTAGCTAGAAATCCAGACCTTAGCTATAAAACCTAGCCTTAGCTATAAAACCAGTCCTTAGCTATAAACCTACCCTTTGTCATAAAACCTACCCTTTGTCATAAAACCAGTCCTTAGCTATAAAACCTAGCCTTAGCCATAAAATTAGTCCTTAGATATAAAACCAACCCTTAGCTATAAAACCGACCTTAGATATAAAACCAACCCTTAACTATAAAACCAACCCTTAGCTATAAAACCAGTACTTAGCTATAAAACCAGTCCTTAGCTATAAAACCTACCCTTAGATGTAAAACTACCTCTTAGCTATAAAAGCTACACTTAGCTATAAAACCTAACCTTAGCTATAAAACCACCCATTAGCTATAAAACCTACCCTTAGCTATAAAAACTAACCTTAGCTACAAAATCCCCCTTAGCTATAAAAGCTACCCTTAGTTATAAAACCAACCCTTAGATATAAAACCAGTCCTTAACTCTAAAACCAGACTTTAGCTATAAAACCTACCCTTAGATAAAAAACTACCTCTTAGTTATAAAACCTAACCTTAGCTATAAAACCTAATCTTAGCTATAAGACTTACTCTTAGCTATAAAACTAGACTTTAAATGTAAAACCTACCCTTAGCTATAAAAACTACCCTTAGCTATAAAACCCACCCTTAGCTATAAAACCAGTTCTCAGCTATAAAACCTACCCTTAGCAATAAAACAAGCCCTGAGCTATAAAACCAGTCCTTAGCTATAAAACCAATCCTTAGCTAAAAAACCAGTCCTTAGTTATAAAACCAGCCCTGAGATATAAAACCTACCCTTAACTATAAATCCATCCTTAGCTATAAAACCAGTCTTTAGCTATAAAACCTACCCTTAGATATAAAACTACCTCTTATCTATAAAACCTACACTTAGATATAACACCTACCCTTAGCTATAAAACCAGTCCTTAGCTATAAAACCAGTCCTTAGCTATAAAACCTGTCTTCAGCTATAAAACCTACCCTTACATCTAAAACTAGCTCTTAGCTATAAAACCTAACCTTTGTTATAAACCATAACCTTAGCTATAAAGCACCCTTTAGTTATAAAATCTAGCCTTAGCTATAAAACTAGACTTTAAATATAAAACATACTGTTAGCTATAAAACCTACCCTTAGCTATAAAACCCACCCTTAGCTATAAAACCAGTCCTTAGCTTTAAAACTAGAGGTTAGCTATAAAACCTACCCTTATCTATAAAACCAGTCTTTATCTATAAACCTACCCTTTGCCATAAACCAGTCTTTAGCTATAAAACCTAGCCTTAGCTATAAAACCTACCCTTTGCTATAAAAACTACTCGTATCTATAAAGACTACCTTTAGCTTAAAACCTAAGATTAGCTATAAAACCAGTCCTTAACTATAAAAACCACCACTTAGATATAACAGCTACCCTTAGCTATAAAACACACCCTTAGCTATAAAACTAATCTTTTGGTATAAACCTATCCTTAGCTATAAAACCAAACCTTAGCTATAAAACCAGTCCTTAACTATAAAAACCAGTCCTTAGTTTAAAACCACCATTAGCTATAAAACCAGTCCTTAGCTATAAAATCAACCCTTAATAATAAAATTAGGTCTTAGCTATAACACTAGTCGTTAGTTATAAAACAATCATTTATCTATAAAACCTACCTTCAACTGTAAAACCTACCCTTACCTATAAAACTAGTTCTTTGCTATAAAACCAGTCCTTAGCTATAAAACCTACCCTTAGCTATAACACTAGTCCTTAGATATAAATCTAACCCTTAGCTATAAAACCGACCTTAGCTATAAAACATACCCTTAGCTATAAAACCTAACGTTAGCTATAAAACGATCCATTAGCTATAAAACCTACCCTTAGCTATAAAACCTAACCTTAGCTACAAAAGCCCCCCTTAGCTATAACAGCTGCCCTTAGTTATAAAACCAACCATTAGCTATAAAACCAGTGCTTAGATCTAAAACCAGACTTTAGCTATAAAACCTACCCTTAGATAAAAAACTACCTCTTAGCTATAAAACCTAACCTTAGCTATAAAACCTATTCTTAGCTATAAAACCTACCCATAGCTATAAAACTAGTCTTTAAATGCAAAACCTAACCTTAGCTATAAACCCACCCTTAGCTATAAAACCAATTCTCAGCTATAACACCTACCCTTAGCTATAAAACCAGACCTTAGCTATAAAACCAGCCCTGAGCTATAAAACCTACCCTTAACTATAAAACCAATCATTAGCTATAAAACCAGTCCTAAGCTATAAAACCTACCCTTAGATATAACACTACCTCTTATCTATAAAACCTACCCTTAGCTATAAAACCACCCCCTAGCTATAACAGCTACCCTTAGCTATAAGACCAATCCTTAGCTATAAAACCAGTGCTTAGCTATAAAACAAGTGCTTAGCTATAACACCAGTATTCAGCTATAAAACCTACCCTTACATATAAAACTAACTCTTAGCTATAAAACCTAACCTTAGCTATAAAACATAACCTTAGCTATAAACCATCCCTTAGCTATAAAACCTACCCTTAGCTATAAAACTAGTCTTTAAATATAAAACCTACCGATAGCTATAAAACCTACTCTTAGCTATATAACCCACACTTAGCTATAAAACCTAGCCTTAGCTATAAAACCAGTCGTTAGCTATAAAACCTAGCCTTAGCTATAAAACCAGTCTTTAGCTATAAAACCTACACTTTGTCATAAAACCTACCCTTAACTATAAAACCAGTCCTTAGCTATAAAACCAAACCTTATCTATAAAACCTACCCTTAGATATAAAACCACCTCTTAGCTATAACAGCTACACTTAGCTATAAAACCATGCCTTAGCTATAAAACCTAGCCTTAGCTATAAAACCAGTACTTAGCTATAAAACCAACCCTTTGCTATAAAACTTACACTTAGCTATAAAACCTAGTCTTAACTATAAAACCAGTCTTAGCTATAAAACCAACCCTTAGCTATAAAACCTGTTCTTAGCTATAAAACCAGACCTTAGCTATAAAACCTAGCCTTACCTATAAAACCAGTCCTTAGCTATAAAACCAGTCTTTAGCTATAAACCTACCGTTTGTCATAAAACCTACCCTTTGCTATAAAACCAGTCCTTAGCTATAACACCTAGCCTCAGCTATAAAACCTACCCTTTGCTATAAAAACAACTTAGCTTAAAACCTAAGATTAGCTAGAAAACCAGTCCTTAACTATAAAAACCAGTCCTTAGCTATAAAACCTACCCTTAGATATAAAACTACCTCTTAGCTATAAAACCTACTCTCAGCTATAAAACCTAAACTTAGCTATAAAACCACCCCTTAGCTATAAAACCTACCCTTAGCTATAAAACTAGTCATTTGCTATAAACCTACCCTTAGCTATAAAACCACCCCTTAGCTATAAGAGTTACCGTTAGCTATAAAACCAACCCTTAGCTATCAAACCAGTCCTTAACTATAAAAACCAGTCCTTAGCTATAAAACCACCGTTAGCTATAAAACTAGTCCTTAGCTATAAACCTACCCTTTGTCATAAAACCAGCCCTTAGCTATAAAACCTTGCCTTAGTTATAAAATTAGTCCTTAGATATAAAACCAACCCTTAGCAATAAAACCAGTCCTTAGCTATTAAACCTACCCTTAGATGTAAAACTACCTCTTAGCTATAAAAACCACACTTAGCTATAAAACCTAACCTTAGCTATAAAACCACCCATTAGCTATAAAACCTACCCTTAGCTATAAAAACTAACCTCAGCTACAAAATCCCCCCTTAGCTATAACAGCTACCCTTAGTTATAAAACCAACCCTTAGATATAAAACCAGTCCTTAACTCTAAAACCAGACTTTAGCTATAAAACCTACCCTTAGATAAAAAACTACCTCTTAGTTATAAAACCTAACCTTAGCTATAAAACCTAATCTTAGCTATAAGACTTACCCTTAGCTATAAAACTAGTCTTTAAATGTAAAACCTACCCTTAGCTATAAAAACTACCCTTAGCTATAAAACCCACCCTTAGCTATAAAACCAGTTCTCAGCTATAAAACCTACCCTTTGCTATAAAACCAGCTCTGAGCTATAAAACCAGTCCTTAGCTTTAAAACCAATCCTTAGCTAAAAAACCAGTCCTTAGTTATAAAACCAGCCCTGAGATATAAAACCTACCCTTAACTATAAATCCATCCTTAGCTATAAAACCAGTCTTTAGCTATAAAACCTACCCTTAGATATAAAACTACCTCTTATCTATAAAACCTACACTTAGATATAAAACCTACCCTTAGCTATAAAACCAGTCCTTAGCTATAAAACCAGTGGTTAGCTATAAAACCTACCCTTATCTATAAAACCAGTCTTTATCTATAAACCTACCCTTTGCCATAAAACCATTCTTTAGCTATAAAACCTAGCCTTAGCTATAAAACCTACCCATTGCTATAAAAACTACACGTATCTATAAAGCCTACCTTTAGCTTAAAACCTAAGATTAGCTATAAAACCAGTCCTTAACTATAAAAACCACCACTTAGATATAACAGCTACCCTTAGCTATAAAACACACCCTTAGTTATAAAACCAGTTCTTAACTATAAAATCCAGTCCTTAGCTATAAAACCTACCCTTAGATATAAAACTACCTCTTAGCTATAAAAGCTACTCTTAGCTATAAAACCTAACCTAAGCTATAAAACCACCCCTTAGCTATAAAACCTACCCTTAGCTATAAAACTAATCTTTTGGTATAAACCTATCCTTAGCTATAAAACCAAACCTTAGCTATAAAACCAGGCCTTAGCTATAAAATCAATCCTTAATAATAAAATTAGGTCTTAGCTATAACACTAGTCGTTAGTTATAAAACAATCATTTATCTATAAAACCTACCTTCAACTGTAAAACCTACCCTTACCTATAAAAATAGTTCTTAGCTATAAAACCAGTCCTTAGATATAAAACCTACCCTTAGCTATAAAACTAGTCCTTAGATATAAATCTAACCCTTAGCTATAAAACCAACCTTAGCTATAAAATATACCCTTAGCTATAAAACCTAACGTTAGCTATAAAACGATCCATTAGCTATAAAACCTACCCTTAGCTATAAAACTTAACCTTAGCTACAAAAGCCCCCCTTAGCTATAACAGCTACCCTTAGTTATAAAACCAACCATTAGCTATAAAACCAGTGCTTAGATCTAAAACCAGACTTTAGCTATAAAACCTACCCTTAGATAAAAAACTACCTCTTAGCTATAAAACCAGTCCTTAGCTATAAAACCAGTCTTTAGCTATAAACCTACCGTTTGTCATAAAACCTACCCTTTGCTATAAAACCAGTCCTTAGCTATAACACCTAGCCTCAGCTATAAAACCAACCCTTTGCTATAAAAACAAATTAGCTTAAAACCTAAGATTAGCTAGAAAACCAGTCCTTAACTATAAAAACCAGTCCTTAGCTATAAAACCTACCCTTAGGTATAAACCTACCTCTTAGCTATAAAACCTACCCTCAGCTATAAAACCTAAACTTAGCTATAAAACCACCCCTTAGCTATAAAACCTACCCTTAGCTATAAAACTAGTCATTTGCTATAAACCTACCCTTAACTATAAAACCACCCCTTAGCTATAAGAGCTACCGTTAGCTATAAAACCAACCCTTAGCTATAAAACCAGTCCTTAACTATAAAAACCAGTCCTTAGCTATAAAACCACCGTTAGCTATAAAGCCAGTCCTTAGCTATAAACCTACCCTTTGTCATAAAACCAGTCCTTAGCTATAAAACCTTGGCTTAGCTATAAACTAGTCCTTAGTTATAAAACCAACCCTTAGCTATAAAACCGACCTTAGCTATAAAACTTCCCCTTAATTATAAACCCAACCCTTAGCTATAAAACCAACCCTTTGCTATAAAAACTACACGTATCTATAAAGCCTGCCTTTAGCTTAAAACCTAAGATTAGCTATAAAACCAGTCATTAACTATAAAAACCACCCCTTAGCTATAAACAGCTACCCTTAGCTATAAAACAAACCCTTAGCTATAAAACCACCCCTTAGCTATAACAGCTACACTTAGCTATAAAACCATGCCTTAGCTATAAAACCTAGCCTTAGATATAAAACCTAAACTTAGCTATAAAACCACCCATTAGCTATAAAACCTACACTTAGCTATAAAACCTAACATTTAGATATAAAAGCCCCCTTAGCTATAACAGCTACCCTTAGTTATAAAACCAACCCTTAGCTATAAAACCAGTCCTTAGCTATAAAACCATTCTTTAGTTATATAACCTACCCTTAGATATAAATCTACCACTTAGATATAAAACCTACCCTCAGCTATAAAGCCTAAACTTAGTTATAAAACCACCCCTTAGCTATAAAACTTACACTTAGCTATAAAACTAGTCATTTGGTATAAACCTACCCTTAGCTATAAATCCACCCCTTAGCTATAAGAGCTACCGTTAGCTATAAAACCAACCCTTAGCTATAAAACCAGTCCTTAACTATAAAAACCAGTCCTTAGCTATAAAACCACCGTTAGCTATAAAGCCAGTCCTTAGCTATAAACCTACCCTTTGTCATAAAACCAGTCCTTAGCTATAAAACCTAGCCTAAAGCTATAAAACTAGTCCTTAGTTATAAAACCAACCCTTAGCTATAAAACCGACCTTAGCTATAAAACTTCCCCTTAACTATAAACCCAACCCTTAGCTATAAAACCTGCTCTTAGCTATAAAACCAGTCCTTAGTTATAAAACCTACCCTTAGATATAAAACTACCTCTTAGCTATAAAATCTACCCTTAGCTATAAAACCTAACCTTAGCTACAAAAGCCCCCCTTAGCTATATCAGCTACCCTTAGTTATAAAACCCACCCTAGGATATATAACCAGTCCTTAGCTCTAAAACCAGACTTTAGCTATAAAACCTACCCTTAGATAAAAAAGTACTTGTTAGCTATAATACCTAACCTTATCTATAAAACCTAATCTTAGCTATAAAACATACCCTTAGCTATAAAACTAGTCATTACATGTAAAACCTACCCTTAGCTATAAAACCCACACTTAGCTATAAAACCAGTGCTCAGCTATAAAACCTACCCTTAGCTATAAAACCAGTCCTTAGCTATAAAACCTACTCTTAGTTACAAAACCGGTCCTTAGCTATAAAACCAGACATTAGTTATAAAACCTACCTTTAGATATAAAACTACCTCTTAGCTATAAAACCTACCCTTAGCTATAGAACTAGTCTTTAGCTATAAAAACTACCCTTAGCTATAAAACCAGACTTAAACTATAAAACCTACACTTAGCTATAAAACTAGTCCTTAGATATAAAACCAACCCTTAGCTATAAAACCGATCCTAAGCTATCAAACCTACCTTGAGCTATAAAACCAACCTTTTGCTATAAAACCTACTCTTAGTTATAAAACCGGTCCTTAGCTATAAAACCAGACTTTAGTTATAAAACCTACCTTTAGATATACAACTACCTATTAGCTATAAAACCTACCCTTAGCTATAAAACTAGTGCTCAGCTATAAAACCTACCCTTAGCTATAAAACCAGCCCTTAGCTATAAAACCAGTCCTTAGCTATAAAACCTACCCTTAGCTAGAAAGCTAGTCCTTAGCTATAAAACGAATCCTTAGCTATAAAACCAGCCCTAAGATATAAAACCAGTCTGTAGATATAAAACCTAGCATTAGCTATAAAACCAGTCCTTAGCTATAAAACGAATCCTTAGCAATAAAATCTAGACTTAGCTGGAACACCAGTTCTTAGATATAAAACCTACCCTTAGTTATAAAACCAGTCCTTAGCTATAAAACATACCCTTTGCTACAAAATTTACCCTTAGCTATAAAACCTAGTCTTAGCTATAAAACCAGTTCCTAGCTATAAAACCAACCCTTAGCCATAAAACCAGTTCTTAGCTATAAAACAAGACCTTAGCTATAAAACCAATCCTTAGCTATAAAACCTAGCCTTAGCTATAAAACCACCCCTTATATATAACAGCTACACTTAGCTATAAAACCAGTCCTTAGCTTTAAAACCAACCCTTTACTATAAAATCTACCCTTAGCTATAAAACCTAGTCTTAGCTATAGAACCAGTCCTTAGCTATGAAACCAACCCTTAGCTATAAAACCAGTTCTAAGCTATAAAACCAGATCTTAGCTATAAAACCTAGACTTAGCTATAAAACCAGTCCTTAGATACAAAACCATCCGTTAGCTATAAAACATACCCTTAGCTATAAAACCAGTCCTTAGTTATAACTCCTAATCTTAGCTATAAAACCAACCCTTTGCTATAAAAACTACACGTATCTATAAAGCCTACCTTTAGCTTAAAACCTAAGATTAGCTATAAAACCAGTCCTTAACTATAAAAACCACCCCTTAGCTATAACAGCTACCCTTAGCTATAAAACAAACCCTTAGCTATAACACCAGTCCTTAGCTATAAAACCTACCCTTAGCTATAAAACATAATCTTAGCTATAAAACCACCCATTAGCTATAAAACCTACCCTTAGCTATAAAACCCACCCTTAGCTATAAAACTAGTCTTTAAATATAAAACCCAGCCTTAGCTACAAAACCTACCATTAGCTATAACACCCACCCTTAGCTATAAAACCAGTCGTCAGCTATAAAACCTACCCTTAGCTATAACACCAGCCCTTAGCTATAAAACCAGTCCTTAGCTATAAAACCATTCTTTAGTTATATAACGTACTCTTAGATATAAATCTACCTCTTAGCTATAAAACCTACCCTTAGCTATAAGACATAATCTTAGCTATAAAACCACCCATTAGCTATAAAACCAACACTTAGCTATAAAACCTAACCTTAGCTATAAAAGCCCCCCTTAGCTATAACAGCTACCCTTAGTTATAAAACCAACCCTTAGCTATAAAACCAGTCCTTAGCTATAAAACCAGTCTTTAGCTATAAAACCTAACCTTAGCTATAAAACTAGTCTTTAAATATAAAACCCAGCCTTAGCTACAAAACCTACCCATAGCTATAACACCCACCCTTAGCTATAAATCCAGTCCTTAGCTATCAAACCTACCCTTAGCTAGAAAGCCAGTCCTTAGCTATAAAACCAGCCCTTAGCTATAAACCTACCCTTAGCTAGAAAGCCAGTCCTTAGCTATAAAACCAATCCTTAGCTATAAAACCAGTCCTTAGTTATAAAATCAGCCCTGAGCTATAAAACCTACCCTTGGCTATAATAACTAACCTTAGCTATAACACCACCTTTTAGCTATAAAACCAGTCCATAGCTATAAAACTACCCTTATCTATAAAACTCGTCTTTAAATATAAAACCTACCCTTAGCTATAAAACTCATCTTTAAATATAAAACCTACCCTTAGCTATAAAAACTACCCTTATCTATAAAACCAACCCTTAGCTATAAAACCAGTCCTTAGCTATAAAACCATTCTTTAGTTATATAACCTACCCTTAGATATAAATCTAACTCTTAGCTATAAAACCTACCCTTAGCTATAAAACCTAAACATAGCTATAAAACCACCCATTAGCTATAAAACCTACACTTAGCTATAAAACCTAACCTTAGCAATAAAAGCCCCCCTTAGCTATAACAGCTACCTTTAGTTATAAAACCAACCCTTAGCTATAAAACCAGTCCGTAGCTATAAAACCAGTCTTTAGCTATAAAACCTAACCTTAGCTATAAAACCTAATCTCAGCTATAAAACCTACCCTTAGCTATAAAACTAGTCTTTAAATATAAAACCCACCCTTAGCTAGAAAACTTACCCTTAGCTATAAAACCCACCCTTAGCTATAAAACAAGTCCTCAGCTATAAAACCTACCCTTAGCTATAACACTAGCCCTTAGCTATAAACCTACCCTTAGCTAGAAAGCCAGTCCTTAGCTATAAAACCAATCCTTAGCTATAAAACCAGTCCTTAGTTATAAAACTACCCTTATCTATAAAACCAAACCTTGGCTATAATAACTAACCTTAGCTATAACACCACCTTTTAGCTATAAAACCTAGCCTTAACTATAAAACTACCCTTATCTATAAAATCAATCCTTATCTATAAAACCTATCCTTAGTTATAAAACCAATCCTTAGCTATAAAACCTACCCCTAGCTATAAAACTAGTCTTTAAATATAAAACCTACCCTTAGCTATCAAACCTACCCGTATCTTTAAAACCAACCCTTAGCTACAAAACCAGTCCTTAGCTATAAAACCAGTCCTTAGCTATAAAACCAGTACTTAGTGATAAAATCTATCCCTTAGCTATAACAGCTACCCTTAGTTATAAAACCTACCCTTAGATATAAAATTACCCCTTAGCTATAAAACCTACCCTTAGCTATAAATTCTACCCTTAGATATAAAACCAGTCCTTAGCTCTAAAACCAGACTTTAGCTATAAAACCTACCCTTAGATAAAAAAGTACCTGTTAGCTATAATACCTAACTTTAGCTATAAAACCTAATCTTAGCTTTAAAACATACCCTTAGCTATAAAACTAGTCTTTAAATGTAAAACCTACCCTTAGCTATAAAACCCACACTTAGCTATAAAACCAGTCCTCAGCTATAAAACCTACCCTCAGCTAGAGAGCCAGTGCTTAGCTAAAAAACAAATCATTAGCTATAAAACCAGTCCTTAGTTATAAAACCAACCCTGAGATATAAAACCTAACCTTGATAAAATCAACCCTTAATAATAAAACCAGTTCTTAGCTATAAAACTAGTCTTTAGCTATAAAACCTACCCTTAGCTATAAAACCAGACTTTAACTATAAAACCTACTCTTAGCTATAAAACTAGTCCTTAGATATAAAACCAAACCGTAGCTATAAAACCGATCCTTAGCTATAAAACTTACTCTTAGCTATAAAACCGGTCCTTAGCTATAAAACCAGACTTTCGTTATAAAACCTAACCTCAGATATAAAACTACCTCTTAGCTACAAAACCTACCATTAGCTATAAAACTAGTGCTCAGCTATAAAACCTACCCTTAGCTATAAAACCAGTCCTTAGCTATAAAACCAGTCCTTAGCTATAAAACGAATCCTTAGCTACAAAACTAGCCCTAAGATATAAAACCAGTCCGTAGCTATAAAACCTAGCATTAGCTATAAAACTAGTCCTTAGCTATAAAACCAATCCTTAGCAATAAAATCTAGACTTGGCTGGAACACCAGTTCTTAGATATAAAACCTACCCTTAGCTATAAAACCAGTCCTTGGCTATAAAACCTACCCTTTGCTACAAAACCTACCTTTAGGTATAAAACCTAGTCTTAGATATAGAACCAGTTCCTAGCTATAAAACCAACCCTTAGCCATAAAACCAGTTCTTAGCTATAAAACAAGACCTTAGCTATAAAATCTAGCTTAGCTATAAAACCAACCCTTAGCTATAAAACCTAGCCTTAGCTATAAAACCACCCCTTAGCTATAACAGCTACCCTTAGCTATAAAACAAACCCTTAGCTATAACACCAGTCCTTAGCTATAAAATCATTCTTTAGTTATATAACCTACCCTTAGATATATATCTACCTCTTAGCTATAAAACCTACCCTTAGCTATAAAACCTAACCTTAGCTATAAAACCTACCATTAGCTATGAAACCTACCCTTAGCTATAAAACCTACCCTTAACTATAAAACCAACCCTTAGCTATAAAACCTAAACTTAGCTATAAAACCACCCATTAGCTATAAAAGCTACACTTAGCTATAAAACCTAACCTTAGCTATAAAAGCCCTCCCACTTATCTATAAAAGCTACCCTTAGTTATAAAACCAACCCTTAGCTATAAAACCAGTCCTTAGCTATAAAAACATTTTTAGTTATATAACCTACCCTTAGATATAAATGTACCTCTTAGCTATAAAACCTACCCTTAGCTATAAAGCCTAAACTTAGCTATAAAACCACCCATTAGCTATAAATCCAGCCCTTAGCTATAAAACCTACCCTTAGCGAGAAAGCCAGTCCTTAACTATAAAACCAATCCTTAGCTATAAAACCAATCCTTAGTTATAAAACTAGTCTTTAAATATAAAACCTACCCTTAGCTATAAAACCAAACCTTAACTATAAACCCAACCCTTAGCTATAAAACCTACTCTTAGCTATGAAACCAGTCCTTAGCTATAAAACCTACCCTTAGATATAAAACTACCTCTTAGCTATAAAACCTACCCATAGCTATAAAACCTAACCTTAGCTATAAAACCACCCATTAGCTATAAATCCTACCCTTAGCTATAAAAACTAACCTTAGCTACAAAAGCCCCCCTTAGCTATATCAGCTACCCTTAGTAATAAAACCCACCCTTAGATATATAACCAGTCCTTAGCTCTAAAACCAGACTTTAGCTATAAAACCTACCGTTAGATAAAAAAGTACTTGTTAGCTATAATACCTAACCTTAGCTGTAAAACCTAATCTTAGCTATAAAACCTACCCTTAGCTATAAAACCCACACTTAGTTATAAAAACAGTCCTCAGCTATAAAACCTACCCTTAGCTATAAAACCAGTCCTTAGCTATAAAACCTACCCTCAGCTAGAAGTCCAGTCCATAGCTAAAAAACAAATCCTTAGCTATAAAACCAGTTCTTAGCTATAAAACTAGTCTTTAACAATAAAACCTATCCTTAGCTATAAAACCAACCCTTAGGAAGAAAACCTGTCCTTAGCTATAAAACCTACCCTTAGCTATAAAACTAGTCCTTAGATATAAAACCAACCCTTAACTATAAAACCAACCCTTAGCTATAAAACCTATTCTTAGCTATAAAACCGGTCCTTAGCTATAAAACCAGACTTTAGTTATAAAACCTACCCTTAGATATAAAACTACCACTTAGCTATGTAACCAGCCCTTAGCTATAAAACCAGTCCTTAGCTATAAAACCTACCCTTAGCTAAAAAACCAGTCCTTAGCTATAAAACGAATCCTTAGCTACAAAACCAGCCCTAAGATATAAAACCAGTTCCTAGCTATAAAACCAACCCTTAGCCATAAAATCAGTTCTTAGTTATAAAACAAGACCTTAGCTATAAAATCTAGCCTTAGCTATAAAACCAATCCTTAGCTATAAAACCTAGCCTTAGCTATAAAACCAGCCCTTACCTATAACAGCTACACTTAGCTATAAAACCAGTCCTTAGCTTTAAAACCAACCCTTTACTATAAAACCTACATTTAGCTATGAAACATAGTCTTAGCTATAGAACCAGTCCTTAGCTATGAAACCAACCCTTAGCTATAAAACCAGTTCTAAGCTATAAAACCAGAGCTTAGCTATAAAACCTAGCCTTAGCTATAAAACCAGTCCTTAGCTATAAAACCAGCCGTTAGCTATAAAACATACCCTTAGCTATAAAACCAGTCCTTAGTTATAATTCCTAGCCTTAGCTATAAAACCAACCCTTTGCTATAAAAACTATACGTATCTATAAAGCCTACCTTTAGCTTAAAACCTAAGATTAGCTATAAAACAAGTCCTTAACTATAAAAACCACCCCTTAGCTATAACAGCTACCCTTAGCTATAAAACAAACCCTTAGCTATAAAACCAGTCCTTAGCTACAAAACCATTCTTTAGTTATATAACCTACGCTTAGATATAAATCTACCTCTCAGCTATAAAACCTACCATTAGCTATAAAACCTACCCTTAGCTATAAAACCTACCCTTAACTATAAAACCAACCCTTAGCTATAAAACCTAAACTTAGCTATAAAACCACCCATTAGCTATAAAACCTACACTTAGCTATAAAACCTACCCTTAGCTATAAAACCTAACTTTAGCTATAAAACCTACCATTAGCTATAAAACCTACCCTTAGCTATAAAACCTACCCTTAACTATAAAACCAACCCTTAGCTATAAAACCTAAACTTAGCTATAAAACCACCCATTAGCTATAAAACCTACACTTAGCTATAAAACCAAACCTTAGCTATAAAAGCCCCCCTTAGCTATAACAGCTACCCTTAGTTATAAAACCAACCCTTAGCTATAAAACCAGTCCTTAGCTATAAAACCATACTTTAGTTATATAACCTACCCTTAGATATATATCTACCTCTTAGCTATAAAACCAGTCCTCAGCTATAAAACCTAACCTTAGCTATAAAACCACCCATTAGCTATAAAACCAGCCCCTAGCTATAAAACCTACCCTTAGCTAGAAAGCCAGTCCTTAGCTATAAAACCAATCCTTAGCTATAAAACCAGTCCTTAGTTATAAAACCAGCCCTGAGCTATAAAACCTGCCCTTAGCTATAAAACCTACCCTTAGCTATAAAACAAGACTTTAACTATAAAACTTGCTCTTAGCTATAAAACCAACCCTTAGGAAGAAAACCAGTCCTTAGCTATAAAACCTACCCTTAGCTATAAAACTAGTCCTTAGATATATAACCAACCCGTAGCTATAAAACCGATCCTTAGCTATAAAACTTACTCTTAGCTATAAATCCGGTCCTTAGCTATAAAACCAGTTCCTAGCTATAAAACCAACCCTTAGCCATAAAACCAGTTCTTAGCTATAAAACAAGACCTTAGCTATAAAATCTAGCCTTAGCTCTAAAACCAATCCTTAGCTATAAAATCTAGTCTTAGCTATAAAACCACCCCTTAGCTATAACAGCTACACTTAGCTATAAAACCAGTCGTTAGATTTAAAACCAACCCTTTACTATAAAACCTACCCTTAGCTATGAAACCTAGTCTTAGCTAAAGAACCAGTCCTTAGCTATGAAACCAACCCTTAGGTATAAAACCAGTTCTAAGTTATAAAACCAGACTTTAGCTATAAAACCTAGCCTTAGCTATAAAACCAGTCCTTAGCTATAAAACCAGCAGTTAGCTATAAAACATAACCATAGCTATAAAAACTACACGTATCTATCAAGCCTACCTTTAGCTTAAAACCTAAGATTAGCTATAAAACCAGTCCTTAACTATAAAAACCACCCCTTATCTATAACAGATACCCTTAGCTATAAAACAAACCCTTAGCTATAAAACCAGTATTTAGCTATAAAACCATTCTTTAGTTATAAAACCTAACCTTAGATATCAATCTACCTCTTAGCTATAAAACCTACCCTTAGCTATAAAACCTACCCTTAGCTATAAAACCAGTACTTAGCTATGAAACCTATCTATTAGCTATAACAGCTATCCTTAGTTATAAAACCAACCCTTAGCTACAAACCCGACCCTTAGCTATAAAACCTACCCTTAACTATAAAACCAAACCTTAGCTATAAAACCAACCCTTAGCAATAAAACCATTCTTTAGTTATATAACCTACCCTTAAATATAAATCTACCTCTTAGCTATAAAACCTACCCTTAGCTATAAAGCCTAACGTTAGCCTTAAAACTACCCATTAGCTATAAAACCTACCCTTAGCTATAAAACCTACCCTTAATTATAAAACCTAGCCTTAGCTATAAAACTTAAACTTAGCTATAACACCTACCATTAGCTATAAAACCTACACTTAGCTATAAAACCTAACCTTAGCTAAAAAAGCCCCCGTTAGCTATAACAACTACCCTTAGTTATAAAACCAACCCTTAGCTATAAAACCAGTCCTTAGCTATAAAACCATTCTTTAGTTATATAACCTACCCTTAGATATAAATCTAACTCTTAGCTATAAAACCTACCCTTAGCTATAAAACCTAAACATAGCTATAAAACCACCCATTAGCTATAAAACCTACACTTAGCTATAAAACCTAACCTTAGCAATAAAAGCCCCCCTTAGCTATAACAGCTACCCTTAGCTATAAAACCAGTCCGTAGCTATAAAACCAGTCTTTAGCTATAAAACCTAACCTTAGCTATAAAACCTAATCTTAGCTATAAAACCTACCCTTAGCTATAAAACTAGTCTTTAAATATAAAACCCACCCTTAGCTAGAAAACTTACCCTTAGCTATAAAACCCACCCTTAGCTATAAAACAAGTCCTCAGCTATAAAACCTACCCTTAGCTATAACACTAGCCCTTAGCTATAAAACCAGCCCTTAGCTATAAACCTACCCTTAGCTAGAAAGCCAGTCCTTAGCTATAAAACCAATCCTTAGCTATAAAACCAGTCCTTAGTTATAAAACTACCCTTATCTATAAAACCAAACCTTGGCTATAATAACTAACCTTAGCTATAACACCACCTTTTAGCTATAAAACCCAGCCTTAACTATAAAACTACCCTTATCTATAAAATCAATCCTTATCTATAAAACCTATCCTTAGTTATAAAACCAATCCTTAGCTATAAAACCTACCCCTAGCTATAAAACTAGTCTTTAAATATAAAACCTACCCTTAGCTATCAAACCTACCCGTATCTTTAAAACCAACCCTTAGCTACAAAACCAGTCCTTAGCTATAAAACCAGTCCTTAGCTATAAAACCAGTACTTAGTGATAAAATCTATCCCTTAGCTATAACAGCTACCCTTAGTTATAAAACCTACCCTTAGATATAAAATTACCCCTTAGCTATAAAACCTACCCTTAGCTATAAATTCTACCCTTAGATATAAAACCAGTCCTTAGCTCTAAAACCAGACTTTAGCTATAAAACCTACCCTTAGATAAAAAAGTACCTGTTAGCTATACTACCTAACTTTAGCTATAAAACCTAATCTTAGCTATAAAACATACCCTTAGCTATAAAACTAGTCTTTAAATGTAAAACCTACCCTTAGCTATAAAACCCACACTTAGCTATAAAACCAGACCTCAGCTATAAAACCTACCCTCAGCTAGAGAGCCAGTGCTTAGCTAAAAAATAAATCATTAGCTATAAAACCAGTCCTTAGTTATAAAACCAACCCTGAGATATAAAACCTAACCTTGATAAAATCAACCCTTAATAATAAAACCAGTTCTTAGCTATAAAACTAGTCTTTAGCTATAAAACCTACCCTTAGCTATAAAACCAGACTTTAACTATAAAACCTACTCTTAGCTATAAAACTAGTCCTTAGATATAAAACCAAACCGTAGCTATAAAACCGATCCTTAGCTATAAAACTTACTCTTAGCTATAAAACCGGTCCTTAGCTATAAAACCAGACTTTCGTTATAAAACCTACCCTCAGATATAAAACTACCTCTTAGCTATAAAACCTACCATTAGCTATAAAACTAGTGCTCAGCTATAGAAGCTACACTTAGCTATAAAACCAGCCCTTAGCTATAAAACCAGACCTTATCTATAAAACCTACCCTTAGCTAGAAAGCCAGTCCTTAGCTATAAAACGAATCCTTAGCTATAAAACCAGCCCTAAGATATAAAACCAGTCCGTAGCTATAAAAGCTAGCATTAGCTATAAAACCAGTCATTAGCTATAAAAGCAATCCTTAGCAATAAAATCTAGACTTAGCTGTAAGACCAGTTCTTAGATATAAAACCTACCCTTAGCTATAAAACCAGTCCTTAGCTATAAAACCTAACCTTAGCTATAAAACCTAATCTTAGCCATAAAACCTACACTTAGCTATAAAACTAGTCTTTAAATATAAAACCCACCCTTAGCTAGAAAACTTACCCTTAGCTATAAAACCCACCCTTAGCTATAAAACAAGTCCTCAGCTATAAAACCTACCCTTAGCTATAACACTAGCCCTTAGCTATAAAACCAGCCCTTAGCTATAAACCTACCCTTAGCTAGAAAGCCAGTCCTTAGCTATAAAACCAATCCTTAGCTATAAAACCAGTCCTTAGTTATAAAACTACCCTTATCTATAAAACCAAACCTTGGCTATAATAACTAACCTTAGCTATAACACCACCTTTTAGCTATAAAACCCAGCCTTAACTATAAAACTACCCTTATCTATAAAATCAATCCTTATCTATAAAACCTATCCTTAGTTATAAAACCAATCCTTAGCTATAAAACCTACCCCTAGCTATAAAACTAGTCTTTAAATATAAAACCTACCCTTAGCTATCAAACCTACCCGTATCTTTAAAACCAACCCTTAGCTACAAAACCAGTCCTTAGCTATAAAACCAGTCCTTAGCTATAAAACCAGTACTTAGTGATAAAATCTATCCCTTAGCTATAACAGCTACCCTTAGTTATAAAACCTACCCTTAGATATAAAATTACCCCTTAGCTATAAAACCTACCCTTAGCTATAAATTCTACCCTTAGATATAAAACCAGTCCTTAGCTCTAAAACCAGACTTTAGCTATAAAACCTACCCTTAGATAAAAAAGTACCTGTTAGCTATAATACCTAACTTTAGCTATAAAACCTAATCTTAGCTATAAAACATACCCTTAGCTATAAAACTAGTCTTTAAATGTAAAACCTACCCTTAGCTATAAAACCCACACTTAGCTATAAAACCAGACCTCAGCTATAAAACCTACCCTCAGCTAGAGAGCCAGTGCTTAGCTAAAAAATAAATCATTAGCTATAAAACCAGTCCTTAGTTATAAAACCAACCCTGAGATATAAAACCTAACCTTGATAAAATCAACCCTTAATAATAAAACCAGTTCTTAGCTATAAAACTAGTCTTTAGCTATAAAACCTACCCTTAGCTATAAAACCAGACTTTAACTATAAAACCTACTCTTAGCTATAAAACTAGTCCTTAGATATAAAACCAAACCGTAGCTATAAAACCGATCCTTAGCTATAAAACTTACTCTTAGCTATAAAACCGGTCCTTAGCTATAAAACCAGACTTTCGTTATAAAACCTACCCTCAGATATAAAACTACCTCTTAGCTATAAAACCTACCATTAGCTATAAAACTAGTGCTCAGCTATAGAAGCTACACTTAGCTATAAAACCAGCCCTTAGCTATAAAACCAGACCTTATCTATAAAACCTACCCTTAGCTAGAAAGCCAGTCCTTAGCTATAAAACGAATCCTTAGCTATAAAACCAGCCCTAAGATATAAAACCAGTCCGTAGCTATAAAAGCTAGCATTAGCTATAAAACCAGTCATTAGCTATAAAAGCAATCCTTAGCAATAAAATCTAGACTTAGCTGTAACACCAGTTCTTAGATATAAAACCTACCCTTAGCTATAAAACCAGTCCTTAGCTATAAAACCTACCCTTTGCTACAAAACCTACCCTTAGCTATAAAACCTAGTCTTAGCTATAAAACCAGTTCTTAGCTATAAAACCAACCCTTAGCCATAAAACCAGTTCTTAGCTATAAAACAAGACCTTAGCTATAAAATCTAGCTTAGCTATAAAACCAATCCTTAGCTATAAAACCTAGCCTTAGCTATAAAACCACCCCTTAGCGATAACAGCTACACTTAGCTATAAAACCAGTCCTTAGCTTTAAATCCAACCCTTTACTATAAAACCTACCCTTAGCTATAAAACCTAGTGTTAGCTAAAGAACCAGTCCTTAGCTATGAAACCAACCCTTAGCTATAAAACCAGTTCTAAGCTATAAAACCAGACCTTAGCTATAAAACCTAGCCTAAGCTATAAAACCAGTCCTTAGCTATAAAGCCAGCAGTTAGCTATAAAACATACCCTTAGCTATAAAACTAGTCCTTAGTTATAACTCCTAGCCTTAGCTATAAAACCAAGCCTTTGCTATAAAAATTAGACGTATCTATCAAGCCTACCTTTAGCTTAAAACCTAAGATTAGCTATAAAAAGAGTCCTTAATATGAAAACCACTCCTTAGCTATAACAGCTACCCTTAGCTATAAAACAAACCCTTAGCTATAAAACCAGTATTTAGCTATAAAACCATTCTTTAGTTATAAAACCTACCCGTAGATATAAATCTACCTCTTAGCTATAAAACCTACACTTAGCTATAAGACCTACCCTTAACTATAAAACCAACCCTTAGCTATAAAACCAGTCCTTAGCTATAAAACCAGTACTTAGCTATAAAACCTATCCCTCATCTATTAAAGCTATCCTTAACTAAAAAACCAACCCTTAGCTATACACCCGACCCTTAGCTATAAAACCTACCCTTAACTATAAAACCAACCCTTAGCTATAAAACCAACCCTTAGCTATAAAACCTACTCTTATCTATAAAACCAGTCCTTGGCTATAAAATCATTCTTTAGTTATATAACCTACTCTTAGATATAAATCTATCCCTTAGCTATAAAACCTAAACTTAGTTTTAAAACCACCCATTAGCTATAAAACCTACACTTAGCTATAAAACCTAACCTCAGCTATAAAAGCCTCCCTAAGCTATAACAGCTACCCTTAGTTATAAAACCAACCCTTAGCTATAAAACCAGTCCTTAGCTATAAAACCATTCTTTAGTTATATAACCTACCCTTAGATATAAATCTACCTCTTAGCTATAAAACCTACCCTTAGCTATAAAACATAATCTTAGCTATAAAACCACCCATTAGCTATAAAACCTACCCTTAGCTATAAAACCCACCCTTAGCTATAAAACTAGTCTTTAAATATAAAACCCAGCCTTAGCTACAAAACCTACCATTAGCTATAACACCCACCCTTAGCTATAAAACCAGTCGTCAGCTATAAAACCTACCCTTAGCTATAACACCAGCCCTTAGCTATAAAACCAGTCCTTAGCTATAAAACCATTCTTTAGTTATATAACGTACTCTTAGATATAAATCTACCTCTTAGCTATAAAACCTACCCTTAGCTATAAGACATAATCTTAGCTATAAAACCACCCATTAGCTATAAAACCTACACTTAGCTATAAAACCTAACCTTAGCTATAAAAGCCCCCCTTAGCTATAACAGCTACCCTTAGTTATAAAACCAACCCTTAGCTATAAAACCAGTCCTTAGCTATAAAACCAGTCTTTAGCTATAAAACCTAACCTTAGCTATAAAACTAGTCTTTAAATATAAAACCCAGCCTTAGCTACAAAACCTACCCATAGCTATAACACCCACCCTTAGCTATAAATCCAGTCCTTAGCTATCAAACCTACCCTTAGCTAGAAAGCCAGTCCTTAGCTATAAAACCAGCCCTTAGCTATAAACCTACCCTTAGCTAGAAAGCCAGTCCTTAGCTATAAAACCAATCCTTAGCTATAAAACCAGTCCTTAGTTATAAAATCAGCCCTGAGCTATAAAACCTACCCTTGGCTATAATAACTAACCTTAGCTATAACACCACCTTTTAGCTATAAAACCAGTCCATAGCTATAAAACTACCCTTATCTATAAAACTCGTCTTTAAATATAAAACCTACCCTTAGCTATAAAACTCATCTTTAAATATAAAACCTACCCTTAGCTATAAAAACTACCCTTATCTATAAAACCAACCCTTAGCTATAAAACCAGTCCTTAGCTATAAAACCATTCTTTAGTTATATAACCTACCCTTAGATATAAATCTAACTCTTAGCTATAAAACCTACCCTTAGCTATAAAACCTAAACATAGCTATAAAACCACCCATTAGCTATAAAACCTACACTTAGCTATAAAACCTAACCTTAGCAATAAAAGCCCCCCTTAGCTATAACAGCTACCTTTAGTTATAAAACCAACCCTTAGCTATAAAACCAGTCCGTAGCTATAAAACCAGTCTTTAGCTATAAAACCTAACCTTAGCTATAAAACCTAATCTCAGCTATAAAACCTACCCTTAGCTATAAAACTAGTCTTTAAATATAAAACCCACCCTTAGCTAGAAATCTTACCCTTAGCTATAAAACCCACCCTTAGCTATAAAACAAGTCCTCAGCTATAAAACCTACCCTTAGCTATAACACTAGCCCTTAGCTATAAACCTACCCTTAGCTAGAAAGCCAGTCCTTAGCTATAAAACCAATCCTTAGCTATAAAACCAGTCCTTAGTTATAAAACTACCCTTATCTATAAAACCAAACCTTGGCTATAATAACTAACCTTAGCTATAACACCACCTTTTAGCTATAAAACCTAGCCTTAACTATAAAACTACCCTTATCTATAAAATCAATCCTTATCTATAAAACCTATCCTTAGTTATAAAACCAATCCTTAGCTATAAAACCTACCCCTAGCTATAAAACTAGTCTTTAAATATAAAACCTACCCTTAGCTATCAAACCTACCCGTATCTTTAAAACCAACCCTTAGCTACAAAACCAGTCCTTAGCTATAAAACCAGTCCTTAGCTATAAAACCAGTACTTAGTGATAAAATCTATCCCTTAGCTATAACAGCTACCCTTAGTTATAAAACCTACCCTTAGATATAAAATTACCCCTTAGCTATAAAACCTACCCTTAGCTATAAATTCTACCCTTAGATATAAAACCAGTCCTTAGCTCTAAAACCAGACTTTAGCTATAAAACCTACCCTTAGATAAAAAAGTACCTGTTAGCTATAATACCTAACTTTAGCTATAAAACCTAATCTTAGCTTTAAAACATACCCTTAGCTATAAAACTAGTCTTTAAATGTAAAACCTACCCTTAGCTATAAAACCCACACTTAGCTATAAAACCAGTCCTCAGCTATAAAACCTACCCTCAGCTAGAGAGCCAGTGCTTAGCTAAAAAACAAATCATTAGCTATAAAACCAGTCCTTAGTTATAAAACCAACCCTGAGATATAAAACCTAACCTTGATAAAATCAACCCTTAATAATAAAACCAGTTCTTAGCTATAAAACTAGTCTTTAGCTATAAAACCTACCCTTAGCTATAAAACCAGACTTTAACTATAAAACCTACTCTTAGCTATAAAACTAGTCCTTAGATATAAAACCAAACCGTAGCTATAAAACCGATCCTTAGCTATAAAACTTACTCTTAGCTATAAAACCGGTCCTTAGCTATAAAACCAGACTTTCGTTATAAAACCTAACCTCAGATATAAAACTACCTCTTAGCTACAAAACCTACCATTAGCTATAAAACTAGTGCTCAGCTATAAAAGCTACACTTAGCTATAAAACCAGCCCTTAGCTATAAAACCAGACCTTATCTATAAAACCTACCCTTAGCTAGAAAGCCAGTCCTTAGCTATAAAACGAATCCTTAGCTATAAAACCAGCCCTAAGATATAAAACCAGTCCGTAGCTATAAAAGCTAGCATTAGCTATAAAACCAGTCATTAGCTATAAAAGCAATCCTTAGCAATAAAATCTAGACTTAGCTGTAACACCAGTTCTTAGATATAAAACCTACCCTTAGCTATAAAACCAGTCCTTAGCTATAAAACCTACCCTTTGCTACAAAACCTACCCTTAGCTATAAAACCTAGTCTTAGCTATAAAACCAGTTCCTAGCTATAAAACCAACCCTTAGCCATAAAACCAGTTCTTAGCTATAAAACAAGACCTTAGCTATAAAATCTAGCTTAGCTATAAAACCAATCCTTAGCTATAAAACCTAGCCTTAGCTATAAAACCACCCCTTAGCGATAACAGCTACACTTAGCTATAAAACCAGTCCTTAGCTTTAAATCCAACCCTTTACTATAAAACCTACCCTTAGCTATAAAACCTAGTGTTAGCTAAAGAACCAGTCCTTAGCTATGAAACCAGTCCTTAGCTTTAAAACCAACCCTTTACTATAAAACCTACATTTAGCTATGAAACATAGTCTTAGCTATAGAACCAGTCCTTAGCTATGAAACCAACCCTTAGCTATAAAACCAGTTCTAAGCTATAAAACCAGAGCTTAGCTATAAAACCTAGCCTTAGCTATAAAATCAGTCCTTAGCTATAAAACCAGCCGTTAGCTATAAAACATACCCTTAGCTATAAAACCAGTCCTTAGTTATAACTCCTAGCCTTAGCTATAAAACCAAGCCTTTGCTATAAAAACTAGACGTATCTATCAAGCCTACCTTTAGCTTAAAACCTAAGATTAGCTATAAAAAGAGTCCTTAATATAAAAACCACCCCATAGCTATAACAGCTACCCTTAGCTATAAAACAAACCCTTAGCTATAAAACCAGTATTTAGCTATAAAACCATTCTTTAGTTATAAAACCTACCCGTAGATATAAATCTACCTCTTGGCTATAAAACCTACACTTAGCTATAAGACCTACCCTTAACTATAAAACCCAACCTTAGCTATAAAACCAGTCCTTAGCTATAAAACCAGTACTTAGCTATAAAACCTATCCCTCAGCTATTAAAGCTATCCTTAACTATAAAACCAACCCTTAGCTATACACCCGACCCTTAGCTATAAAACCTACTCTTATCTATAAAACCAGTCCTTGGCTATGAAACCATTCTTTAGTTATATAACCTACCCTTAGATATAAATCTATCCCTTAGCTATAAAACCTAAACTTAGTTTTAAAACCACCCATTAGCTATAAAACCTACACTTAGCTATAAAACCTAACCTCAGCTATAAAAGCCCCCCTTAGCTATAACAGCTACCCTTAGTTATAAAACCAACCCTTAGCTATAAAACCAGTCCTTAGCTATAAAGCCATTCTTTAGTTATATAACCTACCCTTAGATATAAATCTACCTCTTAGCTATAAAACCTACCCTTAGCTATAAAACATAATCTTAGCTATAAAACCACCCATTAGCTATAAAACCTACACTTAGCTATAAAACCTACCCTTAGCTATAAAACTAGTCTTTAAATATAAAACCCAGCCTTAGCTACAAAACCTACCATTAGCTATAACACCCACCCTTAGCTATAAAACCAGTCGTCAGCTATAAAACCTACCCTTAGCTATAACACCAGCCCTTAGCTATAAAACCAGTCCTTATCTATAAAACCATTCTTTAGTTATATAACGTACTCTTAGATATAAATCTACCTCTTAGCTATAAAACCTACCCTTAGCTATAAGACATAATCTTAGCTATAAAACCACCCATTAGCTATAAAACCTACACTTAGCTATAAAACCTAACCTTAGCTATAAAAGCCCCCCTTAGCTATAACAGCTACCCTTAGTTATAAAACGAACCCTTAGCTATAAAACCAGTCCTTAGCTATAAAACCAGTCTTTAGCTATAAAACCTAACCTTAGCTATAAAACCTAATCTTAGCTATAAAACCTACCCTTAGCTATAAAACTAGTCTTTAAATATAAAACCCAGCCTTAGCTACAAAACCTACCCATAGCTATAACACCCACCCTTAGCTATAAATCCAGTCCTTAGCTATCAAACCTACCCTTAGCTACAAAGCCAGTCCTTAGCTATAAAACCAATCCTTAGCTATAAAACCAGTCCTTAGTTATAAAATCAGCCCTGAGCTATAAAACCTACCCTTGGCTATAATAACTAACCTTAGCTATAACACCACCTTTTAGCTATAAAACCAGTCCTTAGCTATAAAACTACCCTTATCTATAAAACTCGTCTTTAAATATAAAACCTACCCTTAGCTATAAAACTCATCTTTAAATATAAAACCTACCCTTAGCTATAAAAACTACCCTTATCTATAAAACCAACCCTTAGCTATAAAACCAGTCCTTAGCTATAAAACCATTTCTTAGCTATGAAACCAGTACTTAACTATAAAACCTATCCCTTAGCTATAACAGCTACCCTTAGTTATAAACCCTACCCTTAGATATAAAACTACCCCTTAGCTATAAAACCTAGCCTTAGCTATAAAACCTAACCTTAGCTATACAACCACACATCAGCTATAAAACCTACCCTTAGCTATAAAACATACCCTTAGCTATAACAGCTACCCTTAGTTATAAAACCAACCTTTAGCTCTAAAACCAGACTTTAGCTATAAACCTACCTTTAGATAAAAAACTACCTCTTAGCTATAAAACCTAACCTTAGCTATAAAACCTAATCTTAGCTATAAAACCTCCCCTTAGCTATAAAACTAGTCTTTAAATATAAAACCTACTCTTAGCTATAAAACCAGTCCTCAGGTATAAAACCTACCCTTAGCTATAAAGCCTGCCCTTAGCTACAAAACCAGTCCTTAGCCATATAACCTACCCTTAGCTAGAAAGCCAGTTATAGCTATAAATCCAATCCTTAGCTATAAAGCCAGTCCTTAGTTATAAAACCAGCCCTGAGCTATAAAACCTACCCTTAGCTATAAAGCCTACCCTTAGCTATAAAACTAGTCTTTAAATATAAAAACCTACCCTTAGCTATAATACCTACCCTTAGCTATAAAACCCACCCTTAGCTAGAAAACCAGTCCTTGGCTATAAAACCATTACTTAGCTATAAAACCTAGCCCTTAGCTATAAAAGCTACCCTTAGCTATAAAATCCACCCTTAGCTATAAAATCAGTCCTTAGCTATAAAACTAGTATTTAGCTATAAAACCAGTCCCTAGCTATAAAACTAACCCTTAGTTATAAAACCTACCCATAGCTATAAAACCACCGCTTAGTTATAAAACGTACCCTTAACTATAAAACCTACCATTAGATATAAAACCTACCCTTAGATATAAAACTACCTCTTAGCTATAAAACCTACCCTTATCTATAAAACTAGTCTTTAGGTATAAAACCTACGCTTAGCTATAAAACCTACCCTTAGCTATAAAACCACCCCTTAGCTATAACAGCTACGCTTAGCTATAAAACCAACCCTTAGCTATAAAACCAGTCCTTAGCTAAAAAACCAATCTTTTGCTATAAAACCTACCCTCAGCTATAAAACCACCCCTTAGCTATAAAGCCAGTCCTTAGTTATAAAACCAGCCCTGAGCTATAAAACCTACCCTTAGCTATAAAGCCTACCCTTAGCTATAAAACTAGTCTTTAAATATAAAAACCTACCCTTAGCTATAAAACCTACCCTTAGCTATAAAACCCACCCTTAGCTAGAAAACCAGTCCTTGGCTATAAAACCAGTACTTAGCTATAAAACCTTCCCATTAGCTATAAAATCAGTCCTTAGCTATAAAACCAGCCCTTAACTATAAAACCACCATTAGCTATAAAACCAATCCTTAGGTATAAAAGCAGTCCTTAGCTATAAAATCAACCCTTAACTATAAAACCTATCATTAGATATAAAACCAGTCCTTAGCTATAAAAGCAGTCCTTAACTACAAAACTAGTCTTTAGCTATAAATCCAACCCTTTGCTATAAAACCAACCCTTAGCTATAAAATATAACCTTAGCTATAAAACCTACCGTTACCTATAAAACCAAACCTTAGCTATAAAACTAATCTTTAGCTATAAAACCAGTCCTTAGCTATAAAACCACTTAGCTATAAAACTAGTCTTTAGCTATAAACCAGTCCTTAGCTATAAAACCAGTCCTTATCTATAAAATGAGTCCTTAGCTATAAAACCAGTCCTTATCTATAAAACTAGTCTTTAGCTATAAAACCAGTCCTTAGCTATAAAACCAATCCTTAGTTATAAAACCTACCCTTAGCTATAAAACCACCCCTTAGTTATAAAACCTACCCTTAGCTATAAAACCTACCATTAGATATAAAACGATTCCATAGTTATAAAACCAGTTCTTAACAATAAAACTAACCCTTCACTATGAAACCAGTCTTTCGCTATAAATCCTACCCTTAGCTATAAAACCTACCCTTAGCTATAACACCTACCCTTTGCTATAAACCAACCCTTAGCTATAAAACCTACCCTTAGCTATAAAACCAAACCTTAGCTATAAAACTAGTCTATAGCTATAAAACCAGTCCTTAGCTATAAAACCAGTTCTTAGCTATAAAACTAGTCTTTAGCTATAAAACCAGTCCTTAGCTTTAAAACTAGTATTTAGCTATAAAACCAGTCCCTAGCTATAAAACTAACCCTTAGTTATAAAACCTACCCATAGCTATAAAACAACCGCTTAGTTATAAAACCTACCCTTAACTATAAACCTACCATTAGATATAAAACCTACCCTTAGATATAAAACTACCTCTTAGCTATAAAACCTACCCTTAGCTATAAAACTAGTCTTTAGGTATAAAACCTACGCTTAGCTATAAAACCTACGCTTAGCTATAAAACCACCCCTTAGCTATAACAGCTACCCTTAGCTATAAAACCAACCCTTAGCTATAAAACCAGTCCTTAGCTAAAAAACCAATCTTTTGCTATAAAACCTACCCTTAGCTATAAAACCAACCCTTAGCTATAAAACCAGTCCTTAGCTAAAAAACCAATCTTTTGCTATAAAACCTACCCTTAGATACAAAACTACCTCTTAGCTATAAAAGCTACCCTTAGCTACAAAACCTAACATTAGCTATAAAACCTACCCTTAGCTATAAAACAATCTTTAAATATAAAACCTACCCTTAGCTATAAAACCTACCCTTAGCTATAAAACCAACCCTTTGCTATAAAACCTACCCTTAGCTATAAAACCACCCTTTAGCTATAACAGCTATCCTTAGCTATTAAACCAACCCTTAGCTTTAAAACCAGTCCTTAGCTATAAAACAAGTCTTTAGCTATAAAACCTACCCTTAGATATAAAACTACTTCTTAGCTATAAAACCTACCCTTAGCTATACAACCTTAGCTATAAAACCTAATCTTAGCTATAAAACCTACTCTTAGCTATAAAACTAGTCTTTAAATATAAAACCTACCCTTAGCTATAAAACCTACCCTTAGCTATAAAACCCACCCTTAGCTATAAAACCAGTCCTTAGCTATAAAAGCAGTCCTTAGCTATAAAACCATTCCGTAGCTATAAAACCTACCCTTAGCTATAAAGTCAGTCCTTAGTTATAAAACCAATCCTTAACTCTAAAGCCATTACTTAGATATAAAACCAACCCTTTGCTATAAAACCTACCCTTAGCCATAAAACCTACCCTTAATTATAAAACCTAACCTTAGCTATAAAACCTAACCTTAGCTATAAATCCAACCCTTAGCTATAAAGCGACACCTTAGCTTTAAAACCTACCCTGAACTATAAAATCACCCCTTAGCTATAAAACCTATCCTTAGCTATAAAAGCAAGCTTAGCTATAATACCTAACCTTAGCTATAACACCACCCCTTAGCTATAAAACCAGTCCTTACTCTAAAACCTACCCTTCTCTATAAAACCAGTCCTTAGCTATAAAACTAGTTCTTAGTTATAAATCCAATACTTAGCTATAAAAGCACAATTAGATATAAAACCTACTCTGAACTATAAAACCAAACCTTAGCTATAAAACCAGCCCTTAAATATAAAAACCAGTCCTTAGTTATAAAATCACCATTAGCTATAAAACCAGTCCTTAGCTATACAATCAACCTTCAATAATAAAACCTGTTCTTAGCTATAAAATAAGTCCGTAGTTATAAACCGATCGTTTATCTACAAAACGTACCCTTAACTATAAAACCTACCCTTAGCTATAAAACTAGTCCTTAGCTATAAAACCAGTCTTTAGCTATAAAACCTACCCTTAGCTATAAAACAACCCTTAGTTTCAAAACCTACCCTTAGCTATAAAACCTACCATTAGATATAAAACCATTCCATAGCTATAAAACCAGTTCTTAACAATAAAACTAACCCTTAACTATGAAACCAGTCTTTCGCTATAAATCCTACCCTTAGCTATAAAACCTACCCTTAGTTATAAAACCAGTCCTTAGCTATAAAACCAGTCCTTCGCTATACAACTAGTCTTTAGCTATAAAACCAACCCTTTGCTATAAAACAAGTCCTTACCTATAAAACCTACCCTTAGCTATAAAACCAGTACTTAGCTATAAAATCAGTCCTTAGCTATAAAACCAGCCCTTAGCTATAAAACCAGTTCTTAGCTATAAAACTAGTCCTTAACTATAAAACCATCCCTTAGCTATAAAACCAGTCCTTAGCTATAAAACCAGTCCTTAGCTATAAAACCAACCCTTAGCTATAAAACCTACCCTTAGCTATAAAACCTACCCTTAGTTATAAAAACCTACCCTTAACTATAAAACCTACCCTTAGCTATAAAACTAGTCCTTAGTTATAAATCCAATTCTTAGCTATAAAACCACCATTATATATAAAACCTACTCTGAGCTATAAAACCAACCCTTAGCTATAAAACCACCCCTTACTTATAAAACCTATTCTGAACTATAAATCCAACCGTTAGCTATAAAAGCACCCCTTATTTATAAAACCTACTCTGAACTATAAAACCAACTCTGAGCCATAAACCTGTTCTTAGCTATAAAACCTACTCTGAACTATAAAACCAACCTTGAACTATAAAATCAGTCCTTAGCTATAAAATCTACTCTGAACTCTAAAACCAACCCTGAGCTATAAACCAGTCCTTTGCTATAAAGCCAACCCTTAGCTATAAAGCCTACCTTTAGCTATAAAACCTACCCTTAGCTATAAAACCAGCCATGAGCTGTAACACTTACTGTTAGTTATAAAACCCACCCTAGGCTATAAACTATGTCTTAGCTAATACATGTTTAGCTAGTGAATGTATTGAAAAACCAATTAGACTTTTGTATATTTTGGGCATTTTTGTATAGAATAAACGTTTCATGAGTGTACACAAATTTGGTATCTTATTTGTTGTGGATCTCCGTTAGTTTTAACGATGTTTCAATTGTTCAGTCAACAGAACGATCTACTCATTAAACTAACTTGTAGATGGCTGAACATTCCTCAGAAACCTGTATCCTTAATGTAATTCTCAGGGAGATTCGGAGTGACATAGTGTGTAACAAGGTTGGCGGTGTGAATCACGTGTACAATCGGTCCATTGGACAGATTTTCAAACGGTTTCCGTGTACCCGATTTCTTACATAATGCTTAGGTTTAGTCGAGATTATAATGTAAAAGACATAATGTAAAACGGCGGTGAATTGAAGGGTACTCTCGACTCTTTGTCTACAAAGTTTTCTACAGCTGGATGCCCTTCCTATCAACATTATATTTAATGGTTAATTAAACGGCGGTGGATTGGCAGTATCGGTAGAGGGTCGGACGCCATGCTTTCCAGCATAGTTACGTCCCTTTACGATCTGAGTTCAAATCCCGCCGAGGTTGACTTTGCCTTTCATCCTTACGGGGTCGATAAAATAAAGTTTCCAGCATAGTTACGTCCCTTTACGATCTGAGTTCAAATCCCGCCGAGGTTGACTTTGCCTTTAATCCTTACGGGGTCGATAAAATAAAGTACCAGTAATGCACTGGGTATTTGCTGGCCTTGTGCCTAAAGTAGAAACAATTATATTTAATGGTTAATTGGCAGTATCGGTAGAGGGTTGGACGCCATGCTTTCTAGCATAGAGTTACGTCCCATTACGGTCTGAGTTCAAATCCCGTCGAGGTTAACTTTGCCTTTCATCCTTACGGGGTCGATAAAATAAAGTACCAGTAATGTACTGGGTAATTGCTGGCCTTGTGCCAAAAGTAGAAACAATTATAATGTAAAAGACATTTTGGTTAAGAAGCTGAGCTGTGGGATTGAACCTTAGATTTTATAATTGCGAAGTGAACCTCTAAACCATTCGGCCATGCAACGTTCCTAAATCTATATTGAAGACGTTAGAACATCAGATAACATTCTTGGTAGTCTTCGTTCCGGCATTTTGCTTCCTAAGTTCAAATCCCGCCGAGGTCAACTTTGACTTTCATGCATTCTAGGTCGATGAAAATTGTACCAGTCAAATACTGGGGTCGAGTCTTCCTCTATATCTCTTTCTCAATATCTATACTGTCATTCTCTATCTTCATCTGGAAGAAATCTGCTGTATTAAGACCTGCAGAGGAGATAGGCTCCACCAGGCATAAAAATATCCTTGAAACGCCCTATATCATATACTATATCATATACTATATCATATAATATATCATACACTATATCATACGCTATATCATACAATATACCATATACTATATCATACACTATATCATACACTTTATCATATACTATATCATACACTATATCATACACTATATCATACACTATATCATATAGTATATCATACACTATACCATATACTATATCATACACTATATCATATACTATATCATACACTATATCATTCACTATATCATATACTATATCATACACTATATCATACACTATATGATATACTATATCATACACTATATCATACACTATATCATATACTATATCATATACTATATCATACACTATATCATACACTATATCATACACAATACCATATACTATACCATACTCTATATCATACACTATATCATACACTATATCATACTCTATATCATACACTATATCATATATTATATCATACATTATACCATACTCTATATCATACACTATATCATATACTATATCATACACTATATCATACACTATATCATACACTATATCAAAGAATATATCATACACTATATCATATACTATATCATATTCTATATCATACACTATATCATACAATATATAATACACTATACCATACACTTTACCATACACTATATCATACACTATATCATACAACATATCATACACTATATCAAACAATATATCATATTTTATATGATACACTATATCATACACTATATAATACACTATATCATATACTAAATCATACACTATATCATACACTATATCATACATTATATCATACACTATATCATACAATATACCATACTCTATATCATACTCTATATCATATACAATATTATACACTATACCATACTCTATATCATACACTATAGCATACACTATACCATACTCTATATCATACACTATATCATATACTATATCATACACTATATCATACACTATATCATATACTATATCATACACTATATCATACACTATATCATATACTATATCATACACTATATCATATTCTATATCATACACTATATCATACACTATATAATACATTATATCATACACTATATCATACACTATATCATATACTATATCATACACTATACCATACATTATATCATATACTATATCATACACTATATCATACACTATATCATATAATATATCATACACTATATCATACACTATATCATACACTATATCGTACACTATATCATACACTATATCATATTCCATATCATACACTATATCATACACTATATCATACACTATATCATATACTATATCATACACTATATCATTACAGTATATCATACACTATACCATACACTATATCATATACTATATCATACACTATATCATACACTATATTATACACTATATCCTACTCTATATCATACACTATACCATACACTATATCTTATAATATGTCATACGCTATATCATATACTATATCAGACACTATACCATATATTATATCATACACTATATCATACACTTTATCATATACTATATCATACACTATATCATACACTATATCATACGCTTTATCATATACTATATCATACACTATACCATATACTATATCATACACTATATCATACTCTATATCATACTCTATATCATAGACTATATCATATACTATATCATACACTATATCATACACTATATCATATACTATATCATACACTGTATCATATACTATATCATATACTATATCATATACTATAGCATATACTATATCATACACTATATCATATATTACATCATATTCTATATCATACACTATATCATATACTATATCATACACTATATCATATACTATATCATATACTATATTATATACTATATCATATACTATATCATACACTATATCATATACTATATCATATACTATATCATACATTATATCATATACTATATAATATACTATATCATACACTATATCATACACTATATCATACACTATATCATACACTATATCATATAATATATCATACACTATATCATATAATATATCATATACTATATCATACACTATATCATACACTATATCATACACTATATCATGCACTATATCATACACTATATCTTACACTATATCATATACTATATCATACACTATATCATACACTATATAACATACGATATCATACAATATATCATATACTATATAATACATTATACCATACTCTATATCATAAACTACATCATATACTATATCATACATTATATCATACACTATAGCATACACTATATCATATAGTATATCATACACTATATCATACACTATATCATATACTATATCATACACTACATCATACACTATATCATACACTATATCATATACTATATCATACACTATATCATACACTATATCATGCACTATATCATACACTATAGCATACTCTATATCATACACTATATCATATACTATATCATAAACTATATCATATACAATATCATACACTATATCATACAATATATCATACACTATACCATACACTATACCAAACACTATATCATAAACTATATCATACACTATATGATACACTATATCATACAATATAACATATTTTATATCATACACTATATCATATACTATATCATACACTATATCATACACTATATCATATATTATATCATACACTATATCATACACTATATCATACACTATATCATACACTATATCATATACTATATCATACACTATATCATACACTATATCATGCACTATATCATACACTATAGCATACTCTATATCATACACTATATCATATACTATATCATTTACTATATCATATACTATATCATACACTATATCATACAATATATCATACACTATACCATACACTATATCATATACTATATCATACCCTATAATCATACACTATATCATACACTATATCATATACTAAATCATACACTATATCATACACTATATCATACACTATATCATACACTATATCATACACTATATCATACACTATATCATATACTATATCATACACATATCATACACTATACCATACTCTATATCATACTCTATATCATATACTATATTATACACTATACCATACTCTATATCATACACTATATCATACACTATACCATACTCTATATCATACTCTATATCATATACTATATCATACACTATATCATACACTATATCATATACTATATCATACACTATATCATACAATATATCATATACTATATCATGCACTATATCATATTCTATATCATACACTATGTCATACACTATATCATACATTATATCATACACTATATCATACACTATATCATATACTATATCATACAATATATCATACACTATACAATTCACTATATCATACACTATACCATATACTATATCATACTCCATATCATACATTATATCATACTCTATATCATACACTATATCATACACTATATCATACACTATACAATACACTGTATCATACACTATATCATACACTATACATACACTATATCATATACTATATGATAAACTATATCATACACTATATCATACACTATACCATACTTTATATCATACACTATATCATATATTATATCATAGACTAGACTATACTCTATATCATACACTATATCATACACTAAACCATACACTATATCATACACTATATCATACACTATATCATGCACTATATCGTGCACTATATCATACACTATATCATACTCCATATGATACACTATATCATACACTAAGCCATACAATATATCATACACTATATCATACACTATATCATACACTATACCATACTCTATATCATACACTATATCATATATTATATCATACACTATATCATACAACATATCATATACTATATCATACAATATATCATTACAGTATATCATACACTATACCATACACTATATCATATACTATATCATACACTATATCATACACTATATCATACACTATATCCTACTCTATATCATACACTATACCATACACTATATCTTATACTATATCATACTCTATATCATATACTATATTATACACTATACCATATATTATATCATACACTATATCATACTCTATATCATACTCTATATCATACACTATATCATATACTATATCATACACTATATCATACACTATATCATATACTATATCATACACTGTATCATATACTATATCATATACTATATCATATACTATATCATATACTATATCATACACTATATCATATACTATAGCATATACTATATCATACACTATATCATATACAATATCATACATATATCATATACTATATCATATACTATATCATTTACTATATCATATACTATATCATACACTATATCATACATTATATCATACACTATTTCATACACTATATCATATAATATATCATGCACTGTATCATACACTATATCATACACTATATCATACACTATATCATATACTATATCATACACTATATCATACACTATATCATACACTATATCAAAGAATATATCATACACTATATCATATACTATATCTATATCATATACTATATCATACACTATATCATACAATATATAATACACTATACGATACACTTTACCATACACTATATCATACACTATATCATACACTATATCATACACTATATCAAACAATATATCATATTTTATATGATACACTATATCATACAATATATCATACACTATATCATATACTAAATCATACACTATATCATACACTATATCATACATCATATCATACACTATATCATACACTATACCATACTCTATATCATACTCTATATCATATACAATATTATACACTATACCATACTCTATATCATACACTATATCAAAGAATATATCATACACTATATCATATACTATATCATATACTATATCATACACTATATCATACAATATATAATACACTATACCATACACTTTACCATACACTATATCATACACTATATCATACACTATATCATACACTATATCAAACAATATATCATATTTTATATGATACACTATATCATACACTATATAATACACTATATCATATACTAAATCATACACTATATCATACACTATATCATACACTATACCATACTCTATATCATACTCTATATCATATACAATATTATACACTATACCATACTCTATGTCATACACTATAGCATACTCTATACCATACTCTATATCATACACTATATCATATACTATATCATACACTATATCATACACTATATCATATACTATATCATACACTATATCATACACTATATCATATACTATATCATACACTATATCATATTCTATATCATACACTATATCATACACTATATCATACATTATATCATACAATATATCATACACTATATCATATACTATATCATACACTATACCATACACTATATCATATACTATATCATACACTATATCATACACTATATCATATAATATATCATACACTATATCATACACTATATCATACACTATATCGTACACTATATCATACACTATATCATACTCCATATCATACACTATATCATACACTATATCATACACTATATCATATACTATATCATACACTATATCATTACAGTATATCATACACTATACCATACACTATATCATATACTATATCATACACTATATCATACACTATATCATACACTATATCCTACTCTATATCATACACTATACCATACACTATATCTTATAATATGTCATACTCTATATCATATACTATATCAGACACTATACCATATATTATATCATACAATATATCATACACTTTATCATATACTATATCATACATTATATCATACACTATATCATATACTATATCATACACTATATCATACACTATATCATATACTATATCATACACTATATCATATTCTATATCATACACTATATCATACACTATATCATACATTATATCATACACTATATCATACATTATATCATATACTATATCATACACTATACCATACACTATATCATATACTATATCATACACTATATCATACACTATATCATATAATATATCATACACTATATCATACACGATATCATACACTATATCATACACTATACCATACTCTATATCATACACTATAACATACACTATACCATACTCTATATGATACACTATATCATACACTATATCATACATTATATCATACACTATATTATACACTATACCATGCTTTATATCATACATTATATCAAATACTATATCATATAATATACCATACACTATATCATACTCTATAGCATACACTATAATATACACTATATCATACACTATATCATATACTATATCATACACTATATCATACATTATACCATACTCTATATCATACACTATATCATACACTATATCATACACTAAACCATACACTATATCATACACTATATCAAACACTATATCATACACTATACCATACATAATATTATATACTATATCATACACTATATCATACAATATATCACACACTATATCATACACTATATTGTACTCTATATCATACACTATATCATATAGTATATCGTGCACTATATCATACACTATATGATACACTATATCATACACTATATCATATATTATATCATACACTATATTATATACGATATAATACACTATATCATATACTATATCATACACTATATGATACACTATATCATACACAATATCCTACTCTATATCATACACTATATCATACACTATATCATACACTCAACCATACACTATAACATACACTATATCATACACTATATCATACACTATACATTATAATATATCATACACTATATCATACACTATATCATACACTATATCATATACTGTATCATATACTATATCATACACTATATCATATACAGTATCATACTCTATATCATACTTTATATCATAAAATATACCATACACTATATCATACACTATATCATACACTATATGATACACTATATCATACACTATATCATACACTATACCATACTCTATTTCATACACTGTATCATACACTATATCATACACTATACCATACACTATATCATATATCATATACTATGTCATACACTATATCATACACTATATCTTACACTATATCATACACTATATCATACTCCATATGATACACTATATCATACAATAAACCATACACTATATCATACACTATATCATACACTATAACATACACTACATCATACACTATAACATACTCTATATCATGCACTATATCATATACTATATCATACACTACATTATACACTATACCATACACTATATCATACACTATATCATACACTATATCATACATTATATCATACACTATAACATACACTATATTATATACTATATCATACACTATATCATTACAGTATATCATACACTATACCATTCACTGTATCATACACTATACCATATACTATATCATACTCTATATCATACATTATATCATACTCTATATCATACACTATATCATACACTATATCATAGACTATACAATACACTATATCATACACTATATCATACATTATACCATACGCTATATCATATACTATATCATAAACTATATCATACACTATATCATACACTATACCATACTTTATATCATACACTAAATCATATATTATATCATAGACTAGACTATACTCTATATCATACACTAAACCATAAACTATATCATACAATATATCATACACTATCTCATGCACTATATCGTGCACTATATCATACACTATATCATACACCATATGATAAACTATATCATAGGCTAAACCATACACTATATCATACACTATATCATACACTATATCATACACAATACCATACTCTATATCATACACTATATCACATATTATATCATAGATTATATCATACACTATATCATATACTATATCATACACTATATCATTACAGTATATCATACACTATACCATACACTATATCATATACTATATCATAAACTATATCATATACTATATCAAACACTATACCATATATTATATCATACACTATATCATACGGTATATCATATACTATATCATACACTATACCATACACTATATCATATACTATATCATACACTATATCATATACTATATCATACACTATAGCATATACTATATCAGACACTATCTCATACTCTATATCATACTCTATATCATACACTATATCATATACTATATCATACACTATGTCATACACTATATCATATACTATATTACACTGTATTATATACTATATCATATACTATAACATATACTATATCATATACTATATCATACACTATATCATATACTATAGCATATACTATATCATACACTATATCATATACTATATCATACATATATCATTTGCTATATCATATACTATATCATATACTATATCATATACTATATCATACACTATATCATATACTATATCATATACTATATCATACACTATATCATACACTATATCATACACTATATCATACACTATATCATATAATATATCATGCACTGTATCATACACTATATCATACACTAGATCATATACTATATCATACACTATATAATATAATATATCATATACTATATCATACACTATATCATACACTATATCATACACTATATCATACATTATATCATACACTATATCTTACACTATATCATATACTATATCATACACTATATCATACACTATATCATACACTATATCATACACTATATCATATACTATATCATACAATATATCATATACTATATCATACACTATACCATACTCTATATCATACACTATATCATACATTATATCATACACTATATCATACACTATACCATACACTATATCATACACTATATCATATACTATATCATACACTATATCATGCACTATATCATACACTATACCATACTCTATATCATACACTATATCATATACTATATCATACACTATATCATACATTATATCATACACTATACCATACAATATATCATACATTATACCATACTCTATATCATACAATATATCATATACTATATCATACACTATATCATACAATATACTATACACTATATCATACACTATACCATACTCTATATCATACACTATATCATACACTATATCATACATTATACCATACTCTATATCATACTCCATATCATACACTATATCATACAATAAACCATACACAATATCATACAATATATCATACACTATATCATACACTATATCATACATTATACCATACTCTATATCATACTCAATATCATACACAATATCATACAATAAACCATACACTATATCATACACTATATCATACACTGTATCATACACTATATCATACACTATATCATACATTATATCATACACTATATCATACACTATATCATATACTATATCATACAATATATCATAACCTATACCATTCACTATATCATACACTATACCATATACTATATCATATACTATATCATACTCTATATCATACATTATATCATACTCTATATCATACACTATATCATACACTATATCATACACAATACAATACACTATATCATACACTATATCATACACTATACCATACACTATATCATATACTATATCATAAACTATATCATACACTATATCATACACTATTCCATACTTTATATCATATATTATATCATATATTATATCATAGACTAGACTATACTCTATGTCATACACTATATCATTCACTATATCATATACTATATCATACAATATATCATAAACTATACCATTCACTATATCATACACTATACCATATACTATATCATACTCTACATCATACATTATATCATACTCTATATCATACACTATATCATACACTATATCATACACTATACAATACACAATATCATACACGAAACCATACACTATATCATACAATATATCATACACTATATCATGCACTATATCGTACACTATATCATACACTATATCATACTCCATATGATACACTATATCATACACTAAACCATACACTATATCATACACTATATCATACAATATATCATACACTATACCATACTCTATATCATACACTATATCATATATTATATCATACACTATATCATACACTATATCATATACTATATCATACACTATATCATTACAGTATATCATACACTATACCATACACTATATCATATACTATATCATAAACTATATCATACACTATATCATACACTATACCATACATTATATCGTATACTATATCATACTCTATAACATATACTATATTATACACTATACCATATATTATATCATACACTATATCATACACTTTATCATATACTATATCATCCACTATATCATACACTATATCATACGCTATATCATATACTATATCATACACTATACCAAACACTATATCATATATTATATAATACACTATATCATATACTATACGATACACTATACCATATACTATATCATACACTATATCATACACTGTATCATACTCTATATCATACACTATATGATATAGTATATCATACACTATATCATATACTATATCATACATATATCATATACTATATCATATACTATATCATATACTATATCATATACTATATCATACACTATATCATATACTATATCATATACAATATCATACACTATATCATATACTATATCATATATTATATCATACACTATATCATACACTATATCATACACTATATCATACACTATATCATATAATATATCATGCACTGTATTATACACTATATCATACACTATATTATACACTATATCATATAATATATCATATACTATATCATACACTATATCATACACTATATCATACACTATATCATACACTATATCATACACTATATCTTACACTATATCATATACTATATCATACACTATATCATACACTATATCATACACTATATCATACACTATATCATATATTATATCATACAATATATCATATACTATATGATACACTATACCATACTCTATATCATACTCTATATCATATACTATATCATACATTATATCATACACTATATCATACACTATACCATACACTATATCATACACTATATCATATACTATATCATACACTATACAATGCACTATATCATACACTATACCATACTCTATATCATACACTATATCATATACTATATCATACACTATATCATACACTATATCATACACTATACCATACACTATATCATACACTATACCATACTCTATATCATACAATATATCATATACTATATCATACAATATATCATACAATATACTATACACTATATCATACACTATACCATACTCTATATCATACACTATATCATACACTATATCATACACTATACCATACTCTATATCATACTCTATATCATATACTATATTATACACTATACTATACTCTATAACATATAATATATCATACACTATATCATACACTATATCATATACTATATCATACACTATATCATATTCTATATCATACACTATATCATACACTATATCATACATTATATCATACACTATATCATACACTATATCATTTACTATATGATACACTATATCATACACTATACCATTCACTATATCATACACTATACCATTTACTATATCATACTCTATATCATACAATATATCATACTCTATATCATACAATATAACATACACTAAATCATACACTATACAATACACTATATCATATACTATATAATACACTATTCCATACACTATATCATATACCATATCATAAACTATTTCATGCACTATATCATATACTATATCATACACTATATCATACACTACATCATGCACTATACCATACTTTATACCATACACTATATTATATATTATATCATAGACTAAACCATACTCTATATCATACACTATATCATACAATAAACCTTACACTAAATCATACACTATATCATACACTATATCATACACTATATCGTACACTATATCATATACTATATCATACTCCATATCATACACTATATCATACACTAAAGCATACACTATATCATACACTATATCATACACTATTTCATACACTATACCATACTCTATATCATACACTATATCATATATTATATAATACATTATATAATACACTATATCATATACAATATCATACACTATATCATTACGGTATATCATACACTATACCATAAACTATATCCTATACTATATCATACACTATATCATACACTATATCATACACGATATCCTACTCTATATCATACAATATACCATATATTATATCATACAATATGTCATACACTTTATAATATACTATACCATATACTATATCATACACTATATCATACTCTATGTCATGCTCTATATCATACACTATATCATACACTATACCATACACTATATCATATACTATATCATACACTATATCATACACTATATCTTACACTATATAATACACTATGTAATACTCAATATCATACACTATATCATAGACTATATATTATTTCATACACTATATCATATACTGTATCATATACTATATCATATACTATATCATATAGAGTATCATAATCTATATCATACTCTATATCATACACTATACCAAACACTATATCATACACTATATCATACACTATATGATACACTATATCATACACTATATCATACACTATATCATACATTATACTATACTCTATATCATATACTATATCATATCTATATCATACACTATATCATACACGATATCATACACTATATCATACACTATACCATACTCTATATCATACACTATAAAATACACTATACCATACTCTATATCATACACTATATCATACACTATATCATACACTATATCATACACGATAACATACTCTATATCATACACTATATCATACACTATATCATACATTATAACATACACTATACCATACCTTATATCATACACTATATCATATACTATATCATATACTATATCATACACTATATCTTTCACTATATCATAATAATATATCATACACTTTATCATACACTATATCATACACTATATTATACACTGTATCATACACTAAACTATACACTATATCATACACTATATCATACACTATATCATACACTATACCATACACTATATCATATACTATATCATACAGTATATCATATACTATATCATACACTATACCATATTCTATATCATACACTATATCATACTCTATATCATACTCTATATCATACACTACATCATACACTAAATATTATACACTATATCATACACTATCCCATACGCTATATCATACACTATATCATATAGTATATCATACACTATATCATACACTATATAATACACTAAATCATACACTATATCATACACTATATGATACACTATATCATACACTATATCATATATTATATCATACACTATATTATATACTATATAATACACTATATCATAAAATATATCATACACTATATCATACACTATATCATACACTATACCCTACTATATATCATACACTATATCATACACTAAACCATACACTATATCATACACTATATCATACACTATATCATACATTATACCATATATTATATCATACACTATATCATACACTATATCATATACTATATCATATATTATATCATATACTATATCATACACTATATCATATACAGTATCATACTCTATATCATACTTTATATCATAAACTATACCATACACTATATCATACACTATATCATACACTATATCATACACTATATCATACACTATATCATATACTATATCAAACACTATATCATACTGTATATCATACATTATATCATACACTATATCATACATTATACTATACTCTATATCATATACTACATCATACTCTATATCATACACTATATCATACATTATATCATACAATATATCATACACTACATCATACACTATATCATACACTATACCATACTCTATATCATACACTATATCATACATTATATCATACACTAGATCATCTCTATATCATACACTATATCATACACTAAACCATACATTGTATCATACACTATATCATACACTATATCGTACACTATACCATACACTATATCACATACTATATCATACACTATATCATACACTATATCTTACACTATATCATACACTATATCATACTCCATATCATACACTATATCATACACTATACCATACACTGTATCATACACTATATCTTACACTATATCATACACTATATCATACACTATATGATACACTATACCATATACTATATCATATACTATATCATATACTATATCATACACTAAACCATACACTATATCATACACAATATCATACACTATATTATAAACTATACCATACACTATATCATATAATATATCATACACTATACCATATACTAAATCATACACTATATCATACACTATATCATACACTATATGATATACTATATGATACACTATATCATATACTATATCAGACACTATATCATACACTAAACCATACACTATATCATACACTATATCATACACTATATCATACACTATATGATATACTATATGATACACTATATCATACACTACATCATACACTATATCATACACTATATCATACACTATATCATACACTATATCATATACTATATCATACACTATATCATACACTATATCTTACACTATATAATACACTATGTAATACTCAATATCATATACTATATCATACACTATATCATATACAGTATCATAATCTATATCATACATTATATCATACACTATACCATACACTATATCATACACTATACCATACACTATATCATACACTATATCATACACTATATCATACACTATATCATACACTATATCATACACTATATCATATACTATATCATACACTATATCATATACTATATCATACACTATACCATATTCTATATCATACACTATATCATACACTTTATCATATACTATATCATACACTATACCATACACTATATCACATACTATATCATACACTATATCATATACTATATCATACACTATACCATATTCTATATCATACACTATATCATACTCTATATCATATTCTATATCATACACTATATCATACACTATACCATACACTATATCATATACTATGTCAGACACTATATCATACACTAAACCATACACTATATCATACACTATATCATACACTATATCATACACTATATGATATACTATATGATACACTATACCATACACTACATCATACAATATATCATACACTATATCATACACTATATCATACACTATATCATATACTATATCATACACTATATCATACACTATATCTTATACTATATCATACACTATATCATACACTATATCATATATTATATCATACACTATATCATACACTATATCATACACTATATCATATATCATATCATAAACTATATCATACACTATATCATATACTATATCATAAACTATATCATACACTATATCATACAATATACCATACATTATATAATACATTATATCATATACTATATCATATATTATATCATACACTATGACATACTCTATATTATACACTATATTATACAATATATCATATACTGTATCATATACTATATCATAGACTATATCATACACTATATCATATACTATATCATACAATATCTCATACACTATATCATACACTATACCATACACTATATCATACACAATACCATACACTATATCATACTCTATATCGTACATTATATCATACTCTATATCATACACTATATCATACACTATATCATAAACTATAACATATACTATATTATACACGATATCATACACTATACCATACATTATATCATACCCAATACCATACACTATATCATATTCTATATCATACACTATATAATACACTATATCATACACTATATCATATACTATACCATACAATATATCATACACTATATCATATACTATATCATACACTATATCATACACTATATCATATACTATATCATACACTGTATCATACACTATATCTTATACTATATCATACGCTATATTATACACTATATCATATATTATATCATACACTATATCATACACTATATCATATACTATATCATAAACTATATCATACACTATATCATACAATATACCATACTTTTATATCATACACTATATCATATACTATATCATACACTATATCATACTCTATATCATGCTCTATATCATACACTATATCATACACTATACCATACACTATATCATATAGTATATCATACACTATATCATACACTATATCTTACACTATATAATACACTATGTAATACTCAATATCATACACTATATCATAGACTATATATTATTTCATACACTATATCATATACTGTATCATATACTATATCATATACTATATCATATAGAGTATCATAATCTATATCATACTCTATATCATACACTATACCAAACACTATATCATACACTATATCATACACTATATGATACACTATATCATACACTATATCATACACTATATCATACATTATACTATACTCTATATCATATACTATATCATATCTATATCATACACTATATCATACACGATATCATACACTATATCATACACTATACCATACTCTATATCATACACTATAAAATACACTATACCATACTCTATATCATACACTATATCATACACTATATCATACACTATATCATACACGATAACATACTCTATATCATACACTATATCATACACTATATCATACATTATAACATACACTATACCATACCTTATATCATACACTATATCATATACTATATCATATACTATATCATACACTATATCTTTCACTATATCATAATAATATATCATACACTTTATCATACACTATATCATACACTATATCATACACTATATCATACTCCATATGATACACTATATCATACAATAAACCATACACTATATCATACACTATATCATACACTATAACATACACTATATCATACACTATAACATACTCTATATCATGCACTATATCATATACTATATCATACACTACATTATACACTATACCATACACTATATCATACACTATATCATACACTATATCATACATTATATCATACACTATAACATACACTATATTATATACTATATCATACACTATATCATTACAGTATATCATACACTATACCATTCACTGTATCATACACTATACCATATACTATATCATACTCTATATCATACATTATATCATACTCTATATCATACACTATATCATACACTATATCATAGACTATACAATACACTATATCATACACTATATCATACATTATACCATACGCTATATCATATACTATATCATAAACTATATCATACACTATATCATACACTATACCATACTTTATATCATACACTAAATCATATATTATATCATAGACTAGACTATACTCTATATCATACACTAAACCATAAACTATATCATACAATATATCATACACTATCTCATGCACTATATCGTGCACTATATCATACACTATATCATACACCATATGATAAACTATATCATAGGCTAAACCATACACTATATCATACACTATATCATACACTATATCATACACAATACCATACTCTATATCATACACTATATCACATATTATATCATAGATTATATCATACACTATATCATATACTATATCATACACTATATCATTACAGTATATCATACACTATAACATACACTATATCATATACTATATCATAAACTATATCATATACTATATCAAACACTATACCATATATTATATCATACACTATATCATACGGTATATCATATACTATATCATACACTATACCATACACTATATCATATACTATATCATACACTATATCATATACTATATCATACACTATAGCATATACTATATCAGACACTATCTCATACTCTATATCATACTCTATATCATACACTATATCATATACTATATCATACACTATGTCATACACTATATCATATACTATATTACACTGTATTATATACTATATCATATACTATAACATATACTATATCATATACTATATCATACACTATATCATATACTATAGCATATACTATATCATACACTATATCATATACTATATCATACATATATCATTTGCTATATCATATACTATATCATATACTATATCATATACTATATCATACACTATATCATATACTATATCATATACTATATCATACACTATATCATACACTATATCATACACTATATCATACACTATATCATATAATATATCATGCACTGTATCATACACTATATCATACACTAGATCATATACTATATCATACACTATATAATATAATATATCATATACTATATCATACACTATATCATACACTATATCATACACTATATCATACATTATATCATACACTATATCTTACACTATATCATATACTATATCATACACTATATCATACACTATATCATACACTATATCATACACTATATCATATACTATATCATACAATATATCATATACTATATCATACACTATACCATACTCTATATCATACACTATATCATACATTATATCATACACTATATCATACACTATACCATACACTATATCATACACTATATCATATACTATATCATACACTATATCATGCACTATATCATACACTATACCATACTCTATATCATACACTATATCATATACTATATCATACACTATATCATACATTATATCATACACTATACCATACAATATATCATACATTATACCATACTCTATATCATACAATATATCATATACTATATCATACACTATATCATACAATATACTATACACTATATCATACACTATACCATACTCTATATCATACACTATATCATACACTATATCATACATTATACCATACTCTATATCATACTCCATATCATACACTATATCATACAATAAACCATACACAATATCATACAATATATCATACACTATATCATACACTATATCATACATTATACCATACTCTATATCATACTCAATATCATACACAATATCATACAATAAACCATACACTATATCATACACTATATCATACACTGTATCATACACTATATCATACACTATATCATACATTATATCATACACTATATCATACACTATATCATATACTATATCATACAATATATCATAACCTATACCATTCACTATATCATACACTATACCATATACTATATCATATACTATATCATACTCTATATCATACATTATATCATACTCTATATCATACACTATATCATACACTATATCATACACAATACAATACATTATATCATACACTATATCATACACTATACCATACACTATATCATATACTATATCATAAACTATATCATACACTATATCATACACTATTCCATACTTTATATCATATATTATATCATATATTATATCATAGACTAGACTATACTCTATGTCATACACTATATCATTCACTATATCATATACTATATCATACAATATATCATAAACTATACCATTCACTATATCATACACTATACCATATACTATATCATACTCTACATCATACATTATATCATACTCTATATCATACACTATATCATACATTATATCATACACTATACAATACACTATATCATACACTAAACCATACATTATATCATACAATATATCATACACTATATCATGCACTATATCGTACACTATATCATACACTATATCATACTCCATATGATACACTATATCATACACTAAACCATACACTATATCATACACTATATCATACAATATATCATACACTATACCATACTCTATATCATACACTATATCATATATTATATCATACACTATATCATACACTATATCATATACTATATCATACACTATATCATACACTATATCATACGCTATATCATATACTATATCATACACTATACCAAACACTATATCATATATTATATAATACACTATATCATATACTATACGATACACTATACCATATACTATATCATACACTATATCATACACTGTATCATACTCTATATCATACACTATATCATATAGTATATCATACACTATATCATATACTATATCATACATATATCATATACTATATCATATACTATATCATATACTATATCATATACTATATCATACACTATATCATATACTATATCATATACAATATCATACACTATATCATATACTATATCATATATTATATCATACACTATATCATACACTATATCATACACTATATCATACACTATATCATATAATATATCATGCACTGTATTATACACTATATCATACACTATATTATACACTATATGATATAATATATCATATACTATATCATACACTATATCATACACTATATCATACACTATATCATACACTATATCATACACTATATCTTACACTATATCATATACTATATCATACACTATATCATACACTATATCATACACTATATCATACACTATATCATATATTATATCATACAATATATCATATACTATATGATACACTATACCATACTCTATATCATACTCTATATCATATACTATATCATACATTATATCATACACTATATCATACACTATACCATACACTATATCATACACTATATCATATACTATATCATACACTATACAATGCACTATATCATACACTATACCATACTCTATATCATACACTATATCATATACTATATCATACACTACATCATACACTATATCATACACTATACCATACACTATATCATACACTATACCATACTCTATATCATACAATATATCATATACTATATCATACAATATATCATACAATATACTATACACTATATCATACACTATACCATACTCTATATCATACACTATATCATACACTATATCATACACTATACCATACTCTATATCATACTCTATATCATATACTATATTATACACTATACTATACTCTATAACATATAATATATCATACACTATATCATACACTATATCATATACTATATCATACACTATATCATATTCTATATCATACACTATATCATACACTATATCATACATTATATCATACACTATATCATACACTATATCATTTACTATATGATACACTATATCATACACTATACCATTCACTATATCATACACTATACCATTTACTATATCATACTCTATATCATACAATATATCATACTCTATATCATACAATATAACATACACTAAATCATACACTATACAATACACTATATCATATACTATATAATACACTATTCCATACACTATATCATATACCATATCATAAACTATTTCATGCACTATATCATATACTATATCATACACTATATCATACACTACATCATACACTATACCATACTTTATACCATACACTATATCATATATTATATCATAGACTAAACCATACTCTATATCATACACTATATCATACAATAAACCTTACACTAAATCATACACTATATCATACACTATATCATACACTATATCGTACACTATATCATATACTATATCATACTCCATATCATACACTATATCATACACTAAAGCATACACTATATCATACACTATATCATACACTATTTCATACACTATACCATACTCTATATCATACACTATATCATATATTATATAATACATTATATAATACACTATATCATATACAATATCATACACTATATCATTACGGTATATCATACACTATACCATACACTATATCCTATACTATATGATACACTATATCATACACTATATCATACACGATATCCTACTCTATATCATACAATATACCATATATTATATCATACAATATGTCATACACTTTATAATATACTATACCATATACTATATCATACACTATATCATACTCTATATCATGCTCTATATCATACACTATATCATACACTATACCATACACTATATCATATACTATATCATACACTATATCATACACTATATCTTACACTATATAATACACTATGTAATACTCAATATCATACACTATATCATAGACTATATATTATTTCATACACTATATCATATACTGTATCATATACTATATCATATACTATATCATATAGAGTATCATAATCTATATCATACTCTATATCATACACTATACCAAACACTATATCATACACTATATCATACACTATATGATACACTATATCATACACTATATCATACACTATATCATACATTATACTATACTCTATATCATATACTATATCATATCTATATCATACACTATATCATACACGATATCATACACTATATCATACACTATACCATACTCTATATCATACACTATAAAATACACTATACCATACTCTATATCATACACTATATCATACACTATATCATACACTATATCATACACGATAACATACTCTATATCATACACTATATCATACACTATATCATACATTATAACATACACTATACCATACCTTATATCATACACTATATCATATACTATATCATATACTATATCATACACTATATCTTTCACTATATCATAATAATATATCATACACTTTATCATACACTATATCATACACTATATTATACACTGTATCATACACTAAACTATACACTATATCATACACTATATCATACACTATATCATACACTATACCATACACTATATCATATACTATATCATACAGTATATCATATACTATATCATACACTATACCATATTCTATATCATACACTATATCATACTCTATATCATACTCTATATCATACACTACATCATACACTAAATATTATACACTATATCATACACTATCCCATACGCTATATCATACACTATATCATATAGTATATCATACACTATATCATACACTATATAATACACTAAATCATACACTATATCATACACTATATGATACACTATATCATACACTATATCATATATTATATCATACACTATATTATATACTATATAATACACTATATCATAAAATATATCATACACTATATCATACACTATATCATACACTATACCCTACTATATATCATACACTATATCATACACTAAACCATACACTATATCATACACTATATCATACACTATATCATACATTATACCATATATTATATCATACACTATATCATACACTATATCATATACTATATCATATATTATATCATATACTATATCATACACTATATCATATACAGTATCATACTCTATATCATACTTTATATCATAAACTATACCATACACTATATCATACACTATATCATACACTATATCATACACTATATCATACACTATATCATATACTATATCAAACACTATATCATACTGTATATCATACATTATATCATACACTATATCATACATTATACTATACTCTATATCATATACTACATCATACTCTATATCATACACTATATCATACATTATATCATACAATATATCATACACTACATCATACACTATATCATACACTATACCATACTCTATATCATACACTATATCATACATTATATCATACACTAGATCATCTCTATATCATACACTATATCATACACTAAACCATACATTGTATCATACACTATATCATACACTATATCGTACACTATACCATACACTATATCACATACTATATCATACACTATATCATACACTATATCTTACACTATATCATACACTATACCATACTCCATATCATACACTATATCATACACTATACCATACACTGTATCATACACTATATCTTACACGATATCATACACTATATCATACACTATATGATACACTATACCATATACTATATCATATACTATATCATATACTATATCATACACTAAACCATACACTATATCATACACAATATCATACACTATATTATAAACTATACCATACACTATATCATATAATATATCATACACTATACCATATACTAAACCATACACTATATCATACACTATATCATACACTATATGATATACTATATGATACACTATATCATATACTATATCAGACACTATATCATACACTAAACCATACACTATATCATACACTATATCATACACTATATCATACACTATATGATATACTATATGATACACTATATCATACACTACATCATACACTATATCATACACTATATCATACACTATATCATACACTATATCATATACTATATCATACACTATATCATACACTATATCTTACACTATATAATACACTATGTAATACTCAATATCATATACTATATCATACACTATATCATATACAGTATCATAATCTATATCATACATTATATCATACACTATACCATACACTATATCATACACTATACCATACACTATATCATACACTATATCATACACTATATCATACACTATATCATACACTATATCATACACTATATCATATACTATATCATACACTATATCATATACTATATCATACACTATACCATATTCTATATCATACACTATATCATACACTTTATCATATACTATATCATACACTATACCATACACTATATCACATACTATATCATACACTATATCATATACTATATCATACACTATACCATATTCTATATCATACACTATATCATACTCTATATCATATTCTATATCATACACTATATCATACACTATACCATACACTATATCATATACTATGTCAGACACTATATCATACACTAAACCATACACTATATCATACACTATATCATACACTATATCATACACTATATGATATACTATATGATACACTATACCATACACTACATCATACAATATATCATACACTATATCATACACTATATCATACACTATATCATATACTATATCATACACTATATCATACACTATATCTTATACTATATCATACACTATATCATACACTATATCATATATTATATCATACACTATATCATACACTATATCATACACTATATCATATATCATATCATAAACTATATCATACACTATATCATATACTATATCATAAACTATATCATACACTATATCATACAATATACCATACATTATATAATACAGTATATCATATACTATATCATATATTATATCATACACTATGACATACTCTATATTATACACTATATTATACAATATATCATATACTGTATCATATACTATATCATAGACTATATCATACACTATATCATATACTATATCATACAATATCTCATACACTATATCATACACTATACCATACACTATATCATACACAATACCATACACTATATCATACTCTATATCGTACATTATATCATACTCTATATCATACACTATATCATACACTATATCATAAACTATAACATATACTATATTATACACGATATCATACACTATACCATACATTATATCATACCCAATACCATACACTATATCATATTCTATATCATACACTATATAATACACTATATCATACACTATATCATATACTATACCATACAATATATCATACACTATATCATATACTATATCATACACTATATCATACACTATATCATATACTATATCATACACTGTATCATACACTATATCTTATACTATATCATACGCTATATTATACACTATATCATATATTATATCATACACTATATCATACACTATATCATATACTATATCATAAACTATATCATACACTATATCATACAATATACCATACTTTTATATCATACACTATATCATATACTATATCATACACTATATCATACTCTATATCATGCTCTATATCATACACTATATCATACACTATACCATACACTATATCATATAGTATATCATACACTATATCATACACTATATCTTACACTATATAATACACTATGTAATACTCAATATCATACACTATATCATAGACTATATATTATTTCATACACTATATCATATACTGTATCATATACTATATCATATACTATATCATATAGAGTATCATAATCTATATCATACTCTATATCATACACTATACCAAACACTATATCATACACTATATCATACACTATATGATACACTATATCATACACTATATCATACACTATATCATACATTATACTATACTCTATATCATATACTATATCATATCTATATCATACACTATATCATACACGATATCATACACTATATCATACACTATACCATACTCTATATCATACACTATAAAATACACTATACCATACTCTATATCATACACTATATCATACACTATATCATACACTATATCATACACGATAACATACTCTATATCATACACTATATCATACACTATATCATACATTATAACATACACTATACCATACCTTATATCATACACTATATCATATACTATATCATATACTATATCATACACTATATCTTTCACTATATCATAATAATATATCATACACTTTATCATACACTATATCATACACTATATTATACACTGTATCATACACTAAACTATACACTATATCATACACTATATCATACACTATATCATACACTATACCATACACTATATCATATACTATATCATACAGTATATCATATACTATATCATACACTATACCATATTCTATATCATACACTATATCATACTCTATATCATACTCTATATCATACACTACATCATACACTAAATATTATACACTATATCATACACTATCCCATACGCTATATCATACACTATATCATATAGTATATCATACACTATATCATACACTATATAATACACTAAATCATACACTATATCATACACTATATGATACACTATATCATACACTATATCATATATTATATCATACACTATATTATATACTATATAATACACTATATCATAAAATATATCATACACTATATCATACACTATATCATACACTATACCCTACTATATATCATACACTATATCATACACTAAACCATACACTATATCATACACTATATCATACACTATATCATACATTATACCATATATTATATCATACACTATATCATACACTATATCATATACTATATCATATATTATATCATATACTATATCATACACTATATCATATACAGTATCATACTCTATATCATACTTTATATCATAAACTATACCATACACTATACCATACACTATATCATACACTATATCATACACTATATCATACACTATATCATATACTATATCAAACACTATATCATACTGTATATCATACATTATATCATACACTATATCATACATTATACTATACTCTATATCATATACTACATCATACTCTATATCATACACTATATCATACATTATATCATACAATATATCATACACTACATCATACACTATATCATACACTATACCATACTCTATATCATACACTATATCATACATTATATCATACACTAGATCATCTCTATATCATACACTATATCATACACTAAACCATACATTGTATCATACACTATATCATACACTATATCATACACTATACCATACACTATATCACATACTATATCATACACTATATCATACACTATATCTTACACTATATCATACACTATATCATACTCCATATCATACACTATATCATACACTATACCATACACTGTATCATACACTATATCTTACACTATATCATACACTATATCATATACTATATGATACACTATACCATATACTATATCATATACTATATCATATACTATATCATACACTAAACCATACACTATATCATACACAATATCATACACTATATTATAAACTATACCATACACTATATCATATAATATATCATACACTATACCATATACTAAACCATACACTATATCATACACTATATCATACACTATATGATATACTATATGATACACTATATCATATACTATATCAGACACTATATCATACACTAAACCATACACTATATCATACACTATATCATACACTATATCATACACTATATGATATACTATATGATACACTATATCATACACTACATCATACACTATATCATACACTATATCATACACTATATCATACACTATATCATATACTATATCATACACTATATCATACACTATATCTTACACTATATAATACACTATGTAATACTTAATATCATATACTATATCATACACTATATCATATACAGTATCATAATCTATATCATACATTATATCATACACTATACCATACACTATATCATACACTATACCATACACTATATCATACACTATATCATACACTATATCATACACTATATCATACACTATATCATACACTATATCATATACTATATCATACACTATATCATATACTATATCATACACTATACCATATTCTATATCATACACTATATCATACACTTTATCATATACTATATCATACACTATACCATACACTATATCACATACTATATCATACACTATATCATATACTATATCATACACTATACCATATTCTATATCATACACTATATCATACTCTATATCATATTCTATATCATACACTATATCATACACTATACCATACACTATATCATATACTATGTCAGACACTATATCATACACTAAACCATACACTATATCATACACTAAATCATACACTATATCATACACTATATGATATACTATATGATACACTATATCATACACTACATCATACAATATATCATACACTATATCATACACTATATCATACACTATATCATATACTATATCATACACTATATCATACACTATATCTTATACTATATCATACACTATATCATACACTATATCATATATTATATCATACACTATATCATACACTATATCATACACTATATCATATATCATATCATAAACTATATCATACACTATATCATATACTATATCATAAACTATATCATACACTATATCATACAATATACCATACATTATATAATACATTATATCATATACTATATCATATATTATATCATACACTATGACATACTCTATATTATACACTATATTATACAATATATCATATACTGTATCATATACTATATCATAGACTATATCATACACTATATCATATACTATATCATACAATATCTCATACACTATATCATACACTATACCATACACTATATCATACACAATACCATACACTATATCATATTCTATATCATACACTATATAATACACTATATCATACACTATATCATATACTATACCATACAATATATCATACACTATATCATATACTATATCATACACTATATCATACACTATATCATATACTATATCATACACTGTATCATACACTATATCTTATACTATATCATACGCTATATTATACACTATATCATATATTATATCATACACTATATCATACACTATATCATATACTATATCATAAACTATATCATACACTATATCATACAATATACCATACTTTTATATCATACACTATATCATATACTATATCATACACTATATCATACACTATATCAAACACTATACCATACACTATATCATACACTATACCATACTCTATATCATACAATATATCATATACTATATCATACACTATATCATACAATATACTATACACTATATCATACACTATACCATACTCTATATCATACATTATATAATATACTATATCATACACTATAACATACACTATACCATACTCTATTTCATACACTATATCATACACTATATCATACACTATACCATACATTATATAATATACTATATCATACACTATATCATAAACTATATCTTACACTATATCATACACTATATCATACTCCATATCATACACTATATCATGCAATAAACCATACAATATATCATACACTATATCATACACTATATCTTACACTATATCATACACTATATCATACACTATACCATACTCTATATCATACACTATATCATATACTATATCATACACTACATCATACACTATACCATACACTATATCATACACTATATCATACAATATATCATACACTATACCATTCACTATATCATACACTATATCATACTCTATATCATACAATATATCATACACTATATCATACACTATACAATACACTATATCATACACTATATCATACACTATACCATACACCATATCATATACTATATCATACACTATATCATACACTATATCATATACTATATGATACACTATATCATACACTATATCCTACACTATACCATACTTTATACCATACACTTATCATATATTATATCATAGACTAGACCATACTCTATATCATACACTATATCATACACTAGACCATACACTATATCATACACTATATCATACACTATATCATACACTATATCATACACTATATCATACACTATATCATACTCCATATCATACACTATATCATACACTAAACCATACACTATATCATACACTATATCATACACTATATCATACTCCATATCATACACTATATCATACACTAAACCATACACTATATCATACACTATACCATACACTATATCATATACTATATCATACAATATATCATACACTATATCATACACGATATCCTACTCTATATCATACACTATACCATATATTATATCATACACTATATCATACACTTTATCATATACTATATCATACACTATATCATACACTATATCATACGCTATATCATATACTATATCATACACTATACCATACACTATATCATATACTATATCATACACTATATCATATACTATATCATACACTATACCATATACTATATCATACACTATATCATACTCTATATCATACTCTATATCATACACTATATCATACACTATACTATACACTATATCATATACTATATCATACACGATATCATACACTATATCTTACACTATATAATACACTATGAAATACTCAATATCATACAACTATATCATACACTATATCATACACTATATCATATACTGTATCATATACTATATCATACACTATATCATATACAGTATCATAATCTATATCATACTTTATATCATACACTATACCATACACTATATCATACACTATATCATACACTATATCATACATTATATCATACACTATATCATATACTATATCATACAATATATCATATACTATATCATACACTATACCATACTCGATATCATACACTATATCATATACTATATCATACATTATATCATACACTATATCATACACTATACCATACACTATATCATACACTATATCATATACTATATCATACACTATATCATGCATTACATCATACACTATACCATATTCTATATCATACATTATTATCATATACTATATCATACACTATATCATACACTATATCATACACTATACCATACTCTATATCATACAATATACTATACACTATATCATACACTATACCATACTCTATATCATACATTATATAATATACTATATCATACACTATAACATACACTATACCATACTCTATTTCATACACTATATCATACACTATATCATACACTATACCATACATTATATAATATACTATATCATACACTATATCATAAATTATATCTTACACTATATCATACACTATATCATACTCCATATCATACACTATATCATGCAATAAACCATACACTATATCATACATTATATCATACACTATATCATACACTATATCATACACTATACCATACTCTATATCATACAGTATATCATATACTATATCATACACTACATCATACACTATACCATACACTATATCATACACTATATCATACAATATATCATACACTATACCATTCACTATATCATACACTATATCATACTCTATATCATACAATATATCATACACTATATCATACACTATACAATTCACTATATCATACACTATATCATACACTATAACATACACTATATCATATACTATATCATACACTATATCATACACTAAACCATACACTATATCATACACTATATCATACACTATATCATACACTATATCGTACACTATATCATACACTAAACCATACACTATATCATACACTATACCATACACTATATCATATACTATATCATACAATATATCATACACTATATCATACACGATATCCTACTCTATATCATACACTATACCATATATTATATCATACACTATATCATACACATTATCATATAATATATCATACACTATACCATACACTATATCACATACTATATCATACACTATATCATATACTATATCATACACTATACCATATTCTATATCATACACTATATCATACTCTATATCATACTCTATATCATACACTATATCATACACTATACCATACACTATATCATATACTATATCATACACGATATCATACACTATATCTTACATTATATAATACACTATGTAATACTCAATATCATATACTATATCATACACTATATCATATACAGTATCATAATCTATATCATACTTTATATCATACACTATACCATACACTATACCATACACTATATCATACACTATATCATACACTATATCATACACTATATCATATACTATATCATACACTATATCATATACTATATCATACACTATACCATATTCTATATCATACACTATATCATACACTTTATCATATACTATATCATACACTATACCATACACTATATAACATACTATATCATACACTATATCATATACTATATCATACACTATACCATATTCTATATCATACACTATATCATACTCTATATCATACACTATACCATACACTATATCATATACTATATCAGACACTATATCATACACTAAACCATACACTATATCATACACTATATCATACACTATATCATACACTATATGATATACTATATGATACACTATATCATACACTACATCATACACTATATCATACACTATATCATACACTATATCATACACTATATCATATACTATATCATACACTATATCATACACTATATCTTATACTATATCATACACTATATCATACACTATATCATATATTATATCATACACTATATCATACACTATATCATACACTATATCATATATTATATCATAAACTATATCATACACTATATCATATACTATATCATAAACTATATCATACACTATATCATACAATATACCATACATTATATAATACATTATATCATATACTATATCATATATTATATCATACACTATGACATACTCTATATTATACACTATATTATACAATATATCATATACTGTATCATATACTATATCATAGACTATATCATACACTATATCATATACTATATCATACACTATCTCATACACTATATCATACACTATATCATAAACTATAACATATACTATATCATACACGATATCATACACTATATCATACATTATATCATACACAATACCATACACTATATCATATTCTATATCATACACTATATAATACACTATATCATACACTATATCATATACTATACCATACAATATATCATACACTATATCATATACTATATCATACACTATATCATACACTATATCATATACTATATCATACACTGTATCATACACTATATCTTATACTATATCATACGCTATATCATACACTATATCATATATTATATCATGCACTATATCATACACTATATCATATACTATATCATAAACTATATCATACACTATATCATACAATATACCATACTTTATATCATACACTATATCATATACTATATCATACACTATATCATACACTATATCATACACTATACCATACACTATATCATACACTATTCCATACTCTATATCATACAATATATCATATACTATATCATACACTATATCATACAATATACTATACACTATATCATACACTATACCATACTCTATATCATACATTATATAATATACTATATCATACACTATAACATACACTATACCATACTCTATTTCATACACTATATCATACACTATATCATACACTATACCATACATTATATAATATACTATATCATACACTATATCATAAACTATATCTTACACTATATCATACACTATATCATACTCCATATCATACACTATATCATGCAATAAACCATACAATATATCATACACTATATCATACACTATATCTTACACTATATCATACACTATATCATACACTATACCATACTCTATATCATACACTATATCATATACTATATCATACACTACATCATACACTATACCATACACTATATCATACACTATATCATACAATATATCATACACTATACCATTCACTATATCATACACTATATCATACTCTATATCATACAATATATCATACACTATATCATACACTATACAATACACTATATCATACACTATATCATACACTATACCATACACCATATCATATACTATATCATACACTATATCATACACTATATCATATACTATATGATACACTATATCATACACTATATCCTACACTATACCATACTTTATACCATACACTTATCATATATTATATCATAGACTAGACCATACTCTATATCATACACTATATCATACACTAGACCATACACTATATCATACACTATATCATACACTATATCATACACTATATCATACACTATATCATACACTATATCATACTCCATATCATACACTATATCATACACTAAACCATACACTATATCATACACTATATCATACACTATATCATACTCCATATCATACACTATATCATACACTAAACCATACACTATATCATACACTATACCATACACTATATCATATACTATATCATACAATATATCATACACTATATCATACACGATATCCTACTCTATATCATACACTATACCATATATTATATCATACACTATATCATACACTTTATCATATACTATATCATACACTATATCATACACTATATCATACGCTATATCATATACTATATCATACACTATACCATACACTATATCATATACTATATCATACACTATATCATATACTATATCATACACTATACCATATACTATATCATACACTATATCATACTCTATATCATACTCTATATCATACACTATATCATACACTATACTATACACTATATCATATACTATATCATACACGATATCATACACTATATCTTACACTATATAATACACTATGAAATACTCAATATCATACAACTATATCATACACTATATCATACACTATATCATATACTGTATCATATACTATATCATACACTATATCATATACAGTATCATAATCTATATCATACTTTATATCATACACTATACCATACACTATATCATACACTATATCATACACTATATCATACATTATATCATACACTATATCATATACTATATCATACAATATATCATATACTATATCATACACTATACCATACTCGATATCATACACTATATCATATACTATATCATACATTATATCATACACTATATCATACACTATACCATACACTATATCATACACTATATCATATACTATATCATACACTATATCATGCATTACATCATACACTATACCATATTCTATATCATACATTATTATCATATACTATATCATACACTATATCATACACTATATCATACACTATACCATACTCTATATCATACAATATATCATATACTATATCATACACTATATCATACAATATACTATACACTATATCATACACTATACCATACTCTATATCATACATTATATAATATACTATATCATACACTATAACATACACTATACCATACTCTATTTCATACACTATATCATACACTATATCATACACTATACCATACATTATATAATATACTATATCATACACTATATCATAAATTATATCTTACACTATATCATACACTATATCATACTCCATATCATACACTATATCATGCAATAAACCATACACTATATCATACATTATATCATACACTATATCATACACTATATCATACACTATACCATACTCTATATCATACAGTATATCATATACTATATCATACACTACATCATACACTATACCATACACTATATCATACACTATATCATACAATATATCATACACTATACCATTCACTATATCATACACTATATCATACTCTATATCATACAATATATCATACACTATATCATACACTATACAATACACTATATCATACACTATATCATACACTATAACATACACTATATCATATACTATATCATACACTATATCATACACTAAACCATACACTATATCATACACTATATCATACACTATATCATACACTATATCGTACACTATATCATACACTAAACCATACACTATATCATACACTATACCATACACTATATCATATACTATATCATACAATATATCATACACTATATCATACACGATATCCTACTCTATATCATACACTATACCATATATTATATCATACACTATATCATACACATTATCATATAATATATCATACACTATACCATACACTATATCACATACTATATCATACACTATATCATATACTATATCATACACTATACCATATTCTATATCATACACTATATCATACTCTATATCATACTCTATATCATACACTATATCATACACTATACCATACACTATATCATATACTATATCATACACGATATCATACACTATATCTTACATTATATAATACACTATGTAATACTCAATATCATATACTATATCATACACTATATCATATAGAGTATCATAATCTATATCATACTTTATATCATACACTATACCATACACTATACCATACACTATATCATACACTATATCATACACTATATCATACACTATATCATATACTATATCATACACTATATCATATACTATATCATACACTATACCATATTCTATATCATACACTATATCATACACTTTATCATATACTATATCATACACTATACCATACACTATATCACATACTATATCATACACTATATCATATACTATATCATACACTATACCATATTCTATATCATACACTATATCATACTCTATATCATACACTATACCATACACTATATCATATACTATATCAGACACTATATCATACACTAAACCATACACTATATCATACACTATATCATACACTATATCATACACTATATGATATACTATATGATACACTATATCATACACTACATCATACACTATATCATACACTATATCATACACTATATCATACACTATATCATATACTATATCATACACTATATCATACACTATATCTTATACTATATCATACACTATATCATACACTATATCATATATTATATCATACACTATATCATACACTATATCATACACTATATCATATATTATATCATAAACTATATCATACACTATATTATATACTATATCATAAACTATATCATACACTATATCATACAATATACCATACATTATATAATACATTATATCATATACTATATCATATATTATATCATACACTATGACATACTCTATATTATACACTATATTATACAATATATCATATACTGTATCATATACTATATCATAGACTATATCATACACTATATCATATACTATATCATACACTATCTCATACACTATATCATTCACTATATCATAAACTATAACATATACTATATCATACACGATATCATACACTATATCATACATTATATCATACACAATACCATACACTATATCATATTCTATATCATACACTATATAATACACTATATCATACACTATATCATATACTATACCATACAATATATCATACACTATATCATATACTATATCATACACTATATCATACACTATATCATATACTATATCATACACTGTATCATACACTATATCTTATACTATATCATACGCTATATCATACACTATATCATATATTATATCATGCACTATATCATACACTATATCATATACTATATCATAAACTATATCATACACTATATCATACAATATACCATACTTTATATCATACACTATATCATATACTATATCATACACTATATCATACACTATATCATACACTATACCATACACTATATCATACACTATTCCATACTCTATATCATACAATATATCATATACTATATCATACACTATATCATACAATATACTATACACTATATCATACACTATACCATACTCTATATCATACATTATATAATATACTATATCATACACTATAACATACACTATACCATACTCTATTTCATACACTATATCATACACTATATCATACACTATACCATACATTATATAATATACTATATCATACACTACATCATAAACTATATCTTACACTATATCATACACTATATCATACTCCATATCATACACTATATCATGCAATAAACCATACACTATATCATACACTATATCATACACTATATCATACACTATATCATACACTATATCATACACTATACCATACTCTATATCATACACTATATCATATACTAAATCATACACTACATCATACACTATACCATACACTATATCATACACTATATCATACAATATATCATACACTATACCATTCACTATATCATACACCATATCATACTCTATATCATACAATATATCATACACTATATCATACACTATACAATACACTATATCATACACTATATCATACACTATACCATACACCATATCATATACTATATCATAGACTATATCATACACTATATCATATACTATATCATACACTATCTCATACACTATATCATACACTATATCATAAACTATAACATATACTATATCATACACGATATCATACACTATATCATACATTATATCATACACAATACCATACACTATATCATATTCTATATCATACACTATATAATACACTATATCATACACTATATCATATACTATACCATACAATATATCATACACTATATCATATACTATATCATACACTATATCATACACTATATCATATACTATATCATACACTGTATCATACACTATATCTTATACTATATCATACGCTATATCATACACTATATCATATATTATATCATGCACTATATCATACACTATATCATATACTATATCATAAACTATATCATACACTATATCATACAATATACCATACTTTATATCATACACTATATCATATACTATATCATACACTATATCATACACTATATCATACACTATACCATACACTATATCATACACTATACCATACTCTATATCATACAATATATCATATACTATATCATACACTATATCATACAATATACTATACACTATATCATACACTATACCATACTCTATATCATACACTATATCATACTCCATATCATACACTATATCATACACTAAACCATACACTATATCATACACTATACCATACACTATATCATATACTATATCATACAATATATCATACACTATATCATACACGATATCCTACTCTATATCATACACTATACCATATATTATATCATACACTATATCATACACTTTATCATATACTATATCATACACTATATCATACACTATATCATACGCTATATCATATACTATATCATACACTATACCATACACTATATCATATACTATATCATACACTATATCATATACTATATCATACACTATACCATATACTATATCATACACTATATCATACTCTATATCATACTCTATATCATACACTATATCATACACTATACTATACACTATATCATATACTATATCATACACGATATCATACACTATATCTTACACTATATAATACACTATGAAATACTCAATATCATACAACTATATCATACACTATATCATACACTATATCATATACTGTATCATATACTATATCATACACTATATCATATACAGTATCATAATCTATATCATACTTTATATCATACACTATACCATACACTATATCATACACTATATCATACACTATATCATACATTATATCATACACTATATCATATACTATATCATACAATATATCATATACTATATCATACACTATACCATACTCGATATCATACACTATATCATATACTATATCATACATTATATCATACACTATATCATACACTATACCATACACTATATCATACACTATATCATATACTATATCATACACTATATCATGCATTACATCATACACTATACCATATTCTATATCATACATTATTATCATATACTATATCATACACTATATCATACACTATATCATACACTATACCATACTCTATATCATACAATATACTATACACTATATCATACACTATACCATACTCTATATCATACATTATATAATATACTATATCATACACTATAACATACACTATACCATACTCTATTTCATACACTATATCATACACTATATCATACACTATACCATACATTATATAATATACTATATCATACACTATATCATAAATTATATCTTACACTATATCATACACTATATCATACTCCATATCATACACTATATCATGCAATAAACCATACACTATATCATACATTATATCATACACTATATCATACACTATATCATACACTATACCATACTCTATATCATACAGTATATCATATACTATATCATACACTACATCATACACTATACCATACACTATATCATACACTATATCATACAATATATCATACACTATACCATTCACTATATCATACACTATATCATACTCTATATCATACAATATATCATACACTATATCATACACTATACAATTCACTATATCATACACTATATCATACACTATAACATACACTATATCATATACTATATCATACACTATATCATACACTAAACCATACACTATATCATACACTATATCATACACTATATCATACACTATATCGTACACTATATCATACACTAAACCATACACTATATCATACACTATACCATACACTATATCATATACTATATCATACAATATATCATACACTATATCATACACGATATCCTACTCTATATCATACACTATACCATATATTATATCATACACTATATCATACACATTATCATATAATATATCATACACTATACCATACACTATATCACATACTATATCATACACTATATCATATACTATATCATACACTATACCATATTCTATATCATACACTATATCATACTCTATATCATACTCTATATCATACACTATATCATACACTATACCATACACTATATCATATACTATATCATACACGATATCATACACTATATCTTACATTATATAATACACTATGTAATACTCAATATCATATACTATATCATACACTATATCATATACAGTATCATAATCTATATCATACTTTATATCATACACTATACCATACACTATACCATACACTATATCATACACTATATCATACACTATATCATACACTATATCATATACTATATCATACACTATATCATATACTATATCATACACTATACCATATTCTATATCATACACTATATCATACACTTTATCATATACTATATCATACACTATACCATACACTATATAACATACTATATCATACACTATATCATATACTATATCATACACTATACCATATTCTATATCATACACTATATCATACTCTATATCATACACTATACCATACACTATATCATATACTATATCAGACACTATATCATACACTAAACCATACACTATATCATACACTATATCATACACTATATCATACACTATATGATATACTATATGATACACTATATCATACACTACATCATACACTATATCATACACTATATCATACACTATATCATACACTATATCATATACTATATCATACACTATATCATACACTATATCTTATACTATATCATACACTATATCATACACTATATCATATATTATATCATACACTATATCATACACTATATCATACACTATATCATATATTATATCATAAACTATATCATACACTATATCATATACTATATCATAAACTATATCATACACTATATCATACAATATACCATACATTATATAATACATTATATCATATACTATATCATATATTATATCATACACTATGACATACTCTATATTATACACTATATTATACAATATATCATATACTGTATCATATACTATATCATAGACTATATCATACACTATATCATATACTATATCATACACTATCTCATACACTATATCATACACTATATCATAAACTATAACATTTACTATATCATACACGATATCATACACTATATCATACATTATATCATACACAATACCATACACTATATCATATTCTATATCATACACTATATAATACACTATATCATACACTATATCATATACTATACCATACAATATATCATACACTATATCATATACTATATCATACACTATATCATACACTATATCATATACTATATCATACACTGTATCATACACTATATCTTATACTATATCATACGCTATATCATACACTATATCATATATTATATCATGCACTATATCATACACTATATCATATACTATATCATAAACTATATCATACACTATATCATACAATATACCATACTTTATATCATACACTATATCATATACTATATCATACACTATATCATACACTATATCATACACTATACCATACACTATATCATACACTATTCCATACTCTATATCATACAATATATCATATACTATATCATACACTATATCATACAATATACTATACACTATATCATACACTATACCATACTCTATATCATACATTATATAATATACTATATCATACACTATAACATACACTATACCATACTCTATTTCATACACTATATCATACACTATATCATACACTATACCATACATTATATAATATACTATATCATACACTATATCATAAACTATATCTTACACTATATCATACACTATATCATACTCCATATCATACACTATATCATGCAATAAACCATACAATATATCATACACTATATCATACACTATATCTTACACTATATCATACACTATATCATACACTATACCATACTCTATATCATACACTATATCATATACTATATCATACACTACATCATACACTATACCATACACTATATCATACACTATATCATACAATATATCATACACTATACCATTCACTATATCATACACTATATCATACTCTATATCATACAATATATCATACACTATATCATACACTATACAATACACTATATCATACACTATATCATACACTATACCATACACCATATCATATACTATATCATACACTATATCATACACTATATCATATACTATATGATACACTATATCATACACTATATCCTACACTATACCATACTTTATACCATACACTTATCATATATTATATCATAGACTAGACCATACTCTATATCATACACTATATCATACACTAGACCATACACTATATCATACACTATATCATACACTATATCATACACTATATCATACACTATATCATACACTATATCATACTCCATATCATACACTATATCATACACTAAACCATACACTATATCATACACTATATCATACACTATATCATACTCCATATCATACACTATATCATACACTAAACCATACACTATATCATACACTATACCATACACTATATCATATACTATATCATACAATATATCATACACTATATCATACACGATATCCTACTCTATATCATACACTATACCATATATTATATCATACACTATATCATACACTTTATCATATACTATATCATACACTATATCATACACTATATCATACGCTATATCATATACTATATCATACACTATACCATACACTATATCATATACTATATCATACACTATATCATATACTATATCATACACTATACCATATACTATATCATACACTATATCATACTCTATATCATACTCTATATCATACACTATATCATACACTATACTATACACTATATCATATACTATATCATACACGATATCATACACTATATCTTACACTATATAATACACTATGAAATACTCAATATCATACAACTATATCATACACTATATCATACACTATATCATATACTGTATCATATACTATATCATACACTATATCATATACAGTATCATAATCTATATCATACTTTATATCATACACTATACCATACACTATATCATACACTATATCATACACTATATCATACATTATATCATACACTATATCATATACTATATCATACAATATATCATATACTATATCATACACTATACCATACTCGATATCATACACTATATCATATACTATATCATACATTATATCATACACTATATCATACACTATACCATACACTATATCATACACTATATCATATACTATATCATACACTATATCATGCATTACATCATACACTATACCATATTCTATATCATACATTATTATCATATACTATATCATACACTATATCATACACTATATCATACACTATACCATACTCTATATCATACAATATATCATATACTATATCATACACTATATCATACAATATACTATACACTATATCATACACTATACCATACTCTATATCATACATTATATAATATACTATATCATACACTATAACATACACTATACCATACTCTATTTCATACACTATATCATACACTATATCATACACTATACCATACATTATATAATATACTATATCATACACTATATCATAAATTATATCTTACACTATATCATACACTATATCATACTCCATATCATACACTATATCATGCAATAAACCATACACTATATCATACATTATATCATACACTATATCATACACTATATCATACACTATACCATACTCTATATCATACAGTATATCATATACTATATCATACACTACATCATACACTATACCATACACTATATCATACACTATATCATACAATATATCATACACTATACCATTCACTATATCATACACTATATCATACTCTATATCATACAATATATCATACACTATATCATACACTATACAATACACTATATCATACACTATATCATACACTATAACATACACTATATCATATACTATATCATACACTATATCATACACTAAACCATACACTATATCATACACTATATCATACACTATATCATACACTATATAGTACACTATATCATACACTAAACCATACACTATATCATACACTATACCATACACTATATCATATACTATATCATACAATATATCATACACTATATCATACACGATATCCTACTCTATATCATACACTATACCATATATTATATCATACACTATATCATACACATTATCATATAATATATCATACACTATACCATACACTATATCACATACTATATCATACACTATATCATATACTATATCATACACTATACCATATTCTATATCATACACTATATCATACTCTATATCATACTCTATATCATACACTATATCATACACTATACCATACACTATATCATATACTATATCATACACGATATCATACACTATATCTTACATTATATAATACACTATGTAATACTCAATATCATATACTATATCATACACTATATCATATAGAGTATCATAATCTATATCATACTTTATATCATACACTATACCATACACTATACCATACACTATATCATACACTATATCATACACTATATCATACACTATATCATATACTATATCATACACTATATCATATACTATATCATACACTATACCATATTCTATATCATACACTATATCATACACTTTATCATATACTATATCATACACTATACCATACACTATATCACATACTATATCATACACTATATCATATACTATATCATACACTATACCATATTCTATATCATACACTATATCATACTCTATATCATACACTATACCATACACTATATCATATACTATATCAGACACTATATCATACACTAAACCATACACTATATCATACACTATATCATACACTATATCATACACTATATGATATACTATATGATACACTACATCATACACTATACCATACACTATATCATACACTATATCATACAATATATCATACACTATACCATTCACTATATCATACACCATATCATACTCTATATCATACAATATATCATACACTATATCATACACTATACAATACACTATATCATACACTATATCATACACTATACCATACACCATATCATATACTATATCATAGACTATATCATACACTATATCATATACTATATCATACACTATCTCATACACTATATCATACACTATATCATAAACTATAACATATACTATATCATACACGATATCATACACTATATCATACATTATATCATACACAATACCATACACTATATCATATTCTATATCATACACTATATAATACACTATATCATACACTATATCATATACTATACCATACAATATATCATACACTATATCATATACTATATCATACACTATATCATACACTATATCATATACTATATCATACACTGTATCATACACTATATCTTATACTATATCATACGCTATATCATACACTATATCATATATTATATCATGCACTATATCATACACTATATCATATACTATATCATAAACTATATCATACACTATATCATACAATATACCATACTTTATATCATACACTATATCATATACTATATCATACACTATATCATACACTATATCATACACTATACCATACACTATATCATACACTATACCATACTCTATATCATACAATATATCATATACTATATCATACACTATATCATACAATATACTATACACTATATCATACACTATACCATACTCTATATCATACATTATATAATATACTATATCATACACTATAACATACACTATACCATACTCTATTTCATACACTATATCATACACTATATCATACACTATACCATACATTATATAATATACTATATCATACACTATATCATAAACTATATCTTACACTATATCATACACTATATCATACTCCATAACATACACTATATCATGCAATAAACCATACACTATATCATACACTATATCATACACTATATCATACACTATATCATACACTATATCATACACTATACCATACTCTATATCATACACGATATCATATACTATATCATACACTACATCATACACTATACCATACACTATATCATACACTATATCATACAATATATCATACACTATACCATTCACTATATCATACACCATATCATACTCTATATCATACAATATATCATACACTATATCATACACTATACAATACACTATATCATACACTATATCATACACTATACCATACACCATATCATATACTATATCATACACTATATTATACACTATATCGTACACTATACCATACTTTATACCATACACTATATCATATATTATATCATAGACTAGACCATACTCTATATCATACACTAGACCATACACTATATCATACACTATATCATACACTATATCATACACTATATCATACACTATATCATACACTATATCATACTCCATATCATACACTATATCATACACTAAACCATACACTATATCATACACTATATCATACACTATATCATACTCCATATCATACACTATATCATGCACTAAACGATACACTATATCATACACTATACCATACACTATATCATATACTATATCATACAATATATCATACACTATATCATACACGATATCCTACTCTATATCATACACTATACCATATATTATATCATACACTATATCATACACTATATCATACGCTATATCATATACTATATCATACACTATACCATACACTATATCATATACTATATCATACACTATATCATATACTATATCATACACGATATCATACACTATATCTTACACTATATAATACACTATGAAATACTCAATATCATACAACTAAGTCATACACTATATCATACACTATATCATATACTGTATCATATACTATATCATACACTATATCATATACAGTATCATAATCTATATCATACTTTATATCATACACTATACCATACACTATATCATACACTATATCATACACTATATCATACACTATATCATACACTATATCATATACTATATCATACAATATATCATATACTATATCATACACTATACCATACTCTATAACATACACTATATAATATACTATATCATACATTATATCATACACTATATCATACACTATACCATACACTATATCATACACTATATCATATACTATATCATACACTATATCATGCATTATATCATACACTATACCATACTCTATATCATACACTATATCATATACTATATCATACACTATATCATACACTATATCATACACTATACCATACTCTATATCATACAATATATCATATACTATATCATACACTATATCATACAATATACTATACACTATATCATACACTATACCATACTCTATATCATACATTATATAATATACTATATCATACACTATAACATACACTATACCATACTCTATTTCATACACTATATCATACACTATATCATACACTATACCATACATTATATAATATACTATATCATACACTATATCATAAACTATATCTTGCACTATATCATACACTATATCATACTCCATATCATAGACTATATCATGCAATAAACCATACATTATATCATACATTATATCATACACTATATCATACACTATATCATACACTATACCATACTCTATATCATACAGTATATCATATAATATATCATACACTACATCATACACTATACCATACACTATATCATACACTATATCATACACTATATCATACACTATACCATTCACTATATCAAACACTATATCATACTCTATATCATACAATATATCATACACTATATCATACACTATACAATACACTATATCATACACTATATCATACACTATACCATACACTATATCATATACTATATCATACACTATATCATACACTATATCATTTACTATATGATACACTATATCATACACTATATCCTACACTATACCATACTTTATACCATACACTATATCATATATTATATCATAGACTAGACCATACTCTATATCATACACTATATCATACACTAAACCATACACTATATCATACACTATATCATACACTATATCATACACTATACCATATATAATATTATATACTATATGATACACTATATCATACACTATATCTTACATTATATTATACACTATATTGTACTCCATATAATACACTATATCATACACTAAACCATACACTATATGATACAATATATCATACACTATATCATACACTATCCCATACTCTATATCATACACTATATCATATAGTATATCGTACACTATATCATACACTATATCATACACTATATCATACACTATATTATATACGATATAATACACTATATTATATACTATATCATACACTATATGATACACTATATCATACAAAATATCCTACTCTATATCATACACTATATCATACACTCAACCATACATTATATCATACACTATATCATACACTATATCATACACTATACCATATACTATATCATACACTATATCACAACACTATATCATACACTATATCATATACTGTATCATATACTATATCATACAATATATCATATACAGTATCATACTCTATATCATACTTTATATCATAAACTATACCATACACTATATCATACACTATATCATACACTATATCATACACTATATCATACACTATATCATACACTATACCATACTCTATTTCATACACTATATCATACACTATATCATACACTATACCATACACTATATCATATATCATATATGATATCATACACTATATCATACACTATATATTACACTATATCATACACTATATCAAACTCCATATCATACACTATATCATACAATAAACCATACACTATATCATACACTATATCATACACTATATCATACACTATATCATACATTAAATCATACACTATAACATAATCTATATCATACACTATATCATATACTATATCATACACTACATCATACACTATACCATACAATATATCATACACTATATCATACACTATATCATACATTATATCACACACTATAACATACACTATATTATATACTATATCATACAATATATCATACACTATACCATTCACTATATATTACACTATACCATATACTATATCATACTCTATATCATACATTATATCATACTCTATATCATACACTATATCATACACTATATCATACACTATACAATACACTATATCATACACTATATCATACATTATACCATACACTAATTCATATACTATATCATAAACTATATCATACACTATATCATACACTATATCATATACTATATCATACACTATATCATACACTATATCATATATTATATCATACACTATATCATACACTATATCATACACTATATCATATATTATATCATAAACTATATCATACACTATATCATATACTATATCATAAACTATATCATACACTATATCATACAATATACCATACTTTATATCATACACTATATCATATACTATATCATATATTATATCATACACTATAACATACTCTATATTATACACTATATCATACAATATATCATATACTGTATCATATACTATATCATACTCTATATCATACACTCTATCATACACTCTACCATACACTATATCCTACACTATAACATACACTATATCATACTCTATATCATACACTATATCAAACACTATAAACTATTTCATACACTATATCATACACTATATAATACATTATACTATACTGTATATCATATACTATATCAATACTCTATATCATACACTATATCATACACTATATCATACACTATATCATACACTATATCAAATACTATATCATACACTATGTCATACACTATATCATATACTATATCATACACTGTATCATATACTATATCATATACTATATCATACACTATATCATATACTATAGCATATACTATATCATACACTATCTCATATACTATATCATACATATATCATTTACTATATCATATACTATATCATATAATATATCATATACTATATCATACACTATATCATACACTATATCATATAATATATCATGCACTGTATCATACACTATATCATACACTATATCATACACTACATCATATACTATATCATACACTATATAATATAATATATCATATAATATATCATACACTATATCATACACTATATCATATACTATATCATACAATATATCATATACTATATCATACACTATACCATACTCTATATCATACACTATATCATATACTATATCATACATTATATCATACACTATATCATACACTATACCATACACTATATCATACACTATATCACATACTATATCATACACTATATCATGCACTATATCATACACTCTACCATACTCTATATCATACACTATATCATATACTATATTTTACACTATATCATGCACTATATCATACACTATACCATACACTATCTCATACACTATACCATACTCTATATCATACAATATATCATATACTATATCATACACTATATCATACAATATACTATACACTATATCATACACTATACCATACTCTATATCATACATTATATAATATACTATATCATACACTATAACATACACTATACCATACTCTATTTCATACACTATATCATACACTATATCATACACTATACCATACATTATATAATATATTATATCATACACTATATCATAAACTATATCTTACACTATATCATACACTATTTCATACTCCATATCATACACTATATCATGCAATAAACCATACACTATATCATACACTAAATCATACACTATATCATACACTATATCATACACTATACCATACTCTATATCATACACTATATCATATACTATATCATACACTACATCATACACTATACCATACACTATATCATACACTATATCATACAATATATCATACACTATACCATTCACTATATCATACACCATATCATACTCTATATCATACAATATATCATACACTATATCATACACTATACAATACACTATATCATACACTATATCATACACTATACCATACACCATATCATATACTATATCATACACTATATTATACACTATATCCTACACTATACCATACTTTATACCATACACTATATCATATATTATATCATAGACTAGACCATACTCTATATCATACACTATATCATACACTAGACCATACACTATATCATACACTATATCATACACTATATCATACACTATATCATACACTATATCATACACTATATCATACTCCATATCATACACTATATCATACACTAAACCATACACTATATCATACACTATATCATACACTATATCATACTCCATATCATACACTATATCATGCACTAAACGATACACTATATCATACACTATACCATACACTATATCATATACTATATCATACAATATATCATACACTATATCATACACGATATCCTACTCTATATCATACACTATACCATATATTATATCATACACTATATCATACACTTTATCATATACTATATCATACACTATATCATACACTATATCATACGCTATATCATGTACTATATCATACACTATACCATACACTATATCATATACTATATCATACACTATATCATATACTATATCATACACGATATCATACACTATATCTTACACTATATAATACACTATGAAATACTCAATATCATACAACTAAGTCATACACTATATCATACACTATATCATATACTGTATCATATACTATATCATACACTATATCATATACAGTATCATAATCTATATCATACTTTATATCATACACTATACCATACACTATATCATACACTATATCATACACTATATCATACACTATATCATACACTATATCATATACTATATCATACAATATATCATATACTATATCATACACTATACCATACTCTATATCATACACTATATCATATACTATATCATACATTATATCATACACTATATCATACACTATACCATAGACTATATCATACACTATATCATATACTATATCATACACTATATCATGCATTATATCATACACTATACCATACTCTATATCATACACTATATCATATACTATATCATACACTATATCATACACTATATCATACACTATACCATACTCTATATCATACAATATATCATATACTATATCATACACTATATCATACAATATACTATACACTATATCATACACTATACCATACTCTATATCATACATTATATAATATACTATATCATACACTATAACATACACTATACCATACTCTATTTCATACAGTATATCATATAATATATCATACACTACATCATACACTATACCATACACTATATCATACACTATATCATACACTATATCATACACTATACCATTCACTATATCAAAAACTATATCATACTCTATATCATACAATATATCATACACTATATCATACACTATACAATACACTATATCATACACTATATCATACACTATACCATACACTATATCATATACTATATCATACACTATATCATACACTATATCATTTACTATATGATACACTATATCATACACTATATCCTACACTATACCATACTTTATACCATACACTATATCATATATTATATCATAGACTAGACCATACTCTATATCATACACTATATCATACACTAAACCATACACTATATCATACACTATATCATACACTATATCATACACTATACCATATATAATATTATATACTATATGATACACTATATCATACACTATATCTTACATTATATTATACACTATATTGTACTCCATATCATACACTATATCATACACTAAACCATACACTATATGATACAATATATCATACACTATATCATACACTATCCCATACTCTATATCATACACTATATCATATAGTATATCGTACACTATATCATACACTATATGATACACTATATGATACATTATATCATATATTATATCATACACTATATTATATACGATATAATACACTATATTATATACTATATCATACACTATATGATACACTATATCATACACAATATCCTACTCTATATCATACACTATATCATACACTCAACCATACATTATATCATACACTATATCATACACTATATCATACACTATACCATATACTATATCATACACTATATCACAACACTATATCATACACTATATCATATACTGTATCATATACTATATCATACAATATATCATATACAGTATCATACTCTATATCATACTTTATATCATAAACTATACCATACACTATATCATACACTATATCATACACTATATCATACACTATATCATACACTATACCATACTCTATTTCATACACTATATCATACACTATATCATACACTATACCATACACTATATCATATATCATATATTATATCATACACTATATCATACACTATATATTACACTATATCATACACTATATCAAACTCCATATCATACACTATATCATACAATAAACCATACACTATATCATACACTATATCATACACTATATCATACACTATATCATACATTATATCATACACTATAACATAATCTATATCATACACTATATCATATACTATATCATACACTACATCATACACTATACCATACACTATATCATACACTATATCATACACTATATCATACATTATATCATACACTATAACATACACTATATTATATACTATATCATACAATATATATTACACTATACCATTCACTATATCATACACTATACCATATACTATATCATACTCTATATCATACATTATATCATACTCTATATCATACACTATATCATACACTATATCATACACTATACAATACACTATATCATACACTATATCATACATTATACCATACACTAATTCATATACTATATCATAAACTATATCATACACTATATCATACACTATATCATATACTATATCATACACTATATCATACACTATATCATATATTATATCATACACTATATCATACACTATATCATACACTATATCATATATTATATCATAAACTATATCATACACTATATCATATACTATATCATAAACTATATCATACACTATATCATACAATATACCATACTTTATATCATACACTATATCATATACTATATCATATATTATATCATACACTATAACATACTCTATATTATACACTATATCATACAATATATCATATACTGTATCATATACTATATCATACTCTATATCATACACTATATCATACACTCTACCATACACTATATCCTACACTATAACATACACTATATCATACTCTATATCATACACTATATCAAACACTATAAACTATTTCATACACTATATCATACACTATATCATACATTATACTATACTGTATATCATATACTATATCATACTCTATATCATACACTATATCATACACTATATCATACACTATATCATACTCTATATCAAATACTATATCATACACTATGTCATACACTATATCATATACTATATCATACACTGTATCATATACTATATCATATACTATATCATACACTATATCATATACTATAGCATATACTATATCATACACTATCTCATATACTATATCATACATATATCATTTACTATATCATATACTATATCATATAATATATCATATACTATATCATACACTATATCATACACTATATCATATAATATATCATGCACTGTATCATACACTATATCATACACTATATCATACACTACATCATATATTATATCATACACTATATAATATAATATATCATATAATATATCATACACTATATCATACACTATATCATATACTATATCATACAATATATCATATACTATATCATACACTATACCATACTCTATATCATACACTATATTATATACTATATCATACATTATATCATACACTATATCATACACTATACCATACACTATATCATACACTATATCACATACTATATCATACACTATATCATGCACTATATCATACACTCTACCATACTCTATATCATACACTATATCATATACTATATTTTACACTATATCATGCACTATATCATACACTATACCATACACTATCTCATACACTATACCATACTCTATATCATACAATATATCATATACTATATCATACACTATATCATACAATATACTATACACTATATCATACACTATACCATACTCTATATCATACATTATATAATATACTATATCATACACTATAACATACACTATACCATACTCTATTTCATACACTATATCATACACTATATCATACACTATACCATACATTATATAATACATTATATCATACACTATATCATAAACTATATCTTACACTATATCATACACTATATCATACTCCATATCATACACTATATCATGCAATAAACCATACACTATATCATACACTAAATCATACACTATATCATACACTATATCATACACTATACCATACTCTACATCATACACTATATCATATACTATATCATACACTACATCATACAGTATACCATATACTATATCATACACTATATCATACAATATATTATACACTCTACCATTCACTATATCATACACTATATCATACTCTATATCATACAATATATCATACACTATATCATACACTATACAATACACTATATCATACACTATATCATACACTATACCATACACTATATCATATACAATATCATACACTATATCATACACTATATCATATACTAAATGATACACTATATCATACACTATATCCTACACTATACCATACTTTATACCATACACTATATCATATATTAAATCATAGACTAGACCATACTCTATATCATACACTATATCATACACTAAACCATACACTATATCATACACTATATGATACACTATATCATACACTATATCGTACACTATATCATACACTATATCATACTCCATATCATACACTATATCATACACTAAACCATACACTATATGATACACTATATCATACACTATATAATACTCCATATCATACACTATATCATACACTAAACCATACACTATATCATACACTATACCATACACTATATCATATATTATATCATACAATATATCATACACTATATCATACACGATATCCTACTCTATATCATACACTATATCATACACTTTATCATATGCTATATCATACACTATACCATACACTATATCATATACTATATCATACAATATATCATATACTATATCATACACTATACCATATACTATACCATACACTATATCATACTCTATATCGTACTCTATATCATACACTATATCATACACTATACCACACACTATATCATATACTATATCATACACGATATCATACACTATATCTTACACTATATAATACACTATGTAATACTCAATATCATACAACCATATCATACACTATATCATACGCTATATCATATACAGTAACATAATCTATATCATACTCTATATCATACACTATACCATACACTATATCATACACTATATCATACACTATACCATACACTAGATCATATAATATATCATACAATATATCATACACTATATCATACACGATATCCTACTCTATATCATACACTATACCATACTTTATATCATACAATATACCATACACTATATCATACACTATATCATACACTATATCATACACTATATCATACACTATATCATATACTATATCATAGACTATATCATACTCTATATCATACACTATATCATAGACTATATACTATTTCATACACTATATCATACATTATACTATACTCTATGTCATATACTATATCATACTCTATATCATACACTATATCATACACGATATCATACACTATATCATACACTATACCATACTCTATATCATACAGTATAACATACACTATACCATAGTCTATATGATACACTATATCATACACTATATCATACATTATATCATACACTATAACATACACTATACCATACTTTATATCATACATGATATCAAATACTATATCATATAATATACCATACACTATATCATACTCTATAGCATACACTATAATATACACTATATCAAACACTATATCATATACTATATCATACACTATATCTTCCACTATATCATAATACTATATCATACACTATATCATACACTATATCATACACTATATCATACACTATACCATACTCTATATCATACACTATATCATACACTATATCATACACTAAACCATACACTACATCATACACTATATCATACACTATATCATACACTATACCATACATAATATTATATACTATATCATACACTATATCATACACTATATCTTACATTATATTATACTCTATATTGTACTCCATAGCATACACTATATCATACACTAAACCATACACTATATGATACAATATATCATACACTATATCATACACTATCCCATACTCTATATCATACACTATATCATATAGTATGTCGTACACTATATCATACACTATATGATACACTATATGATACACTATATCATATATTATATCATACACTATATTATATACGATATAATACATTATATTATATACTATATCATACACTATATGATACACTATATCATACACAATATCCTACTCTATATCATACACTATATCATACACTCAACCATACACTATATCATACACTATATCATACACTATATCATACACTATACCATATATTATATCATACACTATATCATACATTATATCATACACTATATCATATACTGTATCATATACTATATCATACACTATATCATATACAGTATCATACTCTATATCATACTTTATATCATAAACTATACCATACACTATATCATACACTATATCATACACTATATCATACACTATATCATACACTATATCATACACTATACCATACACTATACCATATATCATATACTATATCATACACTATATCATAAACTATATCTTACACTATATCATACACTATATCATACTCCATATCATACATTATATCATACAATAAACCATACACTATATCATACACTATATCATAGACTGTATCATACACTATATCATACACTATAACATAATCTATATCATACACTATAACATATACTATATCATACACTACATCATACACTATACCATACACTATATCATACACTATATCATACACTATATCATACATTATATCATACACTATAACATACACTATATTATATACTATATCATACACTATATCATACACTATACCATACTCTATATCATACACTATATCATATACTATATCATACACTACATCATACAGTATACCATACACTATATCATACACTATATCATACAATATATTATACACTCTACAATTCACTATATCATACACTATATCATACTCTATATCATACAATATATCATACACTATATCATACACTATACAATACACTATATCATACACTATATCATACACTATACCATACACTATATCATATACAATATCATACACTATATCATACACTATATTATATACTAAATGATACACTATATCATACACTATATCCTACACTATACCATACTTTATACCATACACTATATCATATATTAAATCATAGACTAGACCATACTCTATATCATACACTATATCATACACTAGACCATACACTATATCATACACTATATGATACACTATATCATACACTATATCGTACACTATATCATACACTATATCATACTCCATATCATACACTATATCATACACTAAACCATACACTATATGATACACTATATCATACACTATATAATACTCCATATCATACACTATATCATACACTAAACCATACACTATATCATACACTATACCATACACTATATCATATATTATATCATACAATATATCATACACTATATCATACACGATATCCTACTCTATATCATACACTATACCATATATTATATCATACACTATATCATACACTTTATCATATGCTATATCATACACTATACCATACACTATATCATATACTATATCATACAATATATCATATACTATATCATACACTATACCATATACTATACCATACAATATATCATACTCTATATCATACTCTATATCATACACTATATCATACACTATACCACACACTATATCATATACTATATCATACACGATATCATACACTATGTCTTACACTATATAATACACTATGTAATACTCAATATCATACAACCATATCATACACTATATCATACGCTATATCATATACAGTAACATAATCTATATCATACTCTATATCATACACTATACCATACACTATATCATACACTATATCATACACTATACCATACACTAGATCATATACTATATCATACAATATATCATACACTATATCATACACGATATCCTACTCTATATCATACACTATACCATACTTTATATCATACACTATACCATACACTATATCATACACTATATCATACACTATATCATACACTATATCATACACTATATCATACTCTATATCATACAGTATAACATACACTATACCATAGTCTATATGATACACTATATCATACACTATATCATACATTATATCATACACTATAACATACACTATACCATACTTTATATCATACATTATATCAAATACTATATCATATAATATACCATACACTATATCATACTCTATAGCATACACTATAATATACACTATATCATACACTATATCATATACTATATCATACACTATATCTTCCACTATATCATAATACTATATCATACACTATATCATACACTATATCATACACTATATCATACACTATACCATACTCTATATCATACACTATATCATACACTATATCATACACTAAACCATACACTACATCATACACTATATCATACACTATATCATACACTATACCATACATAATATTATATACTATATCATACACTATATCATACACTATATCTTACATTATATTATACACTATATTGTACTCCATAGCATACACTATATCATACACTAAACCATAGACTATATGATACAATATATCATACACTATATCATACACTATCCCATACTCTATATCATACACTATATCATATAGTATATCGTACACTATATCATACACTATATGATACACTATATGATACACTATATCATATATTATATCATACACTATATTATATACGATATAATACATTATATTATATACTATATCATACACTATATGATACACTATATCATACACAATATCCTACTCTATATCATACACTATATCATACACTCAACCATACACTATATCATACACTATATCATACACTATATCATACACTATACCATATATTATATCATACACTATATCATACATTATATCATACACTATATCATATACTGTATCATATACTATATCATACACTATATCATATACAGTATCATACTCTATATCATACTTTATATCATAAACTATACCATACACTATATCATACACTATATTATACACTATATCATACACTATATCATACACTATATCATACACTATATCATACACTATACCATACACTATACCATATATCATATACTATATCATACACTATATCATAAACTATATCTTACACTATATCATACACTATATCATACTCCATATCATACATTATATCATACAATAAACCATACACTATATCATACACTATATCATACACTGTATCATACACTATATCATACACTATAACATATACTATATCATACACTACATCATACACTATACCATACACTATATCATACACTATATCATACACTATATCATACATTATATCATACACTATAACATACACTATATTATATACTATATCATACAATATATCATACACTATACCATTCACTATATCATACACTATACCATATACTATATCATACTCTATATCATACATTATATCATACTCTATATCATACACTATATCATACACTATATCATACACTATACAATACACTATATCATACACTATATCATACATTATACCATACACTATATCATATACTATATCATAAACTATATCATACACTATATCATACACTATACCATACTTTATATCATACAATATATCATACACTATATCATGCACTATGTCGTACACTATATCATACACTATATCATACACCATATGATAAACTATATCATACACTAAACGATACATTATATCATACACTATATCATACACTATATCATACACAATACCATAATCTATATCATACACTATATCATATATTATATCATAGATTATATCATACACTATATCATATAATATATCATAAACTATATCATATGCAATATTATACACTATGCCATATATTATATCATACACTATATCATACGCTATATCATATACTATATCATACACTATACCATACACTATATCATATACTATATCATACACTATATCATATACTATATCATACACTATACCATATACTATATCATACACTATCTCATACTCTATATCATACACTATATCATATAATATATCATGCACTGTATCATACACTATATCATACACTATATCATACACTATATCATATAGTATATCATACAATATATCATATACTATATCATACACTATACCATATAGTATATCATACACTATCTCATACTCTATATCATACACTATACCATACATTATATCATACACTATATCATACGCTATACCACATACTATATCATACACTATCTCATACTCTATATCATACACTATATCATATAATATATCATGCACTGTATCATACACTATATCATACACTATGTCATACACTATATCATATACTATTATACACTGTATCATATACTATATCATATACTCTATCATATACTATATCATATACTATATAATACACTATATCATATACTATAGCATATAATATCTCATACACTATATCATATACTATATCATACATATATCATTTACTATATCATATACTATATCATATACTATATCATACACTATATCATATACTATATCATATACTATATCATACACTATATCATACACTATATCATACACTATATCATACACTATATCATATAATATATCATGCACTGTATCATACACTATATCATACACTATATCATACACTATATCATGTACTATATCATACACTATATAATATAATATATCATATACTATATCATACACTACATCATACACTATATCATACACTATATCATACACTATATCATACACTATATCTTACACTATATCATATACTATATCATACACTATATCATACACTATATCATACACTATATCATACACTATATCATATACTATATCATACAATATATCATATACTATATCATACACTATACCATACTCTATATCATACACTATATCATATACTATATCATACATTATATCATACACTATATCATACACTATACCATACACTATATCATACACTATATCATATAATATATCATACACTATATCATACACTATATCATACACTATACCATACTCTATATCATACACCATATCATATACTATATCATACACTATATCATACACTATATCATACACTATACCATACACTATATGATACACTATACCATACACTATATCATACATTATATCCTACTCTATATCATACACTATACCATACATTATATCTTATACTATATCATACTCTATATCATATACTATATTATACACTATACCATATATTATATCATACACTATATCATACACTTTATCATATACTATATCATCCACTATATCATACACTACATCATACGCTATATCATACACTATATCATACACTATATCATACACTATATCATACACTATACCATACTCTATATCATACACCATATCATACACAATATCATACAATAAAGCATACACTATATCATACACTATATCATACACTATATCATACATTATATCATACACTATATCATACACTATATCATATATTATATCATACAATATATCATAAACTATACCATTCACTATATCATACTCTATACCATATACTATATCATACTCTATATCATACATTATATCATACTCTATATCATACACTATATCATACACTATATCATACACTATACAATACACTATATCATACACTATATCATACACTATACCATACACTATATCATATACTATATCATAAACTATATCATACACTATATCATACACTATACCATACTTTATATCATACACTATATCATATATTTTATCATAGACTAGACTATACTCTATATCATACACTATATCATACACTAAACCATACACTATATCATACAATATATCATACACTATATCATGCACTATATCGTACACTATATCATACACTATATCATACTCCATATGATACACTATATCATACACTAAACCATACACTATATCATACACTATATCATACACTATATCATACACTATACCATACTCTATATCATACACTATATCATATATTATGTCATACACTATATCATACACTATATCATATACTATATCATACACTATATCATTACAGTATATCATACACTATACCATACACTATATCATATACTATATCATAAAATATATCATACACTATATCATACATTATATCCTTCTCTATATCATACACTATACCATACATTATATCTTATACTATATCATACTCTATATCATATACTATATTATACACTATACCATATATTATATCATACACTATATCATACACTTTATCATATACTATATCATCCACTATATCATACACTACATCATACGCTATATCATATACTATATCATACACTATAACATACACTATATCATATATTATATCATACACTATATCATATACTATATGATACACTATACCATATAGTATATCATACATTATATCATACACGATATCATACACTATATCATACTCTGTATCATACTCTATATCATACACAATATCATATAGTATATCATACACTATGTCATACACTAAATCATATACTATATCATGCACTGTATCATATACTATATCATATACTATATCACATACTATATCATGTACTATATCATAAACTATATCATACATATATCATATACTATATCATATACTATATCATATACTATAGCATATACTATATCATACACTATATCATATACTATATCATATACTATATCATATACTATATCATATACTATATCATACACTATATCATATACTATATCATATACTATATCATACACTATATCATATACTATATCATATACTATATCATACACTATATCATACACTATATCATACACTATATCATACACTATATCATATAATATATCATGCACTGTATCATACACTATATCATACACTATATTATACACTATATCATATACTATATCATACACTATATCATATAATATATCATAAACTATATCATACACTATATCATACACTATGTCATACACTATATCATACACTATATCATACACTATATCTTACACTATATCATATACTATATCATACACTATATCATACACTATATCATACACTATATCATACACTATATCATATATTATATCATACAATATATCATATACTATATCATACACTATACCATTCTCTATATCATACTCTATATCATATACTATATCATACATTATATCATTCACTATATCATACAATATACCATACATTATATCATACACTATATCATATACTATATCATATACTATATCATGCACTATATCATACACTATACCATACTCTATATCATACACTATATCATATACTATATCATACACTATATCATACACTATATCATACAATATACAATACACTATATCATACACTATACCATACTCTATATCATACAATATATCATATACTATCTCATACACTATATCATACAATATACTATACACTATATCATACACTATACCATACTCTATATCATACACTATATCATACACTATATCATACACTATACCATACTCTATATCATACTCTATATCATATACTATATGATACACTATACCATTCTCTATGACATATAATATATCATACACTATATCATACACTATATCATACATTATATCATACACTATATCATACACTATATCATATACTATATCATACAATATATCATACACTATACCATACACTATATCATACACTATATCTTACACTATATCATACACTATATCATACTCCATATCATACACTATATCATACACTATACCATACACTGTATCATACACTATATCTTACACTACATCATACATTATATCATATACTATATGATACACTATGCCATATACTATATCATATAATATATCATATACTATATCATACACTAAACCATACACTATATCATACATAATATCATACACTATATTATACACTACACCATACTCTATATCATACAATATATCATATACTATATCATACTCTATATCATACACTATATCATACACTAAACCATACACTATATCATACACTATATCATACACTATATCATACACTATATCGTACACTATATTATACACTATATCATACTCCATATCATACACTATATCATACACTAAACCATACACTATATCATACACTATATCATACACTATATCATACACTATACCATTCTCTATATCATACTCTATATCATATATTATATCATACTTTATATAATACACTATATCATATACAATATCATACACTATATCAATACTGTACATCATACACTATACCATACACTATATCGTACACTATATCATACACTATATCATACTCCATATGATACACTATATCATACACTAAACCATACACTATATCATACACTATATCATACACTATATCATACACTATACCATACTCTATATCATACACTATATCATATATTATGTCATACACTATATCATACACTATATCATATACTATATCATACACTATATCATTACAGTATATCATACACTATACCATACACTATATAATATACTATATCATAAAATATATCATACACTATATCATACATTATATCCTACTCTATATCATACACTATACCATACATTATATCTTATACTATATCATACTCTATATCATATACTATATTATACACTATACCATATATTATATCATACACTATATCATACACTTTATCATATACTATATCATCCACTATATCATACACTACATCATACGCTATATCATACACTATATCATACACTATATCATACACTATATCATACACTATACCATACTCTATATCATACACCATATCATACACAATATCATACAATAAAGCATACACTATATCATACACTATATCATACACTATATAATACATTATATCATACACTATATCATACACTATATCATATATTATATCATACAATATATCATAAACTATACCATTCACTATATCATACTCTATACCATATACTATATCATACTCTATATCATACATTATATCATACTCTATATCATACACTATATCATACACTATATCATACACTATACAATACACTATATCATACACTATATCATACACTATACCATACACTATATCATATACTATATCATAAACTATATCATACACTATATCATACACTATACCATACTTTATATCATACACTATATCATATATTTTATCATAGACTAGACTATACTCTATATCATACACTATATCATACACTAAACCATACACTATATCATACAATATATCATACACTATATCATGCACTATATCGTACACTATATCATACACTATATCATACTCCATATGATACACTATATCATACACTAAACCATACACTATATCATACACTATATCATACACTATATCATACACTATACCATACTCTATATCATACACTATATCATATATTATGTCATACACTATATCATACACTATATCATATACTATATCATACACTATATCATTACAGTATATCATACACTATACCATACACTATATCATATACTATATCATAAAATATATCATACACTATATCATACATTATATCCTACTCTATATCATACACTATACCATACATTATATCTTATAATATATCATACTCTATATCATATACTATATTATACACTATACCATATATTATATCATACACTATATCATACACTTTATCATATACTATATCATCCACTATATCATACACTACATCATACGCTATATCATATACTATATCATACACTATAACATACACTATATCATATATTATATCATACACTATATCATATACTATATGATACACTATACCATATACTATATCATACATTATATCATACACGATATCATACACTATATCATACTCTGTATCATACTCTATATCATACACAATATCATATAGTATATCATACACTATGTCATACACTAAATCATATACAATATCATGCACTGTATCATATACTATATCATATACTATATCATATACTATATCATGTACTATATCATAAACTATATCATACATATATCATATACTATATCATATACTATATCATATACTATAGCATATACTATATCATACACTATATCATATACTATATGATATACTATATCATATACTATATCATATACTATATCATACACTATATCATATACTATATCATATACTATATCATACACTATATCATATACTATATCATATACTATATCATACACTATATCATACACTATATCATACACTATATCATACACTATATCATATAATATATCATGCACTGTATCATACACTATATCATACACTATATTATACACTATATCATATACTATATCATACACTATATCATATAATATATCATATACTATATCATACACTATATCATACACTATGTCATACACTATATCATACACTATATCATACACTATATCTTACACTATATCATATACTATATCATACACTATATCATACACTATATCATACACTATATCATACACTATATCATATATTATATCATACAATATATCATATACTATATCATACACTATACCATTCTCTATATCATACTCTATATCATATACTATATCATACATTATATCATTCACTATATCATACAATATACCATACATTATATCATACACTATATCATATACTATATCATATACTATATCATGCACTATATCATACACTATACCATACTCTATATCATACACTATATCATATACTATATCATACACTATATCATACACTATATCATACAATATACAATACACTATATCATACACTATACCATACTCTATATCATACAATATATCATATACTATCTCATACACTATATCATACAATATACTATACACTATATCATACACTATACCATACTCTATATCATACACTATATCATACACTATATCATACACTATACCATACTCTATATCATACTCTATATCATATACTATATGATACACTATACCATTCTCTATGACATATAATATATCATACACTATATCATACACTATATCATACATTATATCATACACTATATCATACACTATATCATATACTATATCATACAATATATCATACACTATACCATACACTATATCATACACTATATCTTACACTATATCATACACTATATCATACTCCATATCATACACTATATCATACACTATACCATACACTGTATCATACACTATATCTTACACTACATCATACATTATATCATATACTATATGATACACTATGCCATATACTATATCATATAATATATCATATACTATATCATACACTAAACCATACACTATATCATACATAATATCATACACTATATTATACACTACACCATACTCTATATCATACAATATATCATATACTATATCATACTCTATATCATACACTATATCATACACTAAACCATACACTATATCATACACTATATCATACACTATATCATACACTATATCGTACACTATATTATACACTATATCATACTCCATATCATACACTATATCATACACTAAACCATACACTATATCATACACTATATCATACACTATATCATACACTATACCATTCTCTATATCATACTCTATATCATATATTATATCATACTTTATATAATACACTATATCATATACAATATCATACACTATATCAATACTGTACATCATACACTATACCATACACTATATCATATACTATATCATACATTATATCATACACTATATCATACACGATATCCTACTCTATATCATACGCTATACCATATATTATATCATACACTATATCATACACTTTATCATATACTATACCATATACTATATCATACACTATATCATACTCTATATCATACTCTATATCATATACTATATCATACACTATATCATACACTATATCTTACACTATATAATACGCTATGTAATACTCAATATCATACACTATATCATATACTATATATTATTTCATACACTATATCATATATTGTATCATATACTATATCATACACTATATCATATAGAGTATCATAAACTATATCATACTCTATATCATACACGATACCAAACACTATATCATACACTATATCATACACTATATCATACACTATATCATACACTATATCATAGACTATATACTATTTCATACACTATATCATACACTATATCATACATTATACTATACTCTATATCATATACTATATCATACTCTATATCATACACTATATCATACACGATATCATACACTATAACATACACTATACCATACTCTATATCATACACTATATCATACACTATATCATACACTATATCATACATTATAACATACACTATACCATACCTAATATCACACACTATATCATATACTATATCATATACTATACGATACACTATATAATACTCTATATTATACACTATATCATACACTATATCATACACTATATCATATACTATATCATACAATATATCTTCCACTATATCATAATAATATATCATACACTTTATCATACACTATATCATACACTATATCATACACTGTATCATACACTAAACCATACACTATATCATACACTATATCATACACTATATCATACACTATACCATACACTATATCATACTCCATATCATACACTATATCATACACTAAACCATACACTATATCATACACTATATTATACACTATATCATACACTATCCCATACTATATATCATACACTATATCATATAGTATATCATACACTATATCATACACTATATAATACACTAAATCATACACTATATCATACACTATATGATACACTATATCATACACTATATCATATATTATATCATACACTATATTTTATACTATATAATACACTATATCATAAAATATATCATACACTATATCATACACTATATCATACACTAAACCATACACTATATCATACACTATATCATACACTATATCATACACTATACCATATACTATATCATACACTATATCATATACTATATCATACACTATATCATATACTATATCATATACTATATCATACACTATATCATATACAGTATCATACTCTATATCATACTTTATATCATAAACTATACCATACACTATATGATACACTATATCATACACTATATCATACACTATATCATACACTATATCATATACTATATCAAACACTATATCATACTGTATATCATACACTATATCATACACTATATCATACATTATACTATACTCTATATCATATACTACATCATACTCTATATCATACACGATATCATACATTTTATCATACACTATATCATACACTATACCATACACTATTTCATACACTATATCTTACACTACATCATACACTACACCATACACTATATCATACTCTATATCATACACTATATCATACACTATATCATACACTATATCATATACAATATCATACACTATATCATACACTATATCATACACTATATCATACAATATATCATACACTATATCATACACTATACCATACTCTATATCATACACTATATCATACATTATATCATCCACTAGATCATCTCTATATCATACACTATATCATACACTAAACCATACATTGTATCATACACTATATCATACACTATATCATACACTATACCATACACTATATCATATACTATATCATACACTATATCATACACTATATCTTACACTATATCATACACTATATCATACTCTATATCATACACTATATCATACACTATACCATACACTGTATCATACACTATATCTTACACTACATCATACACTATATCATATACTATATGATACACTATGCCATATACTATATCATATACTATATCATACACTATATCATACACTAAACCATACACTATATAATACACTATATCATACACTATATCATACACTATATGATATACTATATGATACACTATATTATACACTACATCATACACTATATCATACACTATATCATTCACTATATCATACACTATATCATATACTATATCATACTCTATATCATACACTATATCATACACTATATCATACACTATATCATACACTATACCATACACTATATCATACACTACACCATACACTATATCATATTCTATATCATACACTATATAATACACTATATCATACACTATATCATAAACTATACCATACAATATATCATGCACTATATGATATTCTATATCATACACTATATCATACACTATATCATATACAATATCATACACTATATCATACACAATATTTATACTATATCATACACTATATCATACACTATATCATATATTATATCATAAACTATATCATACACTATATCATATACTATATCATAAACTATATCATACACTATATCATACAATATACCATACTTTAAATCATACACTATATCATATACTATATCATATATTATATCATACACTATAACATACTCTATATTATACACTATATCATACAATATATCATATACTGTATCATATACTATATCATACACTATATCATACACTATATCATATACTATATCATACTCTATATCATACACTACACCATACACTATATTCTACACTATAACATACACTATATCATACTCTATATCATAAACAATCTCATACACTATATCATACTCTATATCATACACTATATCAAACACTATAAACTATTTCATACACTATATCATACACTATATCATACATTATACTATACTCTATATCATATACTATATCATACTCTATATCATCCACTATAGCATACACTATATCATACACTATATCATACACTATATCATACTCTATATTATACACTATACCATATTCTATATCATACACTATACCATACACTATACCATACTCTATATCATACACGATATCATACACTATATCATACACTATACCATACTCTATATGATACACTATATCATACACTATATCATATACTATATCATACAATATACCATACTTTATATCATACACTATATCATACACTATATCATATACAATATCATACACTATATCATACACTATACCATACTGTATATCATACACTATATCATACATTATATCATACACTAGATCATCTCTATATCATACACTATATCATACACTAAACCATACATTGTATCATACACTATATCATACACTATATCATACACTATACCATACACTATATCATATACTATATCATACACTATATCAGACACTATATCTTACAGTATATCATACATTATATCATACTCCATATCATACACTATATCATACACTATACCATACACTGTATCATACACTATATCTTACACTATATCATACACTATATCATATACTATATGATACACTATGCCATATAGTATATCATATACTATATCATATACTATATCATAGACTAAACCATACACTATATCATACATAATATCATACACTATATTATACACTACACCATACTCTATATCATACAATATATCATATACTATATTATACACTATATCATACACTATATCATACACTATACCATACACTATATCATATAATATATCATACACTATACCATACACTAAACCATACACTATATCATACACTATATCATACACTATACGATATACTATATGATACATTATATCATATACTATATCATACACTATATCATACACTAAACCATACACTATATAATACACTATATCATACACTATATCATACACTATATGATATACTATATGATACACTATATCATACACTACATCATACACTATATCATACACTATATCATTCACTATATCATACACTATATCATATACTATATCATACTCTATATCATACACTATATCATACACTATACCATACAATATATCATACACTATACCATACACTATATCATACTCTATATCATACACTATCTCATACACTATATCATACACTATACCATACACTATATCATACACAATACCATACACTATATCATACTCTATATCATACACTATATCATACACTATATCTTACACTATATCATACACTATATCATACTCTATATCATACACTATATCATACACTATACCATACACTGTATCATACACTATATCTTACACTACATCATACACTATATCATATACTATATGATACACTATGCCATATACTATATCATATACTATATCATACACTATATCATACACTAAACCATACACTATATAATACACTATATCATACACTATATCATACACTATATGATATACTATATGATACACTATATTATACACTACATCATACACTATATCATACACTATATCATTCACTATATCATACACTATATCATATACTATATCATACTCTATAACATACACTATATCATACACTATATCATACACTATATCATACACTACACCATACACTATATCATATTCTATACCATACACTATATAATACACTATATCATACACTATATCATAAACTATACCATACAATATATCATGCACTATATGATATTCTATATCATACACTATATCATACACTATATCATATACAATATCATACACTATATCATACACAATATTTATACTATATCATACACTATATCATACACTATATCATATATTATATCATAAACTATATCATACACTATATCATATACTATATCATAAACTATATCATACACTATATCATACAATATACCATACTTTAAATCATACACTATATCATATACTATATCATATATTATATCATACACTATAACATACTCTATATTATACACTATATCATACAATATATCATATACTGTATCATATACTATATCATACACTATATCATACACTATATCATATACTATATCATACTCTATATCATACACCACACCATACACTATATTCTACACTATAACATACACTATATCATACTCTATATCATAAACAATCTCATACACTATATCATACTCTATATCATACACTATATCAAACACTATAAACTATTTCATACACTATATCATACACTATATCATACATTATACTATACTCTATATCATATACTATATCATACTCTATATCATCCACTATAGCATACACTATATCATACACTATATCATACACTATATCATACTCTATATTATACACTATACCATATTCTATATCATACACTATACCATACACTATACCATACTCTATATCATACACGATATCATACACTATATCATACACTATACCATACTCTATATGATACACTATATCATACACTATATCATATACTATATCATACAATATACCATACTTTATATCATACACTATATCATACACTATATCATATACAATATCATACACTATATCATACACTATACCATACTGTATATCATACACTATATCATACATTATATCATACACTAGATCATCTCTATATCATACACTATATCATACACTAAACCATACATTGTATCATACACTATATCATACACTATATCATACACTATACCATACACTATATCATATACTATATCATACACTATATCAGACACTATATCTTACAGTATATCATACATTATATCATACTCCATATCATACACTATATCATACACTATACCATACACTGTATCATACACTATATCTTACACTATATCATACACTATATCATATACTATATGATACACTATGCCATATAGTATATCATATACTATATCATATACTATATCATAGACTAAACCATACACTATATCATACATAATATCATACACTATATTATACACTACACCATACTCTATATCATACAATATATCATATACTATATTATACACTATATCATACACTATATCATACACTATACCATACACTATATCATATAATATATCATACACTATACCATACACTAAACCATACACTATATCATACACTATATCATACACTATACGATATACTATATGATACATTATATCATATACTATATCATACACTATATCATACACTAAACCATACACTATATAATACACTATATCATACACTATATCATACACTATATGATATACTATATGATACACTATATCATACACTACATCATACACTATATCATACACTATATCATTCACTATATCATACACTATATCATATACTATATCATACTCTATATCATACACTATATCATACACTATACCATACAATATATCATACACTATACCATACACTATATCATACTCTATATCATACACTATCTCATACACTATATCATACACTATACCATACACTATATCATACACAATACCATACACTATATCATACTCTATATCATACATTATATCATACTCTATATCATACACTATATCATACACTATATCATAAACTATAACATATACTATATTATACACGATATCATACACTATACCATACATTATATAATACAAAATACCATACACTATATCATATTCTATATCATACACTATATAAAACACTATATCATACACTATTTCATATACTATACCATACAATATACCATACACTATATCATATTCTATATCATACACTATATCATACACTATATCATATACTATATCATACACTATATCATACACTATATCTTATACTATATCATACACTATATCATACACTATATCATATATTATATCATACACTATATCATACACTATATCATACACCATATCATATATTATATCATAAACTATATCATACACTATATCATATACTATATCATAAACTATATCATACACTATATCATACAATATACCATACTTTATATCATACACTATATCATATACTATATCATATATTATATCATACACTATAACATACTCTATATTATACACTATATCATACAATATATCATATACTGTATCATATACTATATCATACACTATATCATACACTATATCATATACTATATCATACTCTATATCATAAACAATCTCATACACTATATCATACTCTATATCATACACTATATCAAACACTATAAACTATTTCATACACTATATCATACACTATATCATACACTATATCATACACTATATCATACACTATATCATACTCTATATCATACACTATACCATACTCTATATCATACACTATATCATATACTATATCATACAATATACCATACTTTATATCATACACTATATCATATACTAAATCATACATTATATCATACACTATATCCTACTCTATATCATACACTATATCATACACTATATCATACACTATATCATATATTATATCATAGACTATATCATCCACTATATCATATTATTATATCATACACTATATCATACACTATATCATACAATATACCATACTCTATATCATACACTATATCATACACTATATCATACATTATATCATACACTATATCATACACGATACCATACTCTATATCATATACTTCATCATACACTTTATTATACACTATATCATACACAGAACCATACACTATATCATATACTATATAATACACTATATTATACACTATACCATACTCTATATCATGCACTATATCATATGCAATATCATACATTATATCATACATTATATCATACACTATATCATAGTATATCCTACTCTATATCATACACTATATAATACACTAAACCATACAATATATCATACACTATAGCATATACTATATCATATACTATATCATACACTATATCATATACTATATCATACACTATATCATACACTATGTCATATACTATATCACACACAATATCATACACTATATCATACACTATACCATACACTATATCATATACTATATCATACACTATACCATACACTATATCATACAGTATATCCTACTCTATATCATACAATATATCATACACTAAACTATACACTATATCATACACTATATCATACACTATATCATACACTATATCATACACTATATCATATACTATCTCATACACTATATCATACTCTATATCATACACTATATCATACACTATACCATACATTATATCATATACAGTATCATAATCTATATCATACTCTATATCATACTCTATATCATACACTATACCATAAACTATATCATACACTATATCATACACTATATCATACACTATATCATAAACTATATCATATACTATATCATACACTATAACATCCACTACATCTTACACTATATCATACACTACATCATACACTATATCATACACTATATCATATACTATATCATACACTATATCATACACTATATAATACAATATACCATACTTTATATCATACACTATATCATATACTATATCATACACTATATCATACACTATATCTTACTCTATATCATACAATATATCATACACTATATCATACAGTATATCATATACTATATCATACACTATAACATCAACTACATCATACACTATATCATACACTACATCTTACACTATATCATACACTATATCATATACTATATCATACACTATATCATACACTATATCATATACTATATCATACAGTATATCATCCCTATAGCATACACTATATCATACACTATGTCATACACTATATCATACACTATATCATAAACTATACCATATACTATATCATACACTATATCATACATTATACCATGCTCTATGTCATACATTATATCGTACACTATATCATACACTATATCATACATCTTACTATACTCTATATCATATTCTATATCATACACTAAATCATACACGATATTATACACTATAACATACACTATAGCATACTCTATATCACACTCTATATCATACACTATATCATACACTATACAATACATTATATCATACTCTATGTCATACACTATATCATACAATATCATACACTATATCAAACACTATATCATACACTAAACCATACACTATATCATAAACTATATCATATATTATAAAATATACTATATCATACACTATATCATATACTATATCATAGACTATATCCTATACTATATCATACACTATATAATACACTATAACGTATACTATATCATATACTATATCATATACTATATCATACATATATCATACAATATATCATACACTATACAAAACAGTATACCATACACTATATAATACACTATACCATACACTATATCATACACTATATCATACACTATATCATACACTATATCATACACTATATCATACTCTATATCATACACTATATCATACACTATATACTATTTCATACACTATATCATACACTATATAATACATTATACTATACTCTATATCATATACTATATCATACACTATATCATACACTATATCATACACTATATCATACATTATACCATACTCTATATCATACACTATATCATACACTATATCATACACTAAATCATACACTATATCATACATCATATCATATACTATATAACACTCTATATCATACACTATATCATCCACTATACCATACACTATATCATACACTATACCATACCCTACATCATACACTATACCATACACTATATCATACTCCATATCATACACTATCCCATACACTATATCATACACTATACCATACACTATACCATACACTATATCCTATACTATGTCATACACTATATCATACACTATATCATACACTATATCATATACTATATCATACACTATATCATACACTATATCATATACTATATCATACACTATATCATACACTATATCATATACTATATCATACACTATATCATACACTATATCATATACTATATCATACACTATATCATACATTATATCATCCACTATATAATATATTATATCATACACTATATCATACACTATATTATATATTATATCATATACTATATCATACACTATATCATACACTATATCATACACTATACCATAACCTATATCATACTCTATATCATACACTATCTCATACACTACATCATACACTATACCATACACTATATCATACATAATACCATACACTATATCATACTCAAAATCATACACAATATCATACTCTATATCATACAATATATCATACACTATATTATAAACTATACCATATACTATATCATACACTATATCATATACTATACCATACATTATATCATGCACTATACCATACACTATATCATATTCTATATCATACACTATATCATACACTATATCATACACTATATCATATACTATATCATACATTATATCATACACTATATCATATACTATATCATATACTATATCATACACTATATCATGCATTATATCATACACTATATAATATATTATATCATACACTATATCATACACTATATTATATATTATATCATATACTATATCATACACTATATCATACACTATATCATACACTATACCATACACTATATCATACTCTATATCATACACTATCTCATACACTATATCATACACTATACCATACACTATATCATACATAATAACATACACTATATCATACTCTAAATCATACACTATATCATACACTATATTATATATTATATAATATACTATATCATACACTATATCATACACTATATCATACACTATACCATACACTATATCATACTCTATATCATACACTATCTCATACACTATATCATACACTATACCATACACTATATCATACATAATACCATACACTATATCATACTCTAAATCATACACTATATCATACTCTATATCATACAATATATCATACACTATATCATAAACTATACCATATACTATATCATACACTATATCATATACTATACCATACATTATATCATGCACTATACCATACACTATATCATATTCTATATCATACACTATATCATACAATATATCATACACTATATCATATACTATACCATACACTATATCATACACTATATCATATACTATATCATACACTATATCATACACTATATCATATACTATATCATACATTATATCATACACTATATCATATACTATATCATACACTATATCATACACTATATCATATACTATATAATACACTATATCATACATTATATCATATACTATATCATACACTTTATCACACACTATATGATATACTATATCATGCACTATATCATACACTATATCATATATTATATCATACACTATATCATAAACTATATCATACACTATATCATATATTATATCATACACTATATCATACACTATATCATATACTATATCATAAACTTTATTATACACTATATCATACACTATACCATACTTTATATCATACACTATATCATATATTATATCATATACTATATCATACACTATAACATACTCTATATTATACACTATATCATACACTATATAATATACTGTATCATTTACAATATCATACACTATATCATATACTGTATCATGCACTATATCATACATTATATCATACACTATACCATACTGTATATCATGCACTATATCATGTACTATATCATACACTATATCATACACTATATGTATATACTATATCATACACTATATCATACACTATGTCATATACTATATCATACACTACATAATATATTATATCATACACTATATCATACACTATATCATACACTAAACCATACACTATATCATACACTATATTATACACTATATCATACACTATATCATATACTATATCATACACTATATCATACAGTATACCATACTCTATATTATACACTATATCATACACTATACCATACTCTATATCATATACTATATCATACACTATATCATCGACTATATCATACACTATATCATACACTATATCATACACTATATCATACAATATATTATACAATATTACCATACTCTATATCATACACTATATCATACAATATATTATACACTATATCATACACTATATCATACACTAAACCATACACTATATCATTAACTATATCATATACTATATAATATCCTATATCATATACTACATCATACATTATATCATACACTATACAATACATTATACCATACACTAAACCATACACTATATCATAAACTATATCATATACTATAAAATATACTATATCATACACTATATCATATACTATATCATAGACTATATCCTATACTATATCATACACTATATAATACACTATAACATATACTATATCATATACTATATCATATACTATATCATACATATATCATACAATATATCATACACTATACAAAACAGTATACCATACACTATATAATACACTATACCATACACTATATCATACATTATATCATACACTATATCATACACTATATCATACACTATATCATACTCTATATCATACACTATATCATACACTATATACTATTTCATACACTATATCATACACTATATAATACAATATACTATACTCTATATCATATACTATATCATACACTATATCATACACTATATCATACACTATATCATACATTATACCATACTCTATATCATACACTATATCATACACTATATCATACACTAAATCATACACTATATCATACATCATATCATATACTATATAATACTCTATATCATACACTATATCATCCACTATACCATACACTATATCATACACTATACCATACCCTACATCATACACTATACCATACACTATATCATACTCCATATCATACACTATCCCATACACTATATCATACACTATATCATACAGTATACCATACACTATATCCTATACTATGTCATACACTATATCATACACTATATCATACACTATATCATATACTATATCATACACTATATCATACACTATATCATATACTATATCATACACTATATCATACACTATATCATATACTATATCATACACTATATCATACACTATATCATATACTATATCATACACTATATTATACATTATATCATACACTATATAATATATTATATCATACACTATATCATACACTATATTATATATTATATCATATACTATATCATACACTATATCATACACTATATCATACACTATACCATACACTATATCATACTCTATATCTTACACTATCTCATACACTATATCATACACTATACGATACACTATATCATACATAATACCATACAATATATCATACTCTAAATCATACGCTATATCATACTCTATATCATACAATATATCATACACTATATCATAAAATATACCATATACTATATCATACACTATATCATATACTATACCATACATTATATCATGCACTATACCATACACTATATCATATTCTATATCATACACTATATCATACACTGTATCATACACTATATCATATACAATACCATACACTATATCATACACTATATCATATACTATATCATACACTATATCATACACTATATCATATACTATATCATACATAATATCATACACTATGTCATATACTATATCATATACTATATCATACACTATATCATACATTATATCATACAATATATAATATATTATATCATACACTATATCATACACTATATTATATATTATATCATATACTATATCATACACTATATCATACACTATATCATACACTATACCATACACTATATCATACTCTATATCATACACTATCTCATACACTATATCATACACTATACCATACACTATATCATACATAATACCATACACTATATCATACTCTAAATCATACACTATATCATACACTATATTATATATTATATCATATACTATATCATTCACTATATCATACACTATATCATACACTATACCATACACTATATCATACTCTATATCATACACTATCTCATACACTATATCATACACTATACCATACACTATATCATACATAATACCATACACTAAATCATACTCTAAATCATACACTATATCATACTCTATATCATACAATATATCATACACTATATCATAAACTATACCATATACTATATCATACACTATATCATATACTATACCATACATTATATCATGCACTATACCATACACTATATCATATACTATACCATACACTATATCATACACTATATCATATACTATATCATACACTATATCATACACTATATCATATACTATATCATACATTATATCATACACTATATCATATACTATATCATATACTATATCATACACTATATCATACATTATATCATACACTATATCATATACTATATCATACATTATATCATACACTATATCATATACTATATCATACACTATATCATACACTATATCATATACTATATAATACACTATATCATACATTATATCATATACTATATCATACACTTTATCACACACTATATCCTATACTATATCATACACTATATCATACACTATATCATATATTATATCATACACTATATCATAAACTATATCATACACTATATCATATATTATATCATACACTATATCATACACTATATCATATACTATATCATAAACTTTATCATACACTATATCATACACTATACCATACTTTATATCATACACTATATCATATATTATATCATATACTATATCATACACTATACCATACTCTATATTATACACTATATCATACACTATATAATATACTGTATCATTTACAATATCATACAATATATCATATACTGTATCATGCACTATATCATACACTATATCATACACTATACCATACTGTATATCATGCACTATATCATATATATATCATACACTATATCATACACTATATGTATATACTATATCATACACTATATCATACACTATGTCATATACTATATCATACACTACATCATATATTATATCATACAATATATCATACACTATATCATACACTAAACCATACACTATATCATACACTATATTATACACTATATCATACACTATATCATATACTATATCATACACTATATCATACAGTATACCATACTCTATATTATACACTATATCATACACTATACCATACTCTATATCATATACTATATCATACACTATATCATCGACTATATCATACACTATATCATACAATATATTATACAATATTACCATACTCTATATCATACACTATATCATACAATATATTATACACTATATCATACACTATATCATACACTAAACCATACACTATATCATTAACTATATCATATACTATATAATATCCTATATCATATACTACATCATACATTATATCATACACTATAAGATACATTATATTAAACTCTATATCATATACTATAACATACACTATATCATACACTATACCATACATTATATCATACACTATACCTTACACTATATCAAACACTATAACATACACTATACCCTACTGTATATCATACACTATAATATATACTATACCATACACTATATCATACACTATATCATATACTATATCATACACTATATTATATATTTTATATCATATACTATATCATACACTATATCATACACTATATCATACACTATATAATATACTATATCATATACTATATCATACACTATATCATACACTATACCATACACTATATCATACACTATACCATATATTATATCATACACTATATCATACACTATATCATATACTATACCATACACTATATCATACACTATATCATATACTATATCATACACTATATTATATATTATATCATATACTATATCATACACTATATCATACACTATATCATACACTATATCATACACTATATCATATACTATATCATGCACTATATCATACATTATATCATACAATATATGATACATTATATCATAATCTATATCATACTCTATATCATACACTATATCATACACTATATCATACAATATATGATACATTATATCATACACTATATCATACTCTATATCATACACTATATCATACACTATATCATTTACTATATCATATACTATATCATACACTATATCATCCACAATATCATACACTATATCATACACTATATCATACACTATATCATACACTATATCATACACTATACCATACTCTATATCATACACTATATCATACACCATATCATACACTATATCATATACTATATCATACACTATATCATATACTATATCATACACTATATCATATAATATAAAATAAACGATATAATACACTATATCATATACTATATCATAGACTATATCATATACTATATCATACACAATATCGTACACTATATCATACACTATATCATACTCTATACAATACTCTATATCGTACACTATATCATACACTATATCATACACTATATCATACAATATACCATACACTATATCATACATTATACCATATACTATATCATACACTATATCATATAATATATAATACACTATACCATACCCTATATCATACACTATATCATATACTGTATCATACACTATATCATACACTATATGTATATACTATATAATACACTATATCATACACTATATCATATACTATATCATACACTACATCATATAATATATCATACACTATATCATACACTATATCATACACTAAACCATACACTATATCATACACTATATCATACACTATATCATACACTATATCATATACTATATCATACACTATATCATACAGTATACCATACTCCATATTATACTCTATATTATACACTATACCATACTCTATATAATACACTATATCATACATTATATCATACACTATATCATATACTATATCATACACTATATCATATACTATATCATACACTATATCATACACTATATCATACAGTATATCATACACTATATCATAAACTATACCATACTTAATATCATACACTATATCATACAACATATCATACACTATATCATACACTAAACCATACAGTATACCATACTCCATATTATACTCTATATCATAAACTATATCATATACTATATAATTTACTATATCATATACTATATCATACACTATATCATATACAGTATCATACTCTATATCATACACTATACTATACTCTATATCATACACTATATCATATACTATATCATACACTATATAATACACTATATGATATATTATATCATACACTATATCAAATACTATATCATACACTATATCATATACTATATCATACACTATATAATACACTATATCATATACTATATCATATATTATATCATATACTATATCATACACTATATCATACACTATACGATACTCTGTATCATACACTATATCATACAATATATCATACACTATATTATACACTACATCATACACTATATCATAGACTATATCATACACTATATCATATAAAATATCATACATTATATAATACACTATATCATACACTATATCATACACTATATCATACACTATATCATACACTATACCATACACTACATCATATACTATATCATATACTATATCATACGCTATATCATACAATATATCATATACTATATCATACATTATATCATACACTATATCATACACTATATCATATACTATATCATACACTATATCATACACTATATCATATATAATATCATACACTATATCATATAATATATCATACACTATATCATACTCTATATCATACACTATATCATACACTATATCATACACTATATCATATACTATATCATACACTATATCATCCACAATATCATACATTATATCATACACTATATCATACACTATATCATACACTATACCATAATCTATATCATACACTATATCATACACTATATCATACACTATATCATATACTGTATCATACACTATATCATATACTATATCATACATTATATCATATAATATAACATACACGATATAATACATTATACCATATACTATATCATACACTATATCATATACTACAAATACACTATATTATACACTATGCCATGCACTATATTATACACTATACCATACTCTATATCATACACTTTACCATACACTATATCATACAATATATCATACACTAAACCATACTCTATATCATACACTATATAATACACTATTTCATACACTATATCATACACTATATCATACACTATATCATACACTATATCATACACTAAACCATACTCTATATCATACACTATATTATACACTATATCATATACTATATCATACTCTATATCATACACTATATCATAGACTATACCATACACTATATCATACAATATACCCTACAATATATCATACTCTATATCATACACTATATCATACTCTATATAATACACTATATCATATACTATATCATACACTATATCATACACTATATCATATATAATATCATACACTATATCATATACTATATCATACACTATATCATACTCTATATCATACACTATACCATACTCTATATCATACACTATATCATACACTATATCATACACTATACCATAACCTATATCATACTCTATATCATACACTATCTCATACACTACATCATACACTATACCATACACTATATCATACATAATACCATACACTATATCATACTCAAAATCATACACAATATCATACTCTATATCATACAATATATCATACACTATATTATAAACTATACCATATACTATATCATACACTATATCATATACTATACCATACATTATATCATGCACTATACCATACACTATATCATATTCTATATCATACACTATATCATACACTATATCATACACTATATCATATACTATATCATACATTATATCATACACTATATCATATACTATATCATATACTATATCATACACTATATCATGCATTATATCATACACTATATAATATATTATATCATACACTATATCATACACTATATTATATATTATATCATATACTATATCATACACTATATCATACACTATATCATACACTATACCATACACTATATCATACTCTATATCATACACTATCTCATACACTATATCATACACTATACCATACACTATATCATACATAATAACATACACTATATCATACTCTAAATCATACACTATATCATACACTATATTATATATTATATAATATACTATATCATACACTATATCATACACTATATCATACACTATACCATACACTATATCATACTCTATATCATACACTATCTCATACACTATATCATACACTATACCATACACTATATCATACATAATACCATACACTATATCATACTCTAAATCATACACTATATCATACTCTATATCATACAATATATCATACACTATATCATAAACTATACCATATACTATATCATACACTATATCATATACTATACCATACATTATATCATGCACTATACCATACACTATATCATATTCTATATCATACACTATATCATACAATATATCATACACTATATCATATACTATACCATACACTATATCATACACTATATCATATACTATATCATACACTATATCATACACTATATCATATACTATATCATACATTATATCATACACTATATCATATACTATATCATACACTATATCATACACTATATCATATACTATATAATACACTATATCATACATTATATCATATACTATATCATACACTTTATCACACACTATATGATATACTATATCATGCACTATATCATACACTATATCATATATTATATCATACACTATATCATAAACTATATCATACACTATATCATATATTATATCATACACTATATCATACACTATATCATATACTATATCATAAACTTTATCATACACTATATCATACACTATACCATACTTTATATCATACACTATATCATATATTATATCATATACTATATCATACACTATAACATACTCTATATTATACACTATATCATACACTATATAATATACTGTATCATTTACAATATCATACACTATATCATATACTGTATCATGCACTATATCATACACTATATCATACACTATACCATACTGTATATCATGCACTATATCATGTACTATATCATACACTATATCATACACTATATGTATATACTATATCATACACTATATCATACACTATGTCATATACTATATCATACACTACATAATATATTATATCATACACTATATCATACACTATATCATACACTAAACCATACACTATATCATACACTATATTATACACTATATCATACACTATATCATATACTATATCATACACTATATCATACAGTATACCATACTCTATATTATACACTATATCATACACTATACCATACTCTATATCATATACTATATCATACACTATATCATCGACTATATCATACACTATATCATACACTATATCATACACTATATCATACAATATATTATACAATATTACCATACTCTATATCATACACTATATCATACAATATATTATACACTATATCATACACTATATCATACACTAAACCATACACTATATCATTAACTATATCATATACTATATAATATCCTATATCATATACTACATCATACATTATATCATACACTATACAATACATTATACCATACACTAAACCATACACTATATCATAAACTATATCATATACTATAAAATATACTATATCATACACTATATCATATACTATATCATAGACTATATCCTATACTATATCATACACTATATAATACACTATAACATATACTATATCATATACTATATCATATACTATATCATACATATATCATACAATATATCATACACTATACAAAACAGTATACCATACACTATATAATACACTATACCATACACTATATCATACACTATATCATACACTATATCATACACTATATCATACACTATATCATACTCTATATCATACACTATATCATACACTATATACTATTTCATACACTATATCATACACTATATAATACAATATACTATACTCTATATCATATACTATATCATACACTATATCATACACTATATCATACACTATATCATACATTATACCATACTCTATATCATACACTATATCATACACTATATCATACACTAAATCATACACTATATCATACATCATATCATATACTATATAATACTCTATATCATACACTATATCATCCACTATACCATACACTATATCATACACTATACCATACCCTACATCATACACTATACCATACACTATATCATACTCCATATCATACACTATCCCATACACTATATCATACACTATATCATACAGTATACCATACACTATATCCTATACTATGTCATACACTATATCATACACTATATCATACACTATATCATATACTATATCATACACTATATCATACACTATATCATATACTATATCATACACTATATCATACACTATATCATATACTATATCATACACTATATCATACACTATATCATATACTATATCATACACTATATTATACATTATATCATACACTATATAATATATTATATCATACACTATATCATACACTATATTATATATTATATCATATACTATATCATACACTATATCATACACTATATCATACACTATACCATACACTATATCATACTCTATATCTTACACTATCTCATACACTATATCATACACTATACGATACACTATATCATACATAATACCATACAATATATCATACTCTAAATCATACGCTATATCATACTCTATATCATACAATATATCATACACTATATCATAAAATATACCATATACTATATCATACACTATATCATATACTATACCATACATTATATCATGCACTATACCATACACTATATCATATTCTATATCATACACTATATCATACACTGTATCATACACTATATCATATACAATACCATACACTATATCATACACTATATCATACTCTAAATCATACACTATATCATACACTATATTATATATTATATAATATACTATATCATACACTATATCATACACTATATCATACACTATACCATACACTATATCATACTCTATATCATACACTATCTCATACACTATATCATACACTATACCATACACTATATCATACATAATACCATACACTATATCATACTCTAAATCATACACTATATCATACTCTATATCATACAATATATCATACACTATATCATAAACTATACCATATACTATATCATACACTATATCATATACTATACCATACATTATATCATGCACTATACCATACACTATATCATATTCTATATCATACACTATATCATACAATATATCATACACTATATCATATACTATACCATACACTATATCATACACTATATCATATACTATATCATACACTATATCATACACTATATCATATACTATATCATACATTATATCATACACTATATCATATACTATATCATACACTATATCATACACTATATCATATACTATATAATACACTATATCATACATTATATCATATACTATATCATACACTTTATCACACACTATATGATATACTATATCATGCACTATATCATACACTATATCATATATTATATCATACACTATATCATAAACTATATCATACACTATATCATATATTATATCATACACTATATCATACACTATATCATATACTATATCATAAACTTTATCATACACTATATCATACACTATACCATACTTTATATCATACACTATATCATATATTATATCATATACTATATCATACACTATAACATACTCTATATTATACACTATATCATACACTATATAATATACTGTATCATTTACAATATCATACACTATATCATATACTGTATCATGCACTATATCATACACTATATCATACACTATACCATACTGTATATCATGCACTATATCATGTACTATATCATACACTATATCATACACTATATGTATATACTATATCATACACTATATCATACACTATGTCATATAATATATCATACACTACATAATATATTATATCATACACTATATCATACACTATATCATACACTAAACCATACACTATATCATACACTATATTATACACTATATCATACACTATATCATATACTATATCATACACTATATCATACAGTATACCATACTCTATATTATACACTATATCACACACTATACCATACTCTATATCATATACTATATCATACACTATATCATCGACTATATCATACACTATATCATACACTATATCATACACTATATCATACAATATATTATACAATATTACCATACTCTATATCATACACTATATCATACAATATATTATACACTATATCATACACTATATCATACACTAAACCATACACTATATCATTAACTATATCATATACTATATAATATCCTATATCATATACTACATCATACATTATATCATACACTATACAATACATTATACCATACACTAAACCATACACTATATCATAAACTATATCATATACTATAAAATATACTATATCATACACTATATCATATACTATATCATAGACTATATCCTATACTATATCATACACTATATAATACACTATAACATATACTATATCATATACTATATCATATACTATATCATACATATATCATACAATATATCATACACTATACAAAACAGTATACCATACACTATATAATACACTATACCATACACTATATCATACACTATATCATACACTATATCATACACTATATCATACACTATATCATACTCTATATCATACACTATATCATACACTATATACTATTTCATACACTATATCATACACTATATAATACAATATACTATACTCTATATCATATACTATATCATACACTATATCATACACTATATCATACACTATATCATACATTATACCATACTCTATATCATACACTATATCATACACTATATCATACACTAAATCATACACTATATCATACATCATATCATATACTATATAATACTCTATATCATACACTATATCATCCACTATACCATACACTATATCATACACTATACCATACCCTACATCATACACTATACCATACACTATATCATACTCCATATCATACACTATCCCATACACTATATCATACACTATATCATACAGTATACCATACACTATATCCTATACTATGTCATACACTATATCATACACTATATCATACACTATATCATATACTATATCATACACTATATCATACACTATATCATATACTATATCATACACTATATCATACACTATATCATATACTATATCATACACTATATCATACACTATATCATATACTATATCATACACTATATTATACATTATATCATACACTATATAATATATTATATCATACACTATATCATACACTATATTATATATTATATCATATACTATATCATACACTATATCATACACTATATCATACACTATACCATACACTATATCATACTCTATATCTTACACTATCTCATACACTATATCATACACTATACGATACACTATATCATACATAATACCATACAATATATCATACTCTAAATCATACGCTATATCATACTCTATATCATACAATATATCATACACTATATCATAAAATATACCATATACTATATCATACACTATATCATATACTATACCATACATTATATCATGCACTATACCATACACTATATCATATTCTATATCATACACTATATCATACACTGTATCATACACTATATCATATACAATACCATACACTATATCATACACTATATCATATACTATATCATACACTATATCATACACTATATCATATACTATATCATACATAATATCATACACTATATCATATACTATATCATATACTATATCATACACTATATCATACATTATATCATACAATATATAATATATTATATCATACACTATATCATACACTATATTATATATTATATCATATACTATATCATACACTATATCATACACTATATCATACACTATACCATACACTATATCATACTCTATATCATACACTATCTCATACACTATATCATACACTATACCATACACTATATCATACATAATACCATACACTATATCATACTCTAAATCATACACTATATCATACACTATATTATATATTATATCATATACTATATCATTCACTATATCATACACTATATCATACACTATACCATACACTATATCATACTCTATATCATACACTATCTCATACACTATATCATACACTATACCATACACTATATCATACATAATACCATACACTAAATCATACTCTAAATCATACACTATATCATACTCTATATCATACAATATATCATACACTATATCATAAACTATACCATATACTATATCATACACTATATCATATACTATACCATACATTATATCATGCACTATACCATACACTATATCATATACTATACCATACACTATATCATACACTATATCATATACTATATCATACACTATATCATACACTATATCATATACTATATCATACATTATATCATACACTATATCATATACTATATCATATACTATATCATACACTATATCATACATTATATCATACACTATATCATATACTATATCATACATTATATCATACACTATATCATATACTATATCATACACTATATCATACACTATATCATATACTATATAATACACTATATCATACATTATATCATATACTATATCATACACTTTATCACACACTATATCCTATACTATATCATACACTATATCATACACTATATCATATATTATATCATACACTATATCATAAACTATATCATACACTATATCATATATTATATCATACACTATATCATACACTATATCATATACTATATCATAAACTTTATCATACACTATATCATACACTATACCATACTTTATATCATACACTATATCATATATTATATCATATACTATATCATACACTATACCATACTCTATATTATACACTATATCATACACTATATAATATACTGTATCATTTACAATATCATACAATATATCATATACTGTATCATGCACTATATCATACACTATATCATACACTATACCATACTGTATATCATGCACTATATCATATATATATCATACACTATATCATACACTATATGTATATACTATATCATACACTATATCATACACTATGTCATATACTATATCATACACTACATCATATATTATATCATACAATATATCATACACTATATCATACACTAAACCATACACTATATCATACACTATATTATACACTATATCATACACTATATCATATACTATATCATACACTATATCATACAGTATACCATACTCTATATTATACACTATATCATACACTATACCATACTCTATATCATATACTATATCATACACTATATCATCGACTATATCATACACTATATCATACAATATATTATACAATATTACCATACTCTATATCATACACTATATCATACAATATATTATACACTATATCATACACTATATCATACACTAAACCATACACTATATCATTAACTATATCATATACTATATAATATCCTATATCATATACTACATCATACATTATATCATACACTATACGATACATTATATTAAACTCTATATCATATACTATAACATACACTATATCATACACTATACCATACATTATATCATACACTATACCTTACACTATATCAAACACTATAACATACACTATACCCTACTGTATATCATACACTATAATATATACTATACCATACACTATATCATACACTATATCATATACTATATCATACACTATATTATATATTTTATATCATATACTATATCATACACTATATCATACACTATATCATACACTATATAATATACTATATCATATACTATATCATACACTATATCATACACTATACCATACACTATATCATACACTATACCATATATTATATCATACACTATATCATACACTATATCATATACTATACCATACACTATATCATACACTATATCATATACTATATCATACACTATATTATATATTATATCATATACTATATCATACACTATATCATACACTATCTCATACACTATATCATACACTATATCATATACTATATCATGCACTATATCATACATTATATCATACAATATATGATACATTATATCATAATCTATATCATACTCTATATCATACACTATATCATACACTATATCATACAATATATGATACATTATATCATACACTATATCATACTCTATATCATACACTATATCATACACTATATCATTTACTATATCATATACTATATCATACACTATATCATCCACAATATCATACACTATATCATACACTATATCATACACTATATCATACACTATATCATACACTATACCATACTCTATATCATACACTATATCATACACTATATCATACACTATATCATACAATATACCATACACTATATCATACATTATACCATATACTATATCATACACTATATCATATACTATATCATACACTATATCATATATTATATCATACACTATATCATATAATATAAAATAAACGATATAATACACTATATCATATACTATATCATAGACTATATCATATACTATATCATACACAATATCGTACACTATATCATACACTATATCATACTCTATACAATACTCTATATCATACACTATATCATACACTATATCATACACTATATCATACAATATACCATACACTATATCATACATTATACCATATACTATATCATACACTATATCATATAATATATAATACACTATACCATACCCTATATCATACACTATATCATATACTGTATCATACACTATATCATACACTATATGTATATACTATATAATACACTATATCATACACTATATCATATACTATATCATACACTACATCATATAATATATCATACACTATATCATACACTATATCATACACTAAACCATACACTATATCATACACTATATCATACACTATATCATACACTATATCATATACTATATCATACACTATATCATACAGTATACCATACTCCATATTATACTCTATATTATACACTATACCATACTCTATATAATACACTATATCATACATTATATCATACACTATATCATATACTATATCATACACTATATCATATACTATATCATACACTATATCATACACTATATCATACAGTATATCATACACGATATCATAAACTATACCATACTTAATATCATACACTATATCATACAACATATCATACACTATATCATACACTAAACCATACAGTATACCATACTCCATATTATACTCTATATCATAAACTATATCATATACTATATAATTTACTATATCATATACTATATCATACACTATATCATATACAGTATCATACTCTATATCATACACTATACTATACTCTATATCATACACTATATCATATACTATATCATACACTATATAATACACTATATGATATATTATATCATACACTATATCAAATACTATATCATACACTATATCATATACTATATCATACACTATATAATACACTATATCATATACTATATCATATATTATATCATATACTATATCATACACTATATCATACACTATACGATACTCTGTATCATACACTATATCATACAATATATCATACACTATATTATACACTACATCATACACTATATCATAGACTATATCATACACTATATCATATAAAATACCATACATTATATAATACACTATATCATACACTATATCATACACTATATCATACACTATATCATACACTATACCATACACTACATCATATACTATATCATATACTATATCATACGCTATATCATACAATATATCATATACTATATCATACATTATATCATACACTATATCATACACTATATCATATACTATATCATACACTATATCATACACTATATCATATATAATATCATACACTATATCATATAATATATCATACACTATATCATACTCTATATCATACACTATATCATACACTATATCATACACTATATCATATACTATATCATACACTATATCATCCACAATATCATACATTATATCATACACTATATCATACACTATATCATACACTATACCATAATCTATATCATACACTATATCATACACTATATCATACACTATATCATATACTGTATCATACACTATATCATATACTATATCATACATTATATCATATAATATAACATACACGATATAATACATTATACCATATACTATATCATACACTATATCATATACTACAAATACACTATATTATACACTATGCCATGCACTATATTATACACTATACCATACTCTATATCATACACTTTACCATACACTATATCATACAATATATCATACACTAAACCATACTCTATATCATACACTATATAATACACTATTTCATACACTATATCATACACTATATCATACACTATATCATACACTATATCATACACTAAACCATACTCTATATCATACACTATATTATACACTATATCATATACTATATCATACTCTATATCATACACTATATCATAGACTATACCATACACTATATCATACAATATACCCTACAATATATCATACTCTATATCATACACTATATCATACTCTATATAATACACTATATCATATACTATATCATACACTATATCATACACTATATCATATATAATATCATACACTATATCATATACTATATCATACACTATATCATACTCTATATAATACACTATACCATACTCTATATCATACACTATATCATACACTATATCATACACTATATCATACACTAAACCATACTGTATATCATACACTATATTATACACTATATCATATACTATATCATACTCTATATCATACACTATATCATAGACTATACCATACACTATATCATACAATATACCATACAATATATCATACTCTATATCATACACTATATCATACACTATATCATACACTATATCATATACTATACCATATACTATATCATACACTATATCATACACTATACCATACACTATATCATACACTATATCATACACAATACTATAAATTATATCATATAATATATCATACACTATATCATACACTATACCATACTCTATATCATAAACTATATAATACACTATATCATACACTATATCATACACTATATCATACACTATATCATACACTATATCATACACTATACCATATTTTATATCATACACTATATCATATACTATATCATATACTATATCATACACTATACCATACTCTATATCATACACTATATCATACACTATATCATACACTATATCATACACAATATCATACACTATATCATATACTATACCATACACTATATCATATACAATATCATACACTATACCATTCTCTATATCATACACTATATAATATACTATATCATACACTATATCATACACTATATCATACACTATATCATACACTATATCATACACTATATCATATACTATATCATACGCTATATCATACACTATATCATACAATATATCATATACTATATCCTACACTATATCATACACTATATCATATACTATATCATACAATATATCATACACTATATCATATACTATATCATACACTATACCATACTCTATATCATAAACTATATCATATACTATAAAATATACTATATCATACACTATATCATATACTATATCATAGACTATATCCTATACTATATCATATACTATATCAGATAATATATCATATACTATATCATACACTATATCATACAATATATCATACACTATACAATACAGTATACCATACACAATATAATACACTATACCATACACTATATCATACATTATATCATACACTATATCATACAATATACCATATATTATATCATACACTATATCATATACTATATCATACAGTATATTATAAACTATGTTATACACTATACCGTACACTATATCATACTCTATGTCATACATTATATCATACATTATATCATATACTATACAATGCATATATCTTACAATATATCATATATTATAGCATACACTATATCATACACTATATCATACACAATACCATACACTATATCATACACTATACCATACTCTATATAACACTATATCATATGCTATATCATACACTATATCATACACTATATCACACACTATATCCTATACTATACATACACTATATCATACACTATGCCATACAATATATCATACACTATACCATACTCTATATCATACACTATATAATACACTATATCAATCACTATATCATACACTATATAATATACTATATCATACACTATATCATACAATATATCATACACTATATCATTCACTATACCATACTCTATATCATACACTATATAATACACTATATCATACACTATATCATACATTATATCATACACTATATCATAAACTATATCATATACTATTTCATACACTATATCATATACTATATCGTACATTATACAATGCTCTATGTCATACACTATATCGTACACTATATCATACACTATATCATACATTTTACTATACTCTATATCATATACTATATCATACACTAAATCATACACGATATCATACACTATAACATACACTAAACCATACACTATATCATAAACTATATCATATACTATATAATATACTATATCATACACTATATCATATGTTATATCATATACTATATCATATACTATATCAATCACTATATCATACACTATATAATATACTATATCATACACTATATCATACACTATATCATACACTATATCATTCACTATCCCATACTCTATATCATACACTATAAAATACACTATATCATGCACTATATCATACATTATATCATACACTATATCATACACTATACCATATACTATATCATACTTTATATCATACACTATATCATAGACTATACCATACAATATATCATACAGTATACCATACAATATATCATACTCTATATCATACACTATATCATACACTATATAATACACTATACCATACACTATATCATACTCTATATCATACACTATATCATACACTATACCATACACTATATCATACACTATATCATATACTATATCATACACTATATCATACACTATATCATACACTATATACTTCACTATATCATACACTATAACATAAACTATATCATTCACTACATCATATATTATATCATACACTATATCATATACTATATCATACACTATATCATACACTATATCATATACTATATGAACCACTATATCATACACTATATCATATACTATTTCATACACTATATCATACACTATATCATATACTATATCATACACTATATCATACACTATATCATATACTATATCATACACTATATCATATACAATATCAAACACTATATCATATACTATATCATATACTATATCATACACTATACCATGCTCTATATCATACACTATATAATACACTATATCATACACTATATCATACACTATACCATACACTATATCCTATACTATATCATATACTATATCATATACTATATCATACAATATAACATATATTATATCATACACTATATCATATACTATATCATACAGTATATTATACACTATAACATACACTATACCGTACACTATATCATACTCTATGTCATACACTATATAATACACTACATCATACACTATACCATACACTATATCATACACTATATCATATACTATATCATACACTATATCATACACTATATCATACACTATATCATATACAGTATCATATACTATATCATACATTATACCATACTCTATATCATACACTATTTCATACACTATATCATACACTATATCATATACTATATCATACACTATATCATATACTATATCATACATTATACCATGCTCTATGTCATACACTATATCGTACACTATATCATACACTATATCATACATTTTACTATACTCTATATCATATACTATATCATACACTAAATCATACACGATATCATACACTATAACGTACACTATACCATACTCTATATCATAATCTATATCATACACTATATCATACACTAGACCATACACTATATCATAAACTATATCATATACTATATCATACACTATATCATACACTATATCATACACTATATCATACACTATACCATACACTATATCATACACTATATCATACACTATATCATACACTATATCATACACTATACCATACACTATATCATACACTATATCAGATACTATATCATATACTATATCATACACTATATCATACAATATATCATACACTACACAATACAGTATACCATACACTATATAATACACTATACCATACACTATATCATACACTATATCATACACTATATCATACACTATATCATACACTAAACCATACACTATATCATAAACTATATCATATACTATATCATACACTATATCATACAATATATCATACACTATATCATACACTATACCATACACTATATCATACACTATATCATACAGTATATCATACACTATATCATACACTATACCATACACTATATCATATACTATATCAGATACTATATCATATACTATATCATACACTATAGCATACAATATATCATACACTATACAATACAGTATACCATACACTATATAATACACTATACCATACACTATACCATACATTATATCATACACTATATCATACACTATATCATACACTATATCATACAATATAACATATATTATATCATACACTATATCATATACTATATCATAAAGTATATTATAAACTATGTTATACACTATACCGTACACTATATCATACTCTATGTCATACATTATATCATACACTATATCATATACTATACAATACATATATCTTACAATATATCATATATTATATCATACACTATATCATACACTATATCATACACAATACCATACACTATATCATACACTATACCATACTCTATATCATACACTATATCATATGGCTATATCATACACTATATCATACACTATACCATACACTATATCATACACTATACCATACACTATATCATACACTATATCCTATACTATACATACACTATATCATACACTATGCCATACAATATATCATACACTATACCATACTCTATATCATACACTATATCATACACTATATCATACACTATATAATACACTATATCAATCACTATATCATACACTATATAATATACTACATCATACACTATATCATACACTATATCATACACTATATCATTCACTATACCATACTCTATATCATACACTATATAATACACTATATCATACACTATATCATACATTATATCATACACTATATCATACACTATATCATATACTATCTCATACTTTATAAAATAGACTATATCATAGACTATACCATACACTATATCATACACTATACCATACAATATATCGTACTCTATATCATACATATATCATACACTATATAATACACTATACCATACACTATATCATACTCTATATCATACACTATATCATACACTATATCATACACTATACCATACACTATATCCTATAATATATCATATATTATATCATATACTATATCATACACTATATCATACAATATATCATACACTATACCATACACTATACCATACACTATATAATACACTATACCATACACTATATCATACACTATATCATACACTATATCATACACTATATCATACATTATAACATATATTATATCATACACTATATCATATACTATATCATACAGTATATTATACACTATATCATACACTATACCGTACACTATATCATACTCTATGTCATACACTATAGCATACACTACATAATACACTATACTATACACTATATCATACACTATATCATATAATATATCATACACTATATCATACACTATATCATACACTATACCATACTCTATATCATACACTATATCATGCACTATATCATATACCGTATCATATACTATATCATACAGTATATCATATACTGTATCATATACTATATCATGCACTATATCATATACAGTATCATACTCTATACCATACTCTATATCATACACTATACCATACACCATATCATACACTATATCATACACTATATCATACACTATATCATACACTATATCATATATTATATCATACACTATATCATACTCTATATCATACACTATATCATACACTATGTACTATTTCATACACTATATCATACACTATATCATACACTATACCATACTCTATATCATACACTATATCATATATTATATCATACTCTACATCATATACTATACGATTCATAAATCTTACAATATATCATATATTATATCATACACTATATCATACACTATATCATACACAATACCAGAAACTATATCATACACTATACCATACTCTATATCATACACTATATCATATGCTATATCATACACTATATCATACACTATACCATACAGTTTATATAATACACTATACCATATTCTATATCATACACTATATCCTATACTATAAGTACACTATATTATACACTATGCCATACACTATATCATACACTATACCATACTCTATATCATACACTATATCATACACTATGTCATACACTATATCATACACTATATCATTCACTATATCATACACTATATCATATACTATATCATACACTATATCATACATTATATGATACACTATATCATACACTAAACCATACTCTATATCATACACTATATCATACACTATATCATATACTATATCATACTCTATATCATACACTATATCATAGAATATACCATACACTATATCATACACTATATCATACAATATATCATACACTATACTATTCACTATATCATATACTATATCATACAATATATCATACACTATACCATACTCTATATCATACACTATATCATACATTATATCATACACTATATCATACACTATATCATATACTATACCATACACTATATCATACACTATATCATACAATATACTATACATTATATCATACACTATATCATATACTATATCAAAAAACTATATCATACACTACATCATACACTATATAATACTCTATATCATATACTATATCATATACTATACCATACTCTATATCATACACTATATCATACACTATACCATACACTATATCATACTGTATATCATATATTATATCATACACTATATCATACACTATATCATATGCTATATCATACACTATATAATACACTATGCCATACACTATATCATACACTATACCATACTCTATATCATACACTATATCCTATTCTATACATACACAATATCATACACTATGCCATACACTATATCATACACTATATCATACAATATACCATACTTTATATCATACACTATATCATATACTATATCATATATTATATCATACACTATAACATACTCTATATCATACACTATATCATACACTATACCATACACTATATCATACTGTATATCATATATTATATCATAAACTATATCATACACTATATCATATGCTATATCATACACTATATAATACACTATGCCATACACTATATCATACACGATACCATACTCCATATCATACACTATATCATACACTATATCATACGCTATATCATTCAGTATATCATACAATATATCATATACTATATCATACACTATTTCATATACTATACAATACAAATATCTTACAATATATCATATATTATATCATACACTATATCATACACTATATCATACACAATACCATACACTATATCATACCCTATACCATACTCTATATCATACACTATATCATATGCTATATCATACACTATATCATACACTACACAATACAATATATCATACACTATACCATACTCTATATCATACAGTATATCATACACTATATTTTACACTATACCATACACTAAAACAATCTCCATATCATACACTATATAATATACTATATCATACACTATACCATACATTATATCATACACTATATCATTCACTATACCATACTCTATATCATACACTATATAATACACTATATCATACAATATATCATACACTATATCATTCACTATACCATACTCTATATCATACACTATATAATACACTATATCATACTCTATATCATACACTATAGCATACACTATATAATACACTATATCATACACTATATCATATATTATATCATACACTATATCATACTCTATATCGTACACTATATCATACTCTATATCATACACTATATCATACACTATATACTATTTCATACACTATATCATACACTATAGCATACATTATACTATACTCTATATCATACACTATATAATACACTATATCATACACTATATCATACACTATATAATACACTATATCATATACTATATCATACACTATATCATACACTATACCATACTCTATATCATACACTATATAATATACTATATCATACACTATATCATACATTATATCATTCACTATATCATACACTATATCATATACTATACCATACACTATATCATACACTATATCATACAATATACTATACACTATATCATATAATATATCATACACTATATCATACACTATATCATACAATATAACATATATTATATCATACACTATATCATATACTATATCATACAGTATATTATACACTATATTATACACTATACCATACACTATATAATACTCTATGTCATACACTATATCATACACTATACCATACATTATATCATACAATATATCATATACTATATCAAAAAACTATATCATACACTACATCATACATTATATCAGACACTATATCATATACTATATCATATACTATACCATACTCTATATCATACACTATATCATACACTATACCATAAACTATATCATACTGTATATCATATATTATATCATACACTGTATCATACACTATATCATATGCTATATCATACACTATATAATACACTGTGCCATACATCATATCATACACTATACCATACTCTATATCATACACTATATTCTATTCTATACATACACTATATCATACACTATGCCATACACTATATCATACACTATACCATACTCCATATCATACACTATATCATACACTATATCATACACTATATCATTCACTATATCATACAATATATCATATACTATATCATACACTATTTCATATACTATACAATACATATATCATACAATATATCATATATTATATCATACATTATATCATACACTATATCATACACAATACCATACACTATATCATACACTATACCATACACTATATCATACTGTATATCATATATTATATCATACACTGTATCATACACTATATCATATGCTATATCATACACTATATCATACACTATACCATACACTATATCATACACTATACCATACTCTATATCATACACTATATCCTATACTATACATACACTATATCATACACTATGCCATACACTATATCATACACTATACCATACTCTATATCATACATTATATCATACACTATATCATACACTATATCATACACTATATCAATCTCCATATCATACACTATATAATATACTATATCATACACTATATCATACACTATATCATACACTATATCATTCACTATACCATACTCTATATCATACACTATATAATACACTATATCATACACTATATCATACATTATATCATACACTATATCATACACTATATCATATACTATACCATACTCTATATCATACAATATATAATACACTATATCATACACTATACCATACAATATATCATACTCTATATCATACACTATAGCATACATTATATAATACACTATACCATACACTATATCATATATTATATCATACACTATATCATACTCTATATCATGCACTATATCATACTCTATTTCATACACTATATCATACACTATATACTAATTCATACACTATATCATACACTATAGCATACATTATACTATACTCTATATCATACACTATATCATACACTATATCATACACTATATATTACACTATATCATACACTATACCATACTCTATATCATACACTATATCATATATTATATCATACACTATATCATACACTATATCATACACTATATCATACAATATACCATACTCTATATCATACACTATATCATATACTATATCATACACTATATCATATACTATACAATACATATATCTTACAATATATCATATATTATATCATACACTATATCATACACTATATCATACACAATCCCATAAACTATATCATACATTATACCATACTCTATATCCTACACTATTTCATATGCTATATCATACACTATATCATACACTATATCATACACTATATCATACATTATATCATACACTATATCATACACTATATCATATACTATATCATACTCTATATCATACAATATATCATAGATTATATCATACACTATATCATACACTATATCATATACTATATCATACTCTATATCATACACTATATCATAGACTATACCATACACTATATCATACAATATACCATACAATATATCATACTCTATATCATACACTATATCATACACTATATAATACACTATACCATACACTATATCATACTCTATATCATACACTATATCATACACTATATCATACACTATACCATACACTATATCATGCACTATATCATACACTATATCATATATTATACCACATACTATATCATACACTATATCATACACTATACCATACACTATATCATACACTATATCATACACTATACTATAAACTGTATCATATACTATACCATACACTATATCATGCACTATATCATACTCTATATCATACACTATATTATACACTATATCATACACGCTATCATACACTATATCATATACTATATCATACACTATACCATACTCTATATCATACACTATATCATACACTATATCATACACTATATCATACACAATATCATACAATATATCATATACTACATCATACACTATACCATTCTCTATATCATACACTATATAATATACTATATCATACACTATATCATACACTATATCATACAATATATCATACACTATATAATATACTATATCATACACTATATCATATACTATATCCTACAATATATCATACACTATATCATATACCATATCATACACTATATCATACACTATATCATATACTATATCATACACTATACCATACTCTGTTTCATACACTATATCATACACTATATCATACACTATAACATACACTATATCATACACTATATAATATACTATATCATACACTATATCATATACTATATCATACACTATATCATACACTAAACCATACACTATATCATAAACTATATCATATACTATATAATATACTATATCATACACTATATCATATACTATATCAAACACTATATCATACACTATATCATATACTATTTCATACACTATATCATACACTATATCATATACTATAACATACACTATATCATATACTATATCATACAGTATACCATGCTCTATGTCATACACTATATCGTACACTATATCATACATTATATCATACATTTTACTATACTCTATATCATATACTATATCATACACTAAATCATACACGATATCATACACTATAACATACACTATACCATACTCTATATCATACTCTATATCATACACTATATCATACACTATACGATACATTATATCATACTCTATGTCATACACTATATCATACAATATCATACACTATATCATACACTATATCATACACTAAACCATACACTATATCATAAACTATATCATATACTATATAATATACTATATCATGCACTATATCATATATTATATCATATACTATATCATATACTATATCAATCACTATATCATACACTATACAATATACTATATCATACACTATATCATAAATTATATCATACACAATATCATTCACTATCCCATACTCTATACCATACACTATATAATACACTATATCATACACTATATCATACATTATATCATACACTATATCATACACTGTACCATATACTATATCATACTTTATATCATACACTATATCATAGACTATACCAGACAATATATCATACACTATACCATACAATATATCATACTCTATATCATACACTATTTCATACACTATATAATACACTATACCATACACTATATCATACTCTATATCATACACTATATCATACACTATACCATACACTATATCATACACTATACCATATACTATATCATACACTATATCATACACTATATCATACACTATATACTTCACTATATCATACACTATAACATACACTATATCATTCACTACATCATATATTATATCATACACTATATCATATACTATATCATACACTATATCATACACTATATCATATACTATATGAAATACTATATCATACACTATATCATATAATATTTCATACACTATATCATACACTATATCATATACTATATCATACACTATATCATACACTATATCATACACTATATCATATACAATATCAAACACTATATCATATACTATATCATATACTATATCATACACTATACCATGCTCTATATCATACACTATATCATACACTATATCATACACTATATCATACACTATACCATACACTATATCCTATACTATATCATATACTATATCATATACTATATCATACACTATATCATACAATATATCATACACTATACCATAAACTATACCATGCACTATATAATACACTATACCATACACTATATCATACACTATATCATACACTATATCATACACTATATCATACACTATATTATACAATATAACATATATTATATCATACACTATATCATATACTATATCATACAGTATATTATACACTATATCATACACTATACCGTACACTATATCATACTCTATGTCATACACTATATAATACACTACATCATACACTATACCATACACTATATCATACACTATATCATATACTATATCATACACTATTTCATACACTATATCATACACTATATCATATACTATATCATACAATATATCATATACTATATCATACATTATACCATGATCTATGTCATACACTATATCGTACACTATATCATACATTTTACTATACTCTATATCACATACTATATCATACACTAAATCGTACACGATATCATACACTATAACATACACTATACCATACTCTATATCATACTCTATATCATACACTATATCGTACACTATACCATACATTATATCATACTCTATGTCATACACTATATCATACAATATCATACACTATATCATACACTATATCATACACTAAACCATACACTATATCATATACTATATCATATACTATATCATACACTATATCATACACCATATCATACACTATATCATACACTATACCATACACTATATCATACACTATATCATACACTATATCATACACTATATCATACACTATACCATACACTATATCATATACTATATCAGATACTATATCATATACTATATCATACACTATATCATACAATATATCATACACTATACAATACAGTAAACCATACACTATATAATACACTATACCATACACTATATCATACACTATATCATACACTATATCATACACTATATCATACAATATATCATACAATATAACATATATTATATCATACACTATATCATATAGTATATCATACAGTATATTATAAACTATGTTATACACTATACCGTACACTATATCATACTCTATGTCATACATTATATCATACACTATATCATATACTATACAATACATATATCTTACAATATATCATATATTATATCATACACTATATCATACACTATATCATACACAATACCATACACTATATCATACACTATACCATACTCTATATCATACACTATATCATATGCTATATCATACACTATATCATACACTATACCATACACTATATCATACACTATAAAATACTCTATATCATACACTATATCCTATACTATACATACACTATATCATACACTATGCCATACAATATATCATACAATATACCATACTCTATATCATACACTATATCATACACTATATCATATACTATATCATACACTATATCAATCACTATATCATACACTATATAATATACTATATCATACACTATATCATACACTATATCATACACTATATCATTCAGTATACCATACTCTATATCATACACTATATAATACACTATATCATACACTATATCATACATTATATCATACACTATATCATACACTATATCATATACTATATCATACTTTATAAAATACACTATATCATATACTATACCATACATTATATCATACACTATACAATACAATATATCATACTCTATATCATACACTATATCATACACTATATAATACACTATACCATACACTATATCATACTCTATATCATACACTATATCATACACTATATCATACACTATATCATATACTATATCATACACTATACCATACTCTATATCATACACTATATCATACACTATATCATACACTATATCATACACTATATCATACACTATATAATATACTATATCATACACTATATCATATACTATATCATACACTATATCATACACTAAACCATACACTATATCATAAACTATATCATATACTATATAATATACTATATCATACACTATATCATATACTATATCAAACACTATATCATACACTATATCATATACTATTTCATACACTATATCATACACTATATCATATACTATATCATACACTATATCATATACTATATCATACAGTATACCATGCTCTATGTCATACACTATATCGTACACTATATCATACACTATATCATACATTTTACTATACTCTATATCATATACTATATCATACACTAAATCATACACGATATCATACACTATAACATACACTATACCATACTCTATATCATACTCTATATCATACACTATATCATACACTATACGATACATTATATCATACTCTATGTCATACACTATATCATACAATATCATACACTATATCATACACTATATCATACACTAAACCATACACTATATCATAAACTATATCATATACTATATAATATACTATATCATGCACTATATCATATATTATATCATATACTATATCATATACTATATCAATCACTATATCATACACTATACAATATACTATATCATACACTATATCATAAATTATATCATACACAATATCATTCACTATCCCATACTCTATACCATACACTATATAATACACTATATCATACACTATATCATACATTATATCATACACTATATCATACACTGTACCATATACTATATCATACTTTATATCATACACTATATCATAGACTATACCAGACAATATATCATACACTATACCATACAATATATCATACTCTATATCATACACTATTTCATACACTATATAATACACTATACCATACACTATATCATACTCTATATCATACACTATATCATACACTATACCATACACTATATCATACACTATACCATATACTATATCATACACTATATCATACACTATATCATACACTATATACTTCACTATATCATACACTATAACATACACTATATCATTCACTACATCATATATTATATCATACACTATATCATATACTATATCATACACTATATCATACACTATATCATATACTATATGAAATACTATATCATACACTATATCATATAATATTTCATACACTATATCATACACTATATCATATACTATATCATACACTATATCATACACTATATCATACACTATATCATATACAATATCAAACACTATATCATATACTATATCATATACTATATCATACACTATACCATGCTCTATATCATACACTATACCATACACTATATCCTATACTATATCATATACTATATCATATACTATATCATACACTATATCATACAATATATCATACACTATACCATAAACTATACCATGCACTATATAATACACTATACCATACACTATATCATACACTATATCATACACTATATCATACACTATATCATACACTATATTATACAATATAACATATATTATATCATACACTATATCATATACTATATCATACAGTATATTATACACTATATCATACACTATACCGTACACTATATCATACTCTATGTCATACACTATATAATACACTACATCATACACTATACCATACACTATATCATACACTATATCATATACTATATCATACACTATTTCATACACTATATCATACACTATATCATATACTATATCATACAATATATCATATACTATATCATACATTATACCATGATCTATGTCATACACTATATCGTACACTATATCATACATTTTACTATACTCTATATCACATATTATATCATACACTAAATCGTACACGATATCATACACTATAACATACACTATACCATACTCTATATCATACTCTATATCATACACTATATCGTACACTATACCATACATTATATCATACTCTATGTCATACACTATATCATACAATATCATACACTATATCATACACTATATCATACACTAAACCATACACTATATCATATACTATATCATATACTATATCATACACTATATCATACACCATATCATACACTATATCATACACTATACCATACACTATATCATACACTATATCATACACTATATCATACACTATATCATACACTATACCATACACTATATCATATACTATATCAGATACTATATCATATACTATATCATACATTATATCATACAATATATCATACACTATACAATACAGTAAACCATACACTATATAATACACTATACCATACACTATATCATACACTATATCATACACTATATCATACACTATATCATACAATATATCATACAATATAACATATATTATATCATACACTATATCATATAGTATATCATACAGTATATTATAAACTATGTTATACACTATACCGTACACTATATCATACTCTATGTCATACATTATATCATACACTATATCATATACTATACAATACATATATCTTACAATATATCATATATTATATCATACACTATATCATACACTATATCATACACAATACCATACACTATATCATACACTATACCATACTCTATATCATACACTATATCATATGCTATATCATACACTATATCATACACTATACCATACACTATATCATACACTATAAAATACTCTATATCATACACTATATCCTATACTATACATACACTATATCATACACTATGCCATACAATATATCATACAATATACCATACTCTATATCATACACTATATCATACACTATATCATATACTATATCATACACTATATCATATACTATATCATACAGTATACCATGCTCTATGTCATACACTATATCGTACACTATATCATACACTATATCATACATTTTACTATACTCTATATCATATACTATATCATACACTAAATCATACACGATATCATACACTATAACATACACTATACCATACTCTATATCATACTCTATATCATACACTATATCATACACTATACGATACATTATATCATACTCTATGTCATACACTATATCATACAATATCATACACTATATCATACACTATATCATACACTAAACCATACACTATATCATAAACTATATCATATACTATATAATATACTATATCATGCACTATATCATATATTATATCATATACTATATCATATACTATATCAATCACTATATCATACACTATACAATATACTATATCATACACTATATCATAAATTATATCATACACAATATCATTCACTATCCCATACTCTATACCATACACTATATAATACACTATATCATACACTATATCATACATTATATCATACACTATATCATACACTGTACCATATACTATATCATACTTTATATCATACACTATATCATAGACTATACCAGACAATATATCATACACTATACCATACAATATATCATACTCTATATCATACACTATTTCATACACTATATAATACACTATACCATACACTATATCATACTCTATATCATACACTATATCATACACTATACCATACACTATATCATACACTATACCATATACTATATCATACACTATATCATACACTATATCATACACTATATACTTCACTATATCATACACTATAACATACACTATATCATTCACTACATCATATATTATATCATACACTATATCATATACTATATCATACACTATATCATACACTATATCATATACTATATGAAATACTATATCATACACTATATCATATAATATTTCATACACTATATCATACACTATATCATATACTATATCATACACTATATCATACACTATATCATACACTATATCATATACAATATCAAACACTATATCATATACTATATCATATACTATATCATACACTATACCATGCTCTATATCATACACTATACCATACACTATATCCTATACTATATCATATACTATATCATATACTATATCATACACTATATCATACAATATATCATACACTATACCATAAACTATACCATGCACTATATAATACACTATACCATACACTATATCATACACTATATCATACACTATATCATACACTATATCATACACTATATTATACAATATAACATATATTATATCATACACTATATCATATACTATATCATACAGTATATTATACACTATATCATACACTATACCGTACACTATATCATACTCTATGTCATACACTATATAATACACTACATCATACACTATACCATACACTATATCATACACTATATCATATACTATATCATACACTATTTCATACACTATATCATACACTATATCATATACTATATCATACAATATATCATATACTATATCATACATTATACCATGATCTATGTCATACACTATATCGTACACTATATCATACATTTTACTATACTCTATATCACATATTATATCATACACTAAATCGTACACGATATCATACACTATAACATACACTATACCATACTCTATATCATACTCTATATCATACACTATATCGTACACTATACCATACATTATATCATACTCTATGTCATACACTATATCATACAATATCATACACTATATCATACACTATATCATACACTAAACCATACACTATATCATATACTATATCATATACTATATCATACACTATATCATACACCATATCATACACTATATCATACACTATACCATACACTATATCATACACTATATCATACACTATATCATACACTATATCATACACTATACCATACACTATATCATATACTATATCAGATACTATATCATATACTATATCATACATTATATCATACAATATATCATACACTATACAATACAGTAAACCATACACTATATAATACACTATACCATACACTATATCATACACTATATCATACACTATATCATACACTATATCATACAATATATCATACAATATAACATATATTATATCATACACTATATCATATAGTATATCATACAGTATATTATAAACTATGTTATACACTATACCGTACACTATATCATACTCTATGTCATACATTATATCATACACTATATCATATACTATACAATACATATATCTTACAATATATCATATATTATATCATACACTATATCATACACTATATCATACACAATACCATACACTATATCATACACTATACCATACTCTATATCATACACTATATCATATGCTATATCATACACTATATCATACACTATACCATACACTATATCATACACTATAAAATACTCTATATCATACACTATATCCTATACTATACATACACTATATCATACACTATGCCATACAATATATCATACAATATACCATACTCTATATCATACACTATATCATACACTATATCATATACTATATCATACACTATATCAATCACTATATCATACACTATATAATATACTATATCATACACTATATCATACACTATATCATACACTATATCATTCAGTATACCATACTCTATATCATACACTATATAATACACTATATCATACACTATATCATACATTATATCATACACTATATCATACACTATATCATATACTATATCATACTTTATAAAATACACTATATCATATACTATACCATACATTATATCATACACTATACAATACAATATATCATACTCTATATCATACACTATATCATACACTATATAATACACTATACCATACACTATATCATACTCTATATCATACACTATATCATACACTATATCATACACTATACCATACACTATATCCTATACTATATCATATACTATATCATATACTATATCATACACTATATCATACAATATATCATACACTATACCATACACTATACCATACACTATATCATACACTATACCATACTCTATATCATACACTATAGCCTATACTATACATACACTATATCATACACTATACCATACACTATATCATACACTATACCATACTCTATATCATACAGTATATCATACACTATATCATACACTATATCATACACTATATCAATCTCCATATCATACACTATATAATATACTATATCATACACTATATCATACACTATATCATACACTATATCATTCACTATACCATACTCTATATCATACACTATATAATACACTATATCATACACTATATCATACATTATATCATATACTATATCATACACTATATCATATACTATATCATACTCTATATCATACACTATATCATAGACTATAACATACACTATATCATACACTATACCATACAATATACCATACTCTATATCATACACTATAGCATAGACTATATAATACACTATACCATACACTATACCATACACTATATCATACACTATACCATACTCTATATCATACACTATATCCTATACTATACATACACTACATCATACACTATGCCATACACTACATCATACACTATACCATACTCTATATCATACACTATATCATACACTATATCATACACTATATCATACACTATATCAATCTCCATATCATACACTATATAATATACTATATCATACACTATATAATACACTATATCATAGACTATATAATTCACTATACCATACTCTATATCATACACTATATAATACACTATATCATACACTATATCATACATTATATGATACACTATATCATACACTATATCATATACTATATCATACTCTATATCATACACTATATCATAGACTATAACATACAATATATCATACACTATTCCATACAATATATCATACTCTATATCGTACACTATATCATACTCTATATCATACACTATATCATACACTATATACTATTTCATACACTATATCATACACTATAGCATACATTATACTATACTCTATATCATACACTATATAATACACTATATCATACACTATATCATACACTATATAATACACTATATCATATACTATATCATACACTATATCATACACTATACCATACTCTATATTATACAATATATAATACACTATATCATACACTATATCATACATTATATCATACACTATATCATACACTATATCATATACTATACCATACACTATATCATACACTATATCATACAATATACTATACACTATATCATATAATATATCATACACTATATCATACACTATATCATACAATATAACATATATTATATCATACACTATATCATATACTATATCATACAGTATATTATACACTATATTATACACTATACCATACACTATATAATACTCTATGTCATACACTATATCTACACTATATCATACACTATACCATACATTATATCATACAATATATCATATACTATATCATATACTATACCATACTCTATATCATACACTATATCATACACTATACCATACACTATATCATACTGTATATCATATATTATATCATACACTATATCATACACTATATCATATGCTATATCATACACTATATAATACACTATGCCATACACTATATCATACACTATACCATACTCTATATCATACACTATATTCTATTCTATACATACACTATATCATACACTATGCCATACACTATATCATACACTATACCATACTCCATATCATACACTATATCATACACTATATCATACACTATATCATTCACTATATCATACAATATATCATATACTATATCATATACTATTTCATATACTATACCATACATATATCTTACAATATATCATATATTATATCATACACTATATCATACACTATATCATACACAATACCATACACTATATCATACACTATACCATACTCTATATCATACACTATATCCTATACTATACATACACTATATCATACACTATGCCATACACTATATCATACACTATACCATACTCTATATCATACATTATATCATACACTATATCATACACTATATCATACACTATATCAATCTCCATATCATACTCTATATAATATATTATATCATACACTATATCATACATTATATCATACACTATATCATTCACTATACCATACTCTATAACATACACTATATAATACACTATATCATACACTATATCATACATTATATCATACACTATATCATACACTATATCATATACTATATCATACTCTATATCATACACTATATCATAGATTATAACATACACTATATCATACACTATACCATACAATATATCATACTCTATATCATACACTATAGCATACACTATATAATACACTATACCATACACGATATCATATATTATATCATACACTATATCATACTCTATATCATACACTATATCATACTCTATATCATACACTATATCATACACTATATACTAATTCATACACTATATCATACACTATAGCATACATTATACTATACTCTATATCATACACTATATCATACACTATATCATACACTATATATTACACTATATCATACACTATACCATACTCTATATCATACACTATATCATATATTATATCATACACTATATCATACACTATATCATACACTATATCATACAATATACCATACTCTATATCATACACTATATCATATACTATATCATACACTATATCATATACTATACAATACATATATCTTACAATATATCATATATTATATCATACACTATATCATACACTATATCATACACAATACCATAAACTATATCATACATTATACCATACTCTATATCCTACACTATTTCATATGCTATATCATACACTATATCATACATTATATCATACACTATATCATACACTATATCATATACTATATCATACTTTATAAAATACACTATATCATAGACTATACCATACACTATATCATACACTATGCCATACAATATATCATACTCTATATCATACACTATATCATACACTATATAATACACTATACCATACACTATATCATACTCTATATCATACACTATATCATACACTATATCATACACTATACCATACACTATATCCTATACTATATCATATACTATATCATATACGATATCATACACTATATCATACAATATATCATACACTATACCATACACTATACCATACACTATATAATACACTATACCATACACTATATGATACACTATATCATACACTATATCATACACTATATCATACATTATATCATACAATATAACATATATTATATCATACACTATATCATATTCTATATCATACAGTATATTATACACTATATCATACACTATACCGTACACTATATCATACTCTATGTCATACACTATAGCATACACTACATAATACACTATACCATACACTATATCATACACTATATCATACACTATATCATATACAGTATCATATACTATATCATACACTATACCATACTCTATATCATACACTATATCATGCACTATATCATGTACCGTATCATATACTATATCATACAGTATATCATATACTGTATCATATACTATATCATACACTATATCATATAGAGTATCATACTCTATATCATACTCTATATCATACACTATACCATACACCATGTCATATATTATATCATACACTATATCATAAACTATAGCATACATTAAACTATACTCTTTATCATACACTATATCATACACTATATCATACACTATATCATACACTATACCATACACTATACCATACTCTATATCATATGCTATATCATACACTATATCATACACTATACCATACAGTTTATATAATACACTATACCATATTCTATATCATACACTATATCCTATACTATACGTACACTATACTATACACTATGCCATACACTATATCATACACTATACCATACTCTATATCATACACTATATCATACACTATATCATTCACTATATCATACACTATATCATATACTATATCATACACTATATCATACATTATATCATACACTATATCATACACTAAACCATACTCTATATCATACACTATATCATACACTATATCATATACTATATCATACTCTATATCATACACTATATCATAGAATATACCATACATTATATCATACACTATACCATACAATATATCATACTCTATATCATACACTATATCATACACTATATAATACAGTATACCATACACTATATCATACTCTATATCATACACTATATCATACACTATATCATACACTATACCATACACTACCTCATACACTATATCATACACTATATCATATACTATACCATATATTATATCATACACTATATCATACACTATACCATACACTATATCATACACTATATCATTCACTATACTATTCACTATATGATATACTATATCATACACTATATCATACACTATACAATACTCTATATCATACACTATATAATACACAATATCATACACTATATCATACTTTATATCATACACTATATCATACACTATATCATATACTATACCATACACTATATCATACACTATATCATACAATATACTATACACTATATCAAATAATATATCATACACTATATCATACATTATATCATATACTATACCATACACTATATCATACACTATATCATACAATATACCATACACTATATAATACTCTATGTCATACACTATATCATACACTATATCATACACTATACCATACATTATATCATACACTATATCATATACTATATCAAAAAACTATATCATACACTACATCATACACTATATCATACTCTATATCATATACTATATCATATACTATATCATATACTATACCATACTCTATATCATACACTATATCATACACTATACCATACACTACATCATACTGTATATAATATATTATATCATACACTATATCATATGCTATATCATACACTATATAATACACTATGTCATACACTATATCATACACTATACCATTCTCTATATCATACACTATATAATATACTATATCATACACTATATCATACACTATATCATACACTATATCATACACTATATCATACACTATATCATATACTATATCATACGCTATATCATACATTATATCATACAATATATCATATACTATATCCTACACTATATCATACACTATATCATATACTATATCATACACTATATCATACACTATATCATACACTATAACATACACTATATCATACACTATATAATATACTATATCATACACTATATCATATATTATATCATACACTATATCCTATACTATACATACACTATAACATACACTATATCATTCACTACATCATATATTATATCATACACTATATCATATACTATATCATACACTATATCATACACTATATTATATACTATATGAAACACTATATCATACACTATATCATATAATATTTCATACACTATATCATACACTATATCATATACTATATCATACACTATATCATACACTATATCATACACTATATCATATACAATATCAAACACTATATCATATACTATATCATATACTATATCATACACTATACCATGCTCTATATCATACACTATATCATACACTATATCATACACTATATCATACACTATACCATACACTATATCCTATACTATATCATATACTATATCATATAATATATCATACACTATATCATACAATATATCATACACTATACCATAAACTATACCATGCACTATATAATACACTATACCATACACTATATCATACACTATATCATACACTATATCATACACTATATTATACAATATAACATATATTATATCATACACTATATCATATACTATATCATACAGTATATTATACACTATATCATACACTATACCGTACACTATATCATACTCTATGTCATACACTATATAATACACTACATCATACACTATACCATACACTATATCATACACTATATCATACACTATATCATACACTATATCATACACTATATCATACAATATAACATATATTATATCATACACTATATCATATACTATATCATACAGTATATTATACACTATATTATACACTATACCATACACTATATAATACTCTATGTCATACACTATATCTACACTATATCATACACTATACCATACATTATATCATACAATATATCATATACTATATCAAAAAACTATATCATACACTACATCATACACTATATCATACACTATATCATATACTATATCATATACTATACCATACTCTATATCATACACTATATCATACACTATACCCTACACTATATCATACTGTATATCATATATTATATCATACACTATATCATACACTATATCATATGCTATATCATACACTATATAATACACTATGCCATACACTATATCATACACTATACCATACTCTATATCATACACTATATTCTATTCTATACATACACTATATCATACACTATGCCATACACTATATCATACACTATACCATACTCCATATCATACACTATATCATACACTATATCATACACTATATCATTCACTATATCATACAATATATCATATACTATATCATATACTATTTCATATACTATACAATACATATATCTTACAATATATCATATATTATATCATACACTATATCATACACTATATCATACACAATACCATACACTATATCATACACTATATCATACACTATATCATACACTATATCAATCTCCATATCATACACTATATAATATATTATATCATACACTATATCATACATTATATCATACACTATATCATACACTATATCATATACTATATCATACTCTATATCATACACTATATCATAGATTATAACATACACTATATCATACAATATACCATACAATATATCATACTCTATATCATACACTATAGCATACACTATATAATACACTATACCATACACTATATCATATATTATATCATACACTATATCATACTCTATATCATACACTATATCATACTCTATATCATACACTATATCATACACTATATACTAATTCATACACTATATCATACACTATAGCATACATTATACTATACTCTATATCATACACTATATCATACACTATATCATACACTATATATTACACTATATCATACACTATACCATACTCTATATCATACACTATATCATATATTATATCATACACTATGTCCTACACTATATCATACACTATATCATACAATATACCATACTCTATATCATACACTATATCATTTACTATATCATACACTATTTCATATACTATACAATACATATATCTTACAATATATCATATATTATATCATACACTATATCATACACTATATCATACACAATACCATAAACTATATCATACATTATACCATACTCTATATCCTACACTATTTCATATGCTATATCATACACTATATCATACATTATATCATACACTATATCATACACTATATCATATACTATATCATACTTTATAAAATACACTATATCATAGACTATACCATACACTATATCATACACTATACCATACAATATATCATACTCTATATCATACACTATATCATACACTATATAATACACTATACCATACACTATATCATACTCTATATCATACACTATATCATACACTATATCATACACTATACCATACACTATATCCTATACTATATCATATACTATATCATATACGATATCATACACTATATCATACAATATATCATACACTATACCATACACTATACCATACACTATATAATACACTATACCATACACTATATGATACACTATATCATACACTATATCATACACTATATCATACACTATATCATACAATATAACATATATTATATCATACACTATATCATATACTATATCATACAGTATATTATACACTATATCATACACTATACCGTACACTATACCATACTCTATGTCATACACTATAGCATACACTACATAATACACTATACCATACACTATATCATACACTATTTCATATAACATATCATACACTATATCATACACTATATCATACACTATATCATATACAGTATCATATACTATATCATACACTATACCATACTCTATATCATACACTATATCATGCACTATATCATATACCGTATCATATACTATATCATACAGTATATCATATACTGTATCATATACTATATCATACACTATATCATATAGAGTATCATACTCTATATCATACTCTATATCATACACTATACCATACACCATGTCATACACTATATCATACACTATATCATACACTATATCATACACTATATCATATATTATATCATACACTATATCATAAACTATAGCATACATTAAACTATACTCTTTATCATACACTATATCATACACTATATCATACACTATATCATACACTATACCATACACTATACCATTCTCTATATCATATGCTATATCATACACTATATCATACACTATACCATACAGTTTATATAATACACTATACCATATTCTATATCATACACTGTATCCTATACTATACGTACACTATACTATACACTATGCCATACACTATATCATACACTATACCATACTCTATATCATACACTATATCATACACTATATCATTCACTATATCATACACTATATCATATACTATATCATACACTATATCATACATTATATCATACACTATATCATACACTAAACCATACTCTATATCATACACTATATCATACACTATATCATATACTATATCATACTCTATATCATACACTATATCATAGAATATACCATACACTATATCATACACTATACCATACAATATATCATACTCTATATCATACACTATATCATACACTATATAATACAGTATACCATACACTATATCATACCCTATATCATACACTATATCATACACTATATCATACACTATACCACACACTACCTCATACACTATATCATACACTATATCATATACTATACCATATACTATATCATACACTATATCATACACTATACCATACACTATATCATACACTATATCATTCACTATACTATTCACTATATGATATACTATATCATACACTATATCATACACTATACCATACTCTATATCATACACTATATAATACATAATATCATACACTATATCATACTTTATATCATACACTATATCATACACTATATCATATACTATACCATACACTATATCATACACTATATCATACAATATACTATACACTATATCATATAATATATCATACACTATATCATACACTATATCATATACTATACCATACACTATATCATACACTATATCATACAATATACCATACATTATATCATACACTATATCATATACTATATCAAAAAACTATATCATACACTACATCATACACTATATCATACATTATATCATATACTATATCATATACTATATCATATACTATACCATACTCTATATCATACACTATATCATACACTATACCATACACTACATCATACTGTATATCATATATTATATCATGCACTATATCATACACTATATCATATGCTATATCATACATTATATAATACACTATGTCATACACTATATCATACACTATACCATTCTCTATATCATACACTATATAATATACTATATCATACACTATATCATACACTATATCATACACTATATCATACACTATATCATACACTATATCATATACTATATCATACGCTATATCATACACTATATCATACAATATATCATATACTATATCCTACACTATATCATACACTATATCATATACTATATCATACATTATATCATACACTATATCATATACTATATCATACACTATACCATACTCTATATCATACACTATATCATACACTATATAATACACTATAACATACACTATATCATACACTATATAATATACTATATCATACACTATATCATATATTATATCATACACTATACCATACTCTATATCATACACTATATCATATGCTATATCATACACTATATCATACACTATACCAAACACTATATCACACACTATACCATACTTTATATCATACACTATATCCTATACTATACATACACTATATCATACACTATGCCATAAACTATATCATACACTATACCATACTCTATATCATACACTATATCATACACTATATCATACACTATATCATACACTATATCAATCACCATATCATACACTATATAATATACTATATCATACACTATATCATACACTATATCATACACTATATCATACATTATATCATACACTATATCATACACTATATCATATAATATATCATACTCTATATCATACACTATATCATAGACTATAACATACACTATATCATACACTATACCATACAATATATCATACTCTATATCATACACTATAGCATACACTATATAATACACTATACTATACACTATATCATACTCTATATCATACACTATATCATACACTATATCATACACTATACCATACACTATATCATACATTATATCATACACTATATCATATACTATACCATATACTATGTCATACACTATAAAATACACTATACCATACACTATATAATACACTATAAAATACACTATATCATACACTATATCATACACTATATCATACACTATATCATACACTATATCATACAATATGAAATATTTTATATCATACACTATATCATATACTATATCATACACTATATCCTATACTATATCATACACTATATAATACACTATAACATATAATATATCATGTACTATATCATATACTATATCATACACTCTATCATACACTATAGCATACACTATATCATACACTATATCATACACTATACCGTGCACTATATAATACTCTATGTCATACACTATATCATACACTATATCATATAATATATCATACACTATATCATACACTATATCATACACTATATCATATACAGTATCATATACTATATCATACGCTATACCATACTCTACATCATACACTATATCATACACTATATCATATACAGTATCATATACTATATCATACAGTATATCATATACTGTATCATACTCTATATCATACTCTATATCATACACTATACCATACACCATATCATACACTATATCATACACTATATCATACACTATATCATACTCTATATCATACACTATATCATACTCTATGTCATACACTATATCATACACTATATACTATTTCATACACTATATCATACACTATAGCATACATTATACTATACTCTATATCATACACTATATCATACACTATATCATACTCTATATCATACACTATATCATATATTACATCATACACTATATCATACACATTATCATACACTATATCATACAATATAGCATACTCTATATCATACACTATATCGATCACCATATCATACACTATATAATATACTATATCATACACTATATCATACACTATATCATACATTATATCACTCACTATACCATACTCTATATCATACACTATATAATACACTATATCATACACTATATCATACATTATATCATACACTATATCATACACTATATCATATAATATATCATACTCTATATCATACACTATATCATAGACTATAACATACACTATATCATACACTATACCATACAATATATCATACTCTATATCATACACTATAGCATACACTATATAATACACTATACTATACACTATATCATACTCTATATCATACATTATATCATACACTATATCATACACTATACCATACACTATATCATACATTATATCATACACTATATCATATACTATACCATATACTATGTCATACACTATATCATACACTATACCATATACAATATCATACACTATATCATACACTATACAATACACTATATCATATACTATATCATACACTATATCATACACTATATCATACCATCATACACTATATCATATACTATACCATACACTATATCATACATTATATCATATACTATATCATATACTATATCATACATTATATCATACATTATATCATACACTATATCATACACTATATCATATACTATATCATACACTATATCATACACTATATCATACACTATATCATACACTATACCACACTTTATATCATACACTATATCATATACTATATCATACACTATATCATACACTATACCATACTCTATATCATACACTATATCTTACACTATATCATACACTATATCATACACAATATAATACACTATATCATATACTATATCATACACTATGTAATATACTATACCATACACTTCATCATACACTATATCATACACTATACCATACACTATATCATACACTATATCATATACTATTCATACACTATATCATACACTATATCATACACTATATCATATACTATATCCTACACAATATCATACACTATATCATACACTATATCATACACTATAGCATACTTTATATCATACAATATATGATATACTATATCATATACTATATCATACACTATACCATACTCTATATCATACACCATATATTACACTATATCATACACTATAACATACACTATATCATACACTATATCATATATTATATCATACACTATATCATATACTATATTATATGCTATATCATACACTATATCATATACTATATCAAACACTATATCATAAACTATATCATTTACTATTTCATATACTATATCATACACTATATCATAAACTATATAATACACTATACCATACTTTATATCATACACTATATCATATACTATATCATATACTATATCATACACTATACCATGCTCTATATCATACACTATATAATACACTATATCATACACTATATCATACATTATACTATACTCTATATCATATATTATATCATACTCTATATCATACACTAAATCATACACGATGTCATACACTATATCATACACTATACCATACTCTATATCATACTCTATATTATACACTATATCATACATTATACCGTACACTATATCATACTCTATGTCATACACTATATCATACACTATATCATACACTAAACCATACACTATATCATAAACTATATCATATACTATATAATATACTATATCATACACTATATCATATACTATATCATACACTATATCCTATACTATATCATACACTATATAATACACTATAACATATAATATATCATATACTATATCATATACTATATCATACACTATATCATACACTATATCATACACTATATCATACACTATACCATACACTATATCCTATACTATATCATATACTATATCATATACTATATCATACACTATATCGTACAATATGTCATACACTATACCATACACTATACCATACACTATATAATACATATAAAATACACCATATCATACACTATATCATACACTATATCATACACTATATCATACAATATGAAATATTTTATATCATACACTATATCATATACTATATCATACACTATATCCTATACTATATCATACACTATATAATACACTATAACATATAATATATCATGTACTATATCATATACTATATCATACACTATATCATACACTATAGCATACACTATATCATACACTATATCATACACTATTCCGTACACTATATAATACTCTATGTCATACACTATATCATACACTATATCATATATTATATCATACACTATATCATACACTATATCATACACTATATCATATACAGTATCATATACTATATCATACGCTATACCATACTCTATATCATACACTATATCATACACTATATCATATACAGTATCATATACTATATCATACAGTATATCATATACTGTATCATACTCTATATCATACTCTATATCATACACTATACCATACACCATATCATACACTATATCATACACTATATCATACACTATATCATACTCTATATCATACACTATATCATACTCTATGTCATACACTATATCATACACTATATACTATTTCATACACTATATCATACACTATAGCATACATTATACTATACTCTATATCATACACTATATCATACACTATATCATACTCTATATCATACACTATATCATATATTACATCATACACTATATCATACACATTATCATACACTATATCATACAATATACCATACTCTATATCATACACTATATCATATACTATATCATACACTATATCATATACTATAAAATACGTATATCTTAAAATATCTCATATATTATATCATACACTATATTATACACTATATCATACACAATACAATAAACTATATCATACACTATACCATACTCTATATCCTACACTATATCATATGCTATATCATTCACTATATCATACACTATACCATACAGTATATATAATACACTATACCGTACTCTATATCATACACTATATCCTATACTATACATACACTATATTATACACTATGCCATACACTATATCATACACTATACCATACTCTATATCATACACTATATCATACATTATATCATACAATATATCATACACTATATCATTCACTATATCATACACTATATCATATACTATATCATACACTATATCATACACTATATCATACACTATATCATACACTAAACCATACTCTATTACACTATATCATACACTATATCATACATTATATCATACACTATATCATAAACTATATCATATACTATATCATACTCTATATCATACACTATATCATAGACTATACCATACACTATATCATACACTATACCATACAATATATCATACTCTATATCATACACTATATCATACACTATATAATACAATATACCATACACTATATCATACTCTATATAATACACTATATCATACACTATATCATACACTATACCATACACTATATCATACACTATATCATACACTATATCATATACTATACCATATAATATATCATACTCTATATCATACACTATACCATACACTATATCATATACTATACCATACACTATATCATACATTATATCACATACTATATCATATACTATATCATACACTATATCATACACTATATCATACACTATATCATATACTATATCATACACTATATCATACACTATATCATACACTATACCATACTTTATATCATACACTATATCATATAATATATCATATAATATATCATACACTATACCATACTCTATATCATACACTATATCATACACTATATCATACACTATATCATACACAATATCATACACTATATCATACACTATATCATACACTATATCATATACTATATCATATACTATATCATACATTATACCATTCTCGATATCATACACTATATAATATACAATAGCATATACTATATCATACACTATATCATACACTATACCATACACTATATCATACACTATATCATATACTATTCATACACTATATCATACACTATATCATACACTATATCATATAATATATCCTCCACTATATCATACACTATATCATATATTATATCATACACTATATCATACACTATATGGTACTTTATATCATACACTATATCATATACTATATCATATAATATATCATACACTATACCATACTTTATATCATACACTATATCATACACTATATCATACACTATAACATACACTATATCATACACTATATGATATACTATATCATATACTATATCAAACACTATATCATACACTATATCATATACTATTTCATACACTATTTCATACACTATATCATATACTATATCATACACTATATCATACACTATATCATACACTATAGCATACTTTATATCATACACTATATCATATACTATATCATATACTATATCATACACTATACCATGCTGTATATCATACATTATATCATACAATATATCATAAACGATATCATACATTATACTATACTCTATATCATACACTATATCATACACTATATCATACACTATATCATAGACAATATCATACACTATATCATATACTATATCATACACTATATCATATACTATATCATACACTATACTATTCTCTATATCATACACTATATAATATACTATATCATACACTATATCATACACTATATCATACACTATACCATACACTATATCATACACTATATCATATACTATATCATACAATATATCATACACTATATCATACACTATATAATATACTATATCCTACACTATATCATACACTATATCATATACTATATCATACACTATATCATACACTATATCATATACTATATCATACACTATACCATACTCTATATCATACACTATATCATACACTATATCATACACTATAACATACACTATATCATACACTATATCATATACTATATTATACACTATATCATATAATATATGATACACTATATCATACACTATATCATATACAATATCAAACACTATATCATACACTATATCATATACTATTTCATACACTATATCATACACTATATCATATACTATATCATACACTATATCATACACTATATCATACACTATACCATACATTATATCATACACTATATCATATACTATATCATAAACTATATCATACATTATACCATGCTCTATGTCATACACTATATCGTACACTATATCATACACTATATCATACATTTTACTTTACTCTATATCATATACTATATCATACACTAAATCATACACGATATCATACACTATAACATACACTATACTATACTCTATATCATACTCTATATCATACACTATATCATACACTATACCATACACTATATCATACTCTATGTCATACACTATATCATACAATATCATACAATATATCATACACTATATCATATACTATATCATACACTATACTATCCTCTATATCATACACTATATAATATACTATATCATACACTATATCATACACTCTATCATACACTATACCATACACTATATCATACACTATATCATATACTATATCATACAATATATCATACACTATATCATACACTATATCATATACTATATCCTACACTATATCATGCACTATATCATATACTATATAATACACTATATCATACACTATATCATATACTATATCATACACTATACCATACTCTATATCATACACTATATCATACACTATATCATACACTATAACATACACTATATCATACACTATATCATATACTATATTATACACTATATCATATACTATATCATACACTATATCATACACTATATCATATATAATATCAAACACTATATCATACACTATATCATATACTATTTCATACACTATATCATACACTATATCATATACTATATCATACACTATATCATACACTATATCATACACTATACCATACTTTATATCATACACTATATCATATACTATATCATAAACTATATCATACATTATACCATGCTCTATATCATACAGTATATCGTACACTATATCATACACTATATCATACATTTTACTATACTCTATATCATATACTATATCATACACTAAATCATACACGATATCATACATTATAACATACACTATACTATACTCTATATCATACACTATATCATATACTATATCATACACTATACCATACTCTATATCATACACTATATCATATACTATATAATATACTATATCGTACACTATATCATATACTATATCATACACTATATCCTATACTATATCATACACTATATAATACACTATAACATATACTATATCATATACTATATCATATACTATATCATACACTATATCATACACTATATCATACACTATATCATACACTATACCATACACTATATCATAAACTATATCATTTACTATATCATATACTATATCATACACTATATACTATAATATATCATACACTATACAATACACTATACCATACACTATATAATACACTATACCATACACTATATCATACGCTATATCATACACTATATCATACACTATATCATACACTATATCATACAATATAACATATATTATATCATACACTATATCATATACTACATCATACAGTATATTATACACTATATTATACACTATACCGTACACTATATCATACTCTATGTCATACACTATATCATACATTATATCATACACTATACCATACACTATATCATAAACTATATCATATACTATATCATACACTATATCATACACTACATCATACACTATATCATACTCTATATCATATAATATATCATACACTATACCATACTCTATATCATACACTATATCATAAAGTATACCATACTCTATATCATACTGTATATCATATAGTATATCATACACTATATCATACACTATATCATATGCTATATCATACACTATATCATACACTATACCATACACTATATCATACACTATACCATACTCTATATCATACAGTATATCCTATACTATACATACACTATATTATACACTATGCCATACACTATATCATACACTATACCAAACTCTATATCATACACTATATCCTATTCTATACATACACTATATCATACACTGTGCCATACACTATATCATACACTATACCATACTCCATATCATACACTATATCATACACTATATCATACACTATATCACATGCTGTATCATATACTATATCATAGAGTATATCATATACTGTATCATACTCTATATCATACTCTATATCATACACTATACCATACACCATATCATACACTATATCATACACTATATCATACACTATATCATACTCTATATCATACACTATATCATACTCTATATCATACACTATATCATACCCTATATACTATTTCATACACTATATCATACACTATAGCATACATTATACTATACTCTATATCATACACTATGTCATACACTATATCATACACTATATCATACACTATACCATACTCTATATCATACACTATATCATATATTATATCATACACTATATCATACACATTATCATACACTATATCATACAATATACCATACTCTATATCATACACTATATCATATGCTATATCATATACTATAAAATACATAAATCTTACAATATCTCATATATTATATCATACATTATATCATACACTATATCAGACTCAATACCATAAACTATATCATACACTATACCATACTCTATATCCTACACTATATCATATGCTATATCATACACTATATCATACACTATATCATACACTATATCATACACTATACCATACTCTATATCATACAGTATATCCTATACTATACATACACTATATAATACACTATGCCATACACTATATCATACACTATACCATACTCTATATCATACACTATATCCTATTCTATACATACACTATATCATACACTGTGCCATACACTATATCATACACTATATCCTATTCTATACATACACTATATCATACACTGTGCCATACTCCATATCATACACTATATCATACACTATATCATACACTATAACATACACTATATCATTCACTATATCATACACTATATCATATACTATATCATACACTATTTCATATACTATACAATACATATATCTTACACTATATCATATATTATATCATACACTATATCATACACTATATCATACACTATACCATACACTATATCATACACTATACCATACTCTATATCATACACTATATCATATGCTATATCATACACTATATCATACACTATACCATACACTATATCATACACTATACCATACGCTATATCATATACTATATCCTATACTATACATACACTATATCATACACTATGCCATACTCTATATCATACACTATACCATACTCTATATCATACACTATATCATACACTATATCATACACTATATCATACACTATATCAATCACTATATCATACACTATATAATATACTATATCATACCCTATATCATACACTATATCATACACTATATCATTCACTATACCATACTCTATATCATACACTATATAATACACTATATCATACACTATATCATATAATATAACATACACTATATCATACACTATATCATATACAATATCAAACACTATATCATACACTATATCATATTCTATTTCATACACTATATCATACACTATATCATATACAATATCATACACTATATCATACACTATATCATACACTATACCATACTTTATATCATACACTATATCATATACTATATCATATAATATATCATACACTATACCATGCTCTATATCATACACTATATCATACAATATATCATACACGATATCATACATTATTCTATACTCTATGTCATACACTATAACATACACTATATCATACACTATATCATAGACAATATCATACACTATATCACATACTATATCATACACTATATCATATACTATAACATACACTATACTATTCTCTATATAATACACTATATAATATACTATATCATACACTATATCATACACTATATCATACACTATACCATACACTATATCATACACTATATCATATACTATATCATACACTATATAATACACTATATCATACACTATATCATATACTATATCCTACAATATATCATACAGTATATCATATACTATATCATACATTATATCATACAGTATATCATATACTATATCATACACTATACCATACTCTATATCATACACTATATCATACACTATATCATACACTATAACATACACTATATAATACACTATATCATATACTATAACATACACTATATTATATACTATATCATACACTATATCATACACTATATCATATACAATATCAAACACTATATCATACACTATATCATATACTATTTCATACACTATATCATACACTATATCATATACTATATCATACACTATATCATACACTATATCATATACTATATCATACATTATACCATGCTCTATGTCATACAGTATATCGTACACTATATCATACACTATATCATACATTTTACTATACTCTATATCATATACTATATCATACACTAAATCATACACGAAATCATACACTATAACACACACTATACCATACTCTATATCATACTCTATATCATACACTATATCATACACTATACCATACACAATATCATGCTCTATGTCATACACTATATCATACAATATCATACAATATATCATACACTATATCATACACTAAACCATACACTATATCATAAACTATATCATACACTATATAATGTACTATATCATAGACTATATCATATACTATATCATACACTATATCCTATACTATATCATACACTATATAATACACTATAACATATAATATATCATATATTATATCATATACTATATCATATACTATATCATACACTATATCATACAATATATCATACACTATACAATACACTATACCATACACTATATAATACACTATACCATACACTATATCATACTCTATATCATACACTATATCATACACTATATCATACACTATATCATACAATATAACATATATTATATCATACACTATATCATATACTATATCATACAGTATATTATACACTATATTATACACCATACCGTACACCATATCATACTCTATGTCATACACTATATCATACACAATATCATACACTATACCATATACTATATCATAAACTATATCATATACTATATCATACACTATGTCATACACTACATAATACACTATATCATACTCAATATCATATAATATATTATACACTATACCATACTCTATATCATACTGTATATTATATATTATATCATACACTATAACATACACTATATCATATGCTATATCATACACTATATCATACACTATACCATACACTATATCATACACTATAACATACTCTATATCATACAGTATATCCTATAATATAGATACACTATATAATACACTATGCCATACACTATATCATACACTATACCATACTCTATATCATACACTATATCATATTCTATACATACACTATATCATACACTGTGCCATACACTATATCATACACTATACCATACTCCATATCATTCACAATATCATACACTATATCATACACTATATCATACAATATATCATTCACTATATCATACACTATATCATATACTATATCATACACTATTTCATATACTATACAATAAATATATCTTACAATATATCATATATTATATCATACACTATATCATACACTATATCATACTCTATATCATACACTATATCATATGCTATAACATGCACTATATCATACACTATACCATACACTATATCATACACTATACCATACTCTATATCTACACTATATCCTATAGTATACATACACTATATCATACACTATGCCATACACTATATCATACACTATACCATACTCTATATCATACACTATATCATACACTATATCATACACTATATCATACACTATATCAATCACTATATCATACACTATATAATATACTATATCATACACTATATCATACACTATATGATACACTATATCATTCACTTTACCATACTCTATATCATACACTATATAATACAATATATCATACACTATATCATGCATTATATCATACACTATATCATATACTATATCATACTCTATATCATACACTATATCATACACTATATCATACAATATATCATACACTATACAATACACTATACCATACACTATATAATACACTATACCATACACTATATCATACTCTATATCATACACTATATCATACACTATATCATACACTATATCATACAATATAACATATATTATATCATACACTATATCATATACTATATCATACAGTATATTATACACTATATTATACACCATACCGTACACCATATCATACTCTATGTCATACACTATATCATACACAATATCATACACTATACCATATACTATATCATAAACTATATCATATACTATATCATACACTATGTCATACACTACATAATACACTATATCATACTCAATATCATATAATATATTATACACTATACCATACTCTATATCATACTGTATATTATATATTATATCATACACTATAACATACACTATATCATATGCTATATCATACACTATATCATACACTATACCATACACTATATCATACACTATAACATACTCTATATCATACAGTATATCCTATAATATAGATACACTATATAATACACTATGCCATACACTATATCATACACTATACCATACTCTATATCATACACTATATCATATTCTATACATACACTATATCATACACTGTGCCATACACTATATCATACACTATACCATACTCCATATCATTCACAATATCATACACTATATCATACACTATATCATACAATATATCATTCACTATATCATACACTATATCATATACTATATCATACACTATTTCATATACTATACAATAAATATATCTTACAATATATCATATATTATATCATACACTATATCATACACTATATCATACTCTATATCATACACTATATCATATGCTATAACATGCACTATATCATACACTATACCATACACTATATCATACACTATACCATACTCTATATCTACACTATATCCTATAGTATACATACACTATATCATACACTATGCCATACACTATATCATACACTATACCATACTCTATATCATACACTATATCATACACTATATCATACACTATATCATACACTATATCAATCACTATATCATACACTATATAATATACTATATCATACACTATATCATACACTATATGATACACTATATCATTCACTTTACCATACTCTATATCATACACTATATAATACAATATATCATACACTATATCATGCATTATATCATACACTATATCATATACTATATCATACTCTATATCATACACTATATCATAGACTATACCATACACTATATCATACACTATACTATACAATATATCATACTCTATATCATACACTATATCATACACTATATAATACATTATAACATACACTATATCATACACTATATCATATACTATATCATACCCTATATCATATACTATATCATACACTATATCATACACTATATCATATACAATATCAAACACTATATCATACACTATATCATATACTATATCATACACTATATCATACACTATATCATGCACTATACCATACTTTATATCATACACTATATCATATACTATATCATATACTATATCATACATTATACCATGCTCTATGTCATACACTATATCGTACACTATATCATACACTATATCATACATTTTAGTATACTCTATATCATATACTATATCATATACTAAATCATACACGATATCATACACTATAACATACACTATACCATACTCTATATCATACTCTATATCATAAACTATATCATACACTATACCATACACTATATCATACTCTATGTCATAGACTATATCATACAATATCATACAATATATCATACACTATATCATACACTAAACCATACACTATATCATAAACTATATCATATACTATATAATATAATTTATCATACACTATATCATATACTATATCATACACTTTATCATATATTTTATCATACACTATATAATACACTAGAACATATACTATATCATATACTATATCATATACTATATCATAAACTATATCATACACTATATCATACACTATATCATACACTATACCATACACTATATCATATACTATATGATATACTATATCATATACTATATCATACACTATATCATACAAAATATCACACACTATACAATACACTATACCATACACTATATAATACATTATACCATACACTATAACAAACACTATATCATACACTATATCATACACTATATCATACAGTATATTATACACTATATTATACACTATACCGTACACTATATCATACTCTATGTCATACACTATATCATACACTATATCATACACTATACCATACACTATATCATACACTATATCATATACTATATCATACACTATATCATACACTACATCATACACTATATTATACTCTATATCATATAATATATCATAGACTATACCATACTCTATATCATACACTATATAATACACTATATCATACTCTATATCATACTGTATATCATATATTATATCATACACTATATCATACACTATATCATATGCTATAGCATACAGTATACCATACTGTATATCATACAGTATATCCTATACTATACATACACTATATAATACACTATGCCATACACTATATCATACACTATACCATACTCTATATCATACACTATATCCTATTCTATACATACACTATATCATACACTGTGCCATACACTATATCATACACTATATCATACACTATATCATACACTATATCATTCACTATATCATATACTATATCATACACTATTTCATATACTATACAATACATATATCTTACAATATATCATATATTATATCATACACTATATCATACACTATATCATACACAATACCATACACTATATCATACACTATACCATACTTTATATCATAAACTATATCATATGCTATATTATACACTATATCATACACTATACCATACACTATATCATACACTATACCATACTCTATATCATACACTATATCATACACTATATCATACACTATATCATACACTATATCAATCACTATATCATACACTATATAATATACTATATCATACATTATATCATACACTATATCATACACTATATCATTCACTATATCATACTCTATATCATACACTATATAATACACTATATCATACACTATATCATGCATTATATCATACACTATGTCATACACTATATCAGATACTATATCATACTCTATATCATACACTATATCATAGACTATACCATACACTATATCATACACTATATCATACACTATAACATATATATACGATATATTATATCATACACTATATCATACACTATACCATATACTATATCATACACTATATCATACACTATACTATACACTATATCATATACTATATCATACACTATATCATACTATCATACACTATATCATATACTATACCATACACCATATCATACATTATATCATATACTATATCATATACTATCTCATACACTATATCATACAATATATCATACACTATATCATGTACTATATCATACACTATATCATACACTATATCATACACTATATCATACACTATATCATACACTATACAATACATCATATCATACACTATATCATATACCATATAATATACTATATCATACACTTTATCATACACTATATCATACACTATACCATACACTATATCATACACTATATCATATACTATTCATACACTATATCATACACTATATCATACACTATATCATATACTATATCCTACACTATATCATACACTATATCATATACTATATCATACACTATATCATACACTATATCATACACTATAGCAATCTTTATATAATACACTATATCATATACTATATCATATACTATATCATACACTATGCCATACGCTATATCATACACTATATAGTACACTATCTCATACACTATAATATACACTATATCATACACTATATCATATATTATATCATACACTATATCATATATTATATCATACTCTATATCATACACTATATCATATACTATATCAAACACTATATCATACACTATAACATATACTATTTCATACACTATATCATACACTATATCATATACTATATCATACACTATATCATACACTATATCATACACTATACCATACTTTATATCATACACTATATCATATACTATATCATATACTATATCATACACTATACCATGCTCTATATCATACACTATATCATACACTATATAATACACTATATCATACATTATACTATACTCTATATAATATATTATATCATACTCTATATCATACACTAATTCATACACGATATCATACACTATATCATACATTATACTATACACTATATCATACTCTATGTCATACACTATATCATACACTATATCATACACTGAACCATACACTATATCATAAACTATATCATATACTATATAATGTACTATATCATACACTATATCATATACTATATCATACACTATATCATACAATATAACATATATTATATCATACACTATATCATATACTATATCATACACTACATCCTATACTATATCATACACTATATCATACACTATATCATACACTATATCATACACTATACTATACTTTATATCATACACTATATCATATACTATATCATATACTATATCATACATTATACCATGCTGTATGTCATACACTATATCGTACACTATATCATACACTATATCATACATTTTAGTATACTCTATATCATATACTATATCATACACTAAATCATACACGATATCATACACTATAACATGCACCATACCATACTCTATATCATACTCTATATCATACACTATATCATACACTATACCATACACTATATCATACTCTATGTCATAGACTATATCATACAATATCATACAATATATCATACACTATATCATACACTAAACCATACACTATATCATGAACTATATCATATACTATATAATATAATTTATCATACACTATATCATATACTATATCATACACTTTATCATATATTTTATCATACACTATATAATACACTAGAACATATACTATATCATAAACTATATCATACACTATATCATACACTATATCATACACTATATCATACACTATATCATATACTATATGATATACTATATCTTATACTATATCATACACTATATCATACAAAATATCATACACTATACAATGCACTATACCATACACTATATAATACATTATACCATACACTATAACATACACTATATCATACACTATATCATACACTATATCATACACTATATCATACAATATAACATATATTATAACATACACTATATCATATACTATATCATACAGTATATTATACACTATATTATACACTATACCGTACACTATATCATACTCTATGTCATACACTATATCATACACTATATCATACACTATACCATACGCTATATCATACACTATATCATATACTATATCATACACTATATCATAAACTACATCATACACTATATCATACTCTATATCATATAATATATCATACACTATACCATACTCTATATCATACACTATATAATACACTATATCATACTCTATATCATACTGTATATCATATATTATATCATACACTATATCATACACTATATCATATGCTATAGCATACAGTATACCATACTGTATATCATACAGTATATCCTATACTATACATACACTATATAATACACTATGCCATACACTATATCATACACTATACCATACTCTATATCATACACTATATCCTATTCTATACGTACACTATATCATACACTGTGCCATACACTATATCATACACTATATCATACACTATATCATACACTATATCATTCACTATATCATATACTATATCATACACTATTTCATATACTATACAATACATATATCTTACAATATATCATATATTATATCATACACTATATCATACACTATATCATACACAATACCATACACTATATCATACACTATACCATACTCTATATCATACACTATATCATATGCTATATCATACACTATATCATACACTATACCATACACTATATCATACACTATACCATACTCTATATCATACACTATATCATACACTATATCATACACTATATCATACACTATATCAATCACTATATCATACACTATATAATATACTATATCATACATTATATCATACACTATATCATACACTATATCATTCACTATATCATACTCTATATCATACGCTATATATAATACACTATATCATACACTATATCATGCAGTATATCATACACTATATCATACACTATATCATATACTATATCATACTCTATATCATACACTATATCATAGACTATACCATACACTATATCATACACTATATGAAATAGTATATGTTATAGTGTATGATATAGTGTTTGATATAGTATATGATATAGTGTATGATATAGAGTATGATATAATATATGATATAGTGTATGATATAATATATGATATAGTGTATGATATAGTGTATGTTATAGTGTATGAGATAGTGTACTATATAGTGTATGATATAGCGTATGGCATAGTGTATGATATAGTATATGATATAGTATATGATATAGTGTATGATATAAAGATTGCTATAGTGTATGATATAGTGTATGATATAGTGTATGATATAGTATATGATGTAGTGTATGATATAGTGTAGGATATAGTATATGATATAGTGTATGATATAGTGTATGATATAGTGTATGAATAGTATATGATATAGTGTATGATATAGTGTATGGTATAGTGTATGATATAGTGTATGATAAAGTGTATGATATAGTATATTATATGGTATAAGATATAGTGTATGATATAATGTATTGTATAGTGTATGATATAGTGTATGATATAGTGTATGATATAGTGTATGATATAGTGTATGATATAGTACATGATATAGTGTATGATATAGTGTATGATATAGTGTATGAGATAGTATATGATATAGTATATGATATAATGTATGATATGGTGTATGGTATAGTATATGATATAGTGTATGATAGTATGATATAGTGTATGATATAGTGTATGATATAGTATATGATATAGTGTATAGTATAGTGTATGATATAGTGTATGATATAGTATATGGTATAGTGTATGATATAGTGTATGATATAATATATGGTATATATATGATATAGTGTATGATATAGTGATATCATACACTATATCATATATATACCATATATTATATCATACACTATATCATACACTATACCATATACTATATCATACACTATATTATACACTATACTATACACTATATCATATACTATATCATACACTATATCATACACTATATCATACTATCATACACTATATCATATACTAAACCATACACCATATCATACATTATATCATATACTATATCATATACTATCTCATACACTATATCATACACTATATCATACACTATATCATGTACTATATCATACACTATATCATACACTATATCATACACTATATCATACACTATATCATACACTATACAATACATTATATCATACACTATATCTTATACCATATAATATACTATATCATACACTTTATCATACACTATATCATACACTATACCATACACTATATCATACACTATATCATATACTATTCATACACTATATCATACACTATATCATACACTATATCATATACTATATCCTACACTATATCATACACTATATCATATACTATATCATACACTATATCATACACTATATCATACACTATAGCAATCTTTATATCATACACTATATCATATACTATATCATATACTATATCATACACTATGCCATACGCTATATCATACACTACATAGTACACTATCTCATACACTATAACATACACTATATCATACACTATATCATACATTTTAGTATACTCTATATCATATACTATATCATACACTAAATCATACACGATATCATACACTATAACATACACCATACCATACTCTATATCATACTCTATATCATACACTATATCATACACTATACCATACACTATATCATACTCTATGTCATAGACTATATCATACAATATCATACAATATATCATACACTATATCATACACTAAACCATACACTATATCATGAACTATATCATATACTATATAATATAATTTATCATACACTATATCATATACTATATCATACACTTTATCATATATTTTATCATACACTATATAATACACTAGAACATATACTATATCATAAACTATATCATACACTATATCATACACTATATCATACACTATACCATACACTATATCATATACTATATGATATACTATATCATATACTATATCATACACTATATCATACAAAATATCATACACTATACAATACACTATACCATACACTATATAATACATTATACCATACACTATAACATACACTATATCATACACTATATCATACACTATATCATACACTATATCATACAATATAACATATATTATAACATACACTATATCATATACTATATCATACAGTATATTATACACTATATTATACACTATACCGTACACTATATCATACTCTATGTCATACACTATATCATACACTATATCATACACTATACCATACACTATATCATACACTATATCATATACTATATCATACACTATATCATACACTACATCATACACTATATCATACTCTATATCATATAATATATCATACACTATACCATACTCTATATTATACACTATATAATACACTATATCATACTCTATATCATACTGTATATCATATATTATATCATACACTATATCATACACTATATCATATGCTATAGCATACAGTATACCATACTGTATATCATACAGTATATCCTATACTATACATACACTATATAATACACTATGCCATACACTATATCATACACTATACCATACTCTATATCATACACTATATCCTATTCTATACGTACACTATATCATACACTGTGCCATACACTATATCATACACTATATCATACACTATATCATACACTATATCATTCACTATATCATATACTATATCATACACTATTTCATATACTATACAATACATATATCTTACAATATATCATATATTATATCATACACTATATCATACACTATATCATACACAATACCATACACTATATCATACACTATACCATACTCTATATCATACACTATATCATATGCTATATCATACACTATATCATACACTATACCATACACTATATCATACACTATACCATACTCTATATCATACACTATATCATACACTATATCATACACTATATCATACACTATATCAATCACTATATCATACACTATATAATATACAATATCATACATTATATCATACACTATATCATACACTATATCATTCACTATATCATACTCTATATCATACACTATATAATACACTATATCATACACTATATCATGCATTATATCATACACTATATCATACACTATATCATATACTATATCATACTCTATATCATACACTATATCATAGACTATACCATACACTTTATCATACACTATATCATACACTATATCATATATATACCATATATTATATCATACACTATATCATACACTATACCATATACTATATCATACACTATATCATACACTATACTATACACTATATCATATACTATATCATACACTATATCATACACTATATCATACTATCATACACTATATCATATACTATACCATACACCATATCATACATTATATCATATACTATATCATATACTATCTCATACACTATATCATACACTATATCATACACTATATCATGTACTATATCATACACTATATCATACACTATATCATACACTATATCATACACTATATCATACACTATACAATACATTATATCATACACTATATCTTATACCATATAATATACTATATCATACACTTTATCATACACTATATCATACACTATACCATACACTATATCATACACTATATCATATACTATTCATACACTATATCATACACTATATCATACACTATATCATATACTATATCCTACACTATATCATACACTATATCATATACTATATCATACACTATATCATACACTATATCATACACTATAGCAATCTTTATATCATACACTATATCATATACTATATCATATACTATATCATACACTATGCCATACGCTATATCATACACTATATAGTACACTATCTCATACACTATAACATACACTATATCATACACTATATCATATATCATATCATACACTATATCATATATTATATCATACTCTATATCATATACTATATCATATACTATATCAAACACTATATCATACACTATAACATATACTATTTCATACACTATATCATACACTATATCATATACTATATCATACACTATATCATACACTATATCATACACTATACCATACTTTATATCATACACTATATCATATACTATATCTTATACTATATCATACACTATACCATGCTCTATATCATACACTATATCATACACTATATAATACACTATATCATACATTATACTATACTCTATATAATATATTATATCATACTCTATATCATACACTAATTCATACACGATATCATACACTATATCATACACTATACCATACTCTATATCATAGTCTATATCATACACTATATCATACATTATACTATACACTATATCATACTCTATGTCATACACTATATCATACACTATATCATACACTGAACCATACACTATATCATAAAATATATCTTATACTATATAATATACTATATCATACACTATATCATATACTATATCATACACTATATCATACAATATAACATATATTATATCATACACTATATCATATACTATATCATACACTACATCCTATACTATATCATACACTATATAATACACTATAACATATAATATATCATATACTATATCATACACTATATCATACACTATATCATACACTATATCATACACTATATCATACACTATACCGTACACTATATCATACTCTATGTCATACACTATATCATACACTATATCATACACTATACCATACACTATATCATATACTATATCATATACTTTATCATACACTATATCATACACTATATCATACACTATATCATATACAGTATCATATACTATATCATACACTATACCATACTCTATATCATACACTATATCATACATTATATCATATACTCTATCATATACTATATCATACAGTATATCATATACTGTATCATATACTATATCATACACTATATCATATACAGTATCATACACTATATCATACTCTATATCATACTCTATATCATACACTATACCATACACCATATCATACACTATATCATACACTATATCATACACTATACCATACTCTATATCATACACTATATCCTATTCTATACGTACACTATATCATACACTGTGCCATACACTATATCATACACTATATCATACACTATATCATACACTATATCATTCACTATATCATATACTATATCATACACTATTTCATATACTATACAATACATATATCTTACAATATATCATATATTATATCATACACTATATCATACACTATATCATACACAATACCATACACTATATCATACACTATACCATACTCTATATCATACACTATATCATATGCTATATCATACACTATATCATACACTATACCATACACTATATCATACACTATACCATACTCTATATCATACACTATATCATACACTATATCATACACTATATCATACACTATATCAATCACTATATCATACACTATATAATATACAATATCATACATTATATCATACACTATATCATACACTATATCATTCACTATATCATACTCTATATCATACACTATATAATACACTATATCATACACTATATCATGCATTATATCATACACTATATCATACACTATATCATATACTATATCATACTCTATATCATACACTATATCATAGACTATACCATACACTTTATCATACACTATATCATACACTATATCATATATATACCATATATTATATCATACACTATATCATACACTATACCATATACTATATCATACACTATATCATACACTATACTATACACTATATCATATACTATATCATACACTATATCATACACTATATCATACTATCATACACTATATCATATACTATACCATACACCATATCATACATTATATCATATACTATATCATATACTATCTCATACACTATATCATACACTATATCATACACTATATCATGTACTATATCATACACTATATCATACACTATATCATACACTATATCATACACTATATCATACACTATACAATACATTATATCATACACTATATCTTATACCATATAATATACTATATCATACACTTTATCATACACTATATCATACACTATACCATACACTATATCATACACTATATCATATACTATTCATACACTATATCATACACTATATCATACACTATATCATATACTATATCCTACACTATATCATACACTATATCATATACTATATCATACACTATATCATACACTATATCATACACTATAGCAATCTTTATATCATACACTATATCATATACTATATCATATACTATATCATACACTATGCCATACGCTATATCATACACTATATAGTACACTATCTCATACACTATAACATACACTATATCATACACTATATCATATATCATATCATACACTATATCATATATTATATCATACTCTATATCATATACTATATCATATACTATATCAAACACTATATCATACACTATAACATATACTATTTCATACACTATATCATACACTATATCATATACTATATCATACACTATATCATACACTATATCATACACTATACCATACTTTATATCATACACTATATCATATACTATATCTTATACTATATCATACACTATACCATGCTCTATATCATACACTATATCATACACTATATAATACACTATATCATACATTATACTATACTCTATATAATATATTATATCATACTCTATATCATACACTAATTCATACACGATATCATACACTATATCATACACTATACCATACTCTATATCATAGTCTATATCATACACTATATCATACATTATACTATACACTATATCATACTCTATGTCATACACTATATCATACACTATATCATACACTGAACCATACACTATATCATAAAATATATCTTATACTATATAATATACTATATCATACACTATATCATATACTATATCATACACTATATCATACAATATAACATATATTATATCATACACTATATCATATACTATATCATACACTACATCCTATACTATATCATACACTATATAATACACTATAACATATAATATATCATATACTATATCATACACTATATCATACACTATATCATACACTATATCATACACTATATCATACACTATACCGTACACTATATCATACTCTATGTCATACACTATATCATACACTATATCATACACTATACCATACACTATATCATATACTATATCATATACTTTATCATACACTATATCATACACTATATCATACACTATATCATATACAGTATCATATACTATATCATACACTATACCATACTCTATATCATACACTATATCATACATTATATCATATACTCTATCATATACTATATCATACAGTATATCATATACTGTATCATATACTATATCATACACTATATCATATACAGTATCATACACTATATCATACTCTATATCATACTCTATATCATACACTATACCATACACCATATCATACACTATATCATACACTATATCATACACTATATCATACCCTATATCATATATTATATCATACACTATATCATACTCTATATCATACACTATATCATACACTATATACTATTTCATACACTATATCATACACCATAGCATACATTATACTATACTCTATATCATACACTATATCATACACTATATCATACAATATATAATACACTATATCATACACTATACCATGCTCTATATCATACACTATATCATATATTATATCATACACTATATCATACACTATATCATACACAATATCATACAATATACCATACTCTATATCATACACTATATCATATACTATATCATACACTATATCATATACTATACAATACATATATCTTACAATATCTCATGTATTATGTCATACACTATATCATACACTATATCATACACAATACCATAAACTATATCATACACTATACCATACACTATATCATACACTATATCATATGCTATATCATACACTATATCATACACTATACCATACAGTATATATAATACACTATACCATACTCTATAACATACACTATATCCTATACTATACATACACTATATTATACACTATGCCATACACTATATCATAGACTATACCATACTCTATATCATACACTATATCATACACTATATCATACACTATATCATACACTATATCATTCACTATATCATACACTACATCATATACTATATCATACACTATATCATACACTAAACCATACTCTATATCATACACTGTATAATACACTATATCATACACTATATCATACACTATATCATATACTATATCATACACTATACCATACACTATATCATACACTATATCATACGCCATAACATATACTATACCATATACTATATCATACACTATATCATACACTATACCATACACTATATCATACACTATATCATACACTATACTATACACTATATCATATACTATATCATACACTATATCATACACTATATCTTACTATCATACGCTATATCATATACTATACCATACACTATATCATACATTATATCATATACTATATCATATACTATATCATACACTATATCATACACTATATCATACACTATATCATATACTATATCATACACTATATCATACACTATATCATACACTATATCATACATTATACCATACTTTATATCATACTCTATATCATATAATATATCATATAATATATCATACACTATACCATACTCTATATCATACACTATATCATACACTATATCATACACTATATCATACACAATATCATACACTATAGCATATACTATATCATACACTATATCATATACTATATCATACATTATACCATTCTCTATATCATACACTATATACTATAAAATATCATACACTATATCATACACTATATCATACACTATACCATACACTATATTATACACTATATCATATACTATTCATACACTATATCATACACTATATGATACACTATATCATACACTATATCATACACTATATCATGCATTATATCATATACTATATCATACACTATATCATACACTATATCATACACTATATGATACTTTATATCATACACTATATCATATACTATATCATATACTATATCATACACTAAACCATACTTTATATCATACACTATATCATACATTATATCATACACTATAACATACACTATATCATACACTATATCATATACTATATCATACATTATATCATATACTATATCATACACTATATCATACACTATATCATATACTATATCAAACACTATATCATACACTATATCATATACTATTTCATACACTATATCATACACTATATCATATACTATATCATACACTATATCATACACTATATCATACACTATACCATACTTTATATCATACACTATATCATATACTATATCATATACTATATCATACACTATACCATGCTCTATATCATACACTATATCATACAATATATCATACACGATATCATACATTATACTATACTCTATATCATACACTATATCATACACTATATCATACACTATATCATAGACAATATCATACACTATATCATATACTATATCATACACTATATAATATACTATATCATACACTATATCATACACTATATCATACACTATACCATACACTATATCATACACTATATGATATACTATATCATACACTATATCATACACTATATCATACACTATATCATATACTATATCCTACACTATATCATACACTATATCATATACTATATCATACACTATATCATACACTATATCATATACTATATCATACACTATATCATACACTATATCATATACTATATCATACACTATACCATACTCTATATCATACACTATATCATACACTATATCATACACTATAACATACACTATATCATACACTATATCATATACTATATCATACACTATATCATATACTATATCATACACTATATCATACACTATATCATATACAATATCAAACACTATATCATACACTATATCATATACTATTTCATACACTATATCATACACTATATCATATACTATATCATACACTATATCATACTTTATATCATAGACTATATCATCTACTATATCATATACTATATCATACATTATACCATGCTCTATGTCATACACTATATCGTACACTATATCATACACTATATCATACATTTTACTATACTCTATATCATATACTATATCATACACTAAATCATACACGATATCATACACTATAACATACACTATACCATACTCTATATCATACTCTATATCATACACTACATCATACACTATACCATACACTATATAATACTCTATGTCATACACTATATCATACAATATCATACACTATATCATACACTATATCATACACTAAACCATACACTATATCATAAACTATATCATATACTATATAATATACTATATCATACACTATATCATATACTATATCATACACTATATCCTATACTATATCATACACTATATAATACACTATAACATATACTATATCATATACTATATCATACACTATATCATACTTTATATCATAGACTATATCATCTACTATATCATATACTATATCATACACTAAATCATACACGATATCATACACTATAACATACACTATACCATACTCTATATCATACTCTATATCATACACTACATCATACACTATACGATACACTATATAATACTCTATGTCATACACTATATCATACAATATCATACACTATATCATACACTATATCATACACTAAACCATACACTATATCATAAACTATATCATATACTATATAATATACTATATCATACACTATATCATATACTATATCATACACTATATCCTATACTATATCATACACTATATAATACACTATAACATATACTATATCATATACTATATCATATACTATATCATACACTATATCATACACTATATCATACACTATATCATACACTATACCATACACTATATCATATACTATATCATATACTATATCATATACTATATCATACACTATATCATACAATATATCATACACTATACAAAATACTATACCATACACTATATAATACACTATACCATACACTATATCATACACTATTTCATACAATATATCATACACTATATCATACACTATATCATACATTATAACATATATTATATCATACACTATATCATATACTATATCATACAGTATATTATACACTATATTATACACTATACCGTACACTATATCATACTCTATGTCATACACCATATCATACACTATATCATACACTATACCATACACTATATCATACACTATATCATATACTATATCATACAGTATATCATACACTACATCATATACTATATCATACTCTATATCATATAATATATCATACACTATACGATACTCTATATCATACACTATATCATACACTATACCATACTCTATATCATACTGTATATCATATACAATATCATACACTATATCATACACTATATCATACACTATATCATACACTATATCATACACTATATCATACACTATACCATACAATCTATCATATACTATATCATATACTATATCATACACTGTATCATACACTATATCATATACTATATCATACACTATATCATACACTATATCATACACTATATCATATACTATATCATACACTATATCATACACTATATTATACACTATATCATACACTATATCATATACTATATCATACACTATATCATACACTTTATCATACACTATATCATATACTATATCATACACTATATCATACACTATATCATACACTATATCATATACTATATCATACACTATATCATACACTATATCATACACTATATCATATACTATATCATACACTATATCATACACTATATTATACACTATATCATACACTATATCATACACTATATCATACACTATACCATACACTATATTATACACTATATCATATACTATTCATACACTATATCATACACTATATGATACACTATATCATACACTATATCATACACTATATCATGCATTATATCATATACTATATCATACACTATATCATACACTATATCATACACTATATGATACTTTATATCATACACTATATCATATACTATATCATATACTATATCATACACTAAACCATACTTTATATCATACACTATATCATACATTATATCATACACTATAACATACACTATATCATACACTATATCATATACTATATCATACATTATATCATATACTATATCATACACTATATCATACACTATATCATATACTATATCAAACACTATATCATACACTATATCATATACTATTTCATACACTATATCATACACTATATCATATACTATATCATACACTATATCATACACTATATCATACACTATACCATACTTTATATCATACACTATATCATATACTATATCATATACTATATCATACACTATACCATGCTCTATATCATACACTATATCATACAATATATCATACACGATATCATACATTATACTATACTCTATATCATACACTATATCATACACTATATCATACACTATATCATAGACAATATCATACACTATATCATATACTATATCATACACTATATAATATACTATATCATACACTATATCATACACTATATCATACACTATACCATACACTATATCATACACTATATGATATACTATATCATACACTATATCATACACTATATCATACACTATATCATATACTATATCCTACACTATATCATACACTATATCATATACTATATCATACACTATATCATACACTATATCATATACTATATCATACACTATATCATACACTATATCATATACTATATCATACACTATACCATACTCTATATCATACACTATATCATACACTATATCATACACTATAACATACACTATATCATACACTATATCATATACTATATCATACACTATATCATATACTATATCATACACTATATCATACACTATATCATATACAATATCAAACACTATATCATACACTATATCATATACTATTTCATACACTATATCATACACTATATCATATACTATATCATACACTATATCATACTTTATATCATAGACTATATCATCTACTATATCATATACTATATCATACATTATACCATGCTCTATGTCATACACTATATCGTACACTATATCATACACTATATCATACATTTTACTATACTCTATATCATATACTATATCATACACTAAATCATACACGATATCATACACTATAACATACACTATACCATACTCTATATCATACTCTATATCATACACTACATCATACACTATACCATACACTATATAATACTCTATGTCATACACTATATCATACAATATCATACACTATATCATACACTATATCATACACTAAACCATACACTATATCATAAACTATATCATATACTATATAATATACTATATCATACACTATATCATATACTATATCATACACTATATCCTATACTATATCATACACTATATAATACACTATAACATATACTATATCATATACTATATCATACACTATATCATACTTTATATCATAGACTATATCATCTACTATATCATATACTATATCATACACTAAATCATACACGATATCATACACTATAACATACACTATACCATACTCTATATCATACTCTATATCATACACTACATCATACACTATACGATACACTATATAATACTCTATGTCATACACTATATCATACAATATCATACACTATATCATACACTATATCATACACTAAACCATACACTATATCATAAACTATATCATATACTATATAATATACTATATCATACACTATATCATATACTATATCATACACTATATCCTATACTATATCATACACTATATAATACACTATAACATATACTATATCATATACTATATCATATACTATATCATACACTATATCATACACTATATCATACACTATATCATACACTATACCATACACTATATCATATACTATATCATATACTATATCATATACTATATCATACACTATATCATACAATATATCATACACTATACAAAACACTATACCATACACTATATAATACACTATACCATACACTATATCATACACTATTTCATACAATATATCATACACTATATCATACACTATATCATACATTATAACATATATTATATCATACACTATATCATATACTATATCATACAGTATATTATACACTATATTATACACTATACCGTACACTATATCATACTCTATGTCATACACCATATCATACACTATATCATACACTATACCATACACTATATCATACACTATATCATATACTATATCATACAGTATATCATACACTACATCATATACTATATCATACTCTATATCATATAATATATCATACACTATACGATACTCTATATCATACACTATATCATACACTATACCATACTCTATATCATACTGTATATCATATACAATATCATACACTATATCATACACTATATCATACACTATATCATACACTATATCATACACTATATCATACACTATACCATACAATCTATCATATACTATATCATATACTATATCATACACTGTATCATACACTATATCATATACTATATCATACACTATATCATACACTATATCATACACTATATCATATACTATATCATACACTATATCATACACTATATTATACACTATATCATACACTATATCATATACTATATCATACACTATATCATACACTTTATCATACACTATATCATATACTATATCATACACTATATCATACACTATATCATACACTATATCATATACTATATCATACACTATATCATACACTATATCATACACTATATCATATACTATATCATACACTATATCATACACTATATTATACACTATATCATACACTATATCATACACTATATCATATACTATATCATACACTATATCATATACTATATCATACACTATATCATACACTATATCATACACTATATTATACACTATACCATACACTATATCATACACTATATCATACACTATATCATACACTATATCATACACTGTATCATATACTATATCATACACTATACAACATACTATATCATACACTATATCATACACTATATCATATACTATACCATACACTATACCATACACTATATCATACACTATATCATATACTATATCATACATTATATCATACACTTTATCATATACTATATGATACACTATATGATACACTATATCATACACTATATCATACACTATATCATACAATATACCATACACTATATCATACACTATATGATACACTATATGATACACTATACCATACACTATATCATACACTATATCATACACTATATCATACATTATATCATATACCATACCATACACTATACCATACACTATATCATACACTATATCATATACTATATCATACACTATACCATACACTATATCATATACTATATCATACACCATATCATACACACATCTCTATATTCACAGTTTCTGGACGATATCATTTTAAACATTGATTATAAACTAATCCAAACCTTGAAATCCCCGGAAACTAATGAAATAGGAGAACACTAATGAAATAGAAGAAGACTATTGAAATAGACCACAGAAACCTCGCTTCTTTTCTGTGACAAATACAGTTTTATACTTAATCCACATCATGTATATCCTCATACAATAATCCACATTTTTCTATGACTATTGATCACTTTATATCTATATATATAAAGTTGTAGTTCCTGTCTGTTTGTTTGTTCACGAACTCCTTCTTTTTAATCAAAGTGTTCCCCGGGGACACAAACCCCCGCTGAAAAAGATTTCCCTTCAATTTATATGAAATTTAAAGTATAGGTAAATGACAACATATGATGCCTATTCACAAAATTTCAGCAAATTTCAATAATATTAAGACACCCTGATGGGACTAAAACCCCTATAGTGAAAATTTTGGAAGCCCATAACCTGAGTATTGGAACCTCTATTATCACGGGGTTTTTCTATTAATTAAACGTAAATCAATAAAAAACCACCTCTCTTTTATAGTAAAATTTGACTAATTTAGACATCTTATCTATGGGAAAACATCACTAGAATTATGACAACAAAAATGATTAGTTAATGCCTATTTTACCTTTACTTTTTCTCCATAAATTATATCACTGATTTAAAATCAATCATCATTTTCTTACAAAAAAATGTGTGAAACGCAGTAAGGCGCGGGTAATTCGACTAGTTATATTATATTACACCAGGGCAGTGGATTGGCAGTATCAGTAGAACGTAGGGCGCCATACTTCGCAGCAAAGAGTTATATCCCTTTAGGTTCTATGTTTAACTCTCGCCGATGTGAGCTTTGTCTTTCATCCATCCAGGGTCGATAAAATAAACCATCAGCAATAACGTGGGAACAATTTATTCTTTTTCCCTTCCCCAAATCAGAAACATTATAAACCCCCCCCCCCAATCTAAGAGGCTTCACAGAAAGGTACACTCACTACTCTACAGAATGTTGTATGCTATACAGCATTTAAACCTCTCTATCTATTACAGTATATAGTACCACAGACGATTTTACTGCTAAATCTATTAGTATTTATACCGGCTGTTAAAAATTAGACTTTGACTTAGAAGTACGTCTTGAGACACATGAGGCAGCCAAAGTGCTCCAATGACCATGGTCAGTTACATTTATCAATACATCCCATGTCTTGAGACACATGAGGCAGCCAAAGTGCTCCAATGACCACGGTCAGTTCCAGGTTTTGTTGACGGGTTTCAGGTCCCTGTCAATTGTCTACCACCATTTCATCTTGGGACCTCATCTTCGCCTCTTTCCATTGGGGAGAGGGGTACTAAAACAGTATCTGATTAGCATATCTCTCACTTGAGAGTCGTGTGACATGTCCCAACCAGTCAAGTCAACACTTGTACATGATGTTAGATATAGGTTGTTGGTAACAAGACAAGAATCATATTTCACAAATACTATTATGATCCATGTAGGTGGATAATTGGCAGAGTGGTTATAACCTCACATAGAAAGCTTTGCAGTATTCGTTTCGGTTTTCTGCTCTCTGGGTTCAAATCTCATCGAGGTTAACTGCTCTACATCCTTTCGAGGTCAATAAAAAATTACCAGTCTTATACTGAGGATGATTCTTCTTCCATATATCTTTCTCACTTCCTTGCAGTTAATCTCTCTATCCTTCTCTGGAAGAAATCTACTGTACTCAAACTTGGAGAGCAGATGAGCCCAACCAGGTTTTAACATATCCTAGAGACGCCGTATCTCAGTACAGCGTCCATACGACTCCCTTAGGAGTTACAGGCCCATACAGACATTATAATCTATAAGTAAAGGGTGGTAGGTTAGTAGAACCGTTAGAGTTTCGGATAAAATGTTTTGAGGCATTTAATGATGGCTGTTTATATTCTGAGTTTAATCTTGAAGTTAACTCAGCCTTTTATCCTATCGATAAAATAAAGAACAAGTCACGTACTGGGGTCGATGTAATCGAATTTCCCTCCCCACAAATTGTTGTTTGTATGCCTCAATCATCGATCAGACCTGTGATCAAAGGCGTTCTAGAACTGACCATCCAAACGTTTCAGGTGTACCCTTTCCTTATTTGAAATAGTAAGGTGGGATTTATAGGTTTGACTTTTGTTTCTAGCTGCTCAAAAGACCATGTAAGGGAACACACTCTGGTGGGAAACATCACTAGTTGCTTGTAATGTCATTAGTTGCTTGTAATGTCATTAGTTGCTTGTAATGTCACTAGTTGCTTGTGATATTTCTGGAGTTTCTGCTCAACAATAGAATGGACCTCCGTCTGTTTCACGATGAGCGTTCCAACTGTCCGATCAATGGAAGAACCTGCTTATAAAACGATCTAGTAAGTCGCTGAACATTAAATTCCACAGACACATGTACCTTAAACGTTATTCTCAGGGAGATTCAGCGTAATACAGTGTGTGGCATGTCTGGCCCATTGAATTAGAGCTACAGTTAATCAGACGAGCTTCCAAACAGTTTCCGTCTACCTAAGTTAAATCCCAAGGCAGGGGTCGACCCGAGGTGAAGGTAAATAACACCTGACCAATATTCCATACAGTCAGATCGAACCTGATGATTGGGAATCGAACTTCTTAACCATTTGGTGGTCATGTTGTGCCCACTTCCGGTCAACAAGACTATTAAAGTATAACACTACATGTCCCCCAATGTCCTAGAAATAGCAGCCAAATATTCTCAAAATTACACATTGCCGTCTTTAAAAATAGTTAAAACACATTGGATAATATAGTCCAAGATACATTATGTATTTATACGAAAGATGGAATGTTCATGGCGGGAATGACTTTGATCGTATGTCGGATCAATCAGTGTTGACCTGGGGCTAAACAACAACAACAGCATATTAGCAGTTTGTTTGAAGCTCTACAAACAATATTAGAGACAGGCAATCAATAATTCACCAAAAATCGATATTTTACCAAAGATCAATATTTCAGTAAAAATCAATATTTTATCAAAGATCAATATTTCAGTAACGATCGATATTTCAAAGACCGATATTTAGATGACAGTTCGAGGTTAAAAAAAAATAAAGAAAAAAGTAACAAAAATAAACAAAAAACAAATAAACAAAAACGCAAAAAACAAATCGAAAAACTATGACGTCACAATATCGAAGTTTAATAGTTATTGAAGAATGTATTGATTATAGAACTGCAATAATGTGTATTGATTGATTTGGTCAGGTGTACAGTTGTTATTGAAGGTTATCACAGAATCACGTGACAACAGTCAGGGTTAATCGAAAGATGACACACTACAGTGTCACACTAGTTGTGTCACACTGTGGTGTCACGTTACAGTGTCACACTCTAGTGTCACAGTGTAGTGTCACAGTGTAGTGTCACAGTGTAGTGTCACAGTGTAGTGTCACAGTGTAGTATCAAGCTATAGTGTCACACTAATGGTATCACAGTGTGGTGTCGTTATTTTGTCACAGTGTGGTGTCACATTATAGTGACACATTGTAGTGTAGTGTCACAGAACATGTATATAGAGCTATAATTACACCAGAGTGTGACACTAAATTGTGACACCGTAGTGTAACATTGTAGTTCTCTATATACATGTTCTGTCACAAGAAAGTTACACTACAGTGTTACAGTATGTGACACTGTTGTGTGACATTGTAGTTCTCTATATACATGTTCTGTCACAACAATGTTACACTACAGTGTTACAGTATGTGACACTGAAGTGTAACCCTGTAGTGTCATCACAACTCTCTATTCACAGAACATAGTTATAACACTACAGTGTCAGACTAAAGAGTGACAATGTAGTGTCATTATGGAGCTTTATACATGTTCTGTCACAACCGTGCCACACAACAATATGAAATTGTAGTGTGACACAACAATATGAAATTGTAGTGTGACACAACAGTGTGACATAACAGTGTCACGCATTAGTGTGACACTACAATGTAACACTGTAGTGTGACACAACAGTGTGATACAACAGTGTGGTAACACTAAGTGACATACATCAGTGTGTCACTACAATGTGACACTGTAGTGTGGCACAACAGTGTCACAACAATGTGACACAACAGTGTCACAGAACATGTATATAGATCTTTAGTAGCCGCCGTCTATGAAAGACAAGAAACTCTGAATTCTTCAACGCAGTCACTGCTTTATTTCCATGTATTTGTCATTCTGTAATGTAAGATGTCTTGTATAGTTTATTAAGAATGTTCCTCTGTCATTAGGAAGGAGTCGTTAGAACGAAGGATAGAATGTTTTGTGGTATTCCGGTTTTTAAGTTCAAATCTCACCGAGGTCAATTTTTCCTTTCATCCTTTCGAGGTCGATAGAAAAGTATCAGTTCAGCACAGGGATAGATTCTTCCTCAATATCCCTTTCTCACTTCTTCTCTTTCTCTCCTTTTCAGGAAGAACTCAGCAGTGTTCTAACCCAGAGAGGGGGATGGGCTCCACCTGGTTTAAACTACTTCAATATGCCATATGTCACTACAACACCCTTAATAATTTATCAGGAGTTATGAGTCCATATATACAGAGAATCTGGAAGGTAGGTAGCTAAGAAAATGTATTGTTGTTGTTATTGTTGTTTTCTAAATTTCATCCGTGTTTGAGTAGATCTATGATCTTAGGTATTCCAGTGGTGACCATCCTGACTTTTTTTTTATATCAGAGACTACAGTTGATCTGCTCCGTTGGTGTTTTAGCTACTGCTAACATCAGGTCTATTGACCGCTTAGAGCCTCCAACATTAGACCATAGGTAAATATATAGGATCCGTATTGAATTTGGTGTGCCTGATTTATGGCTTGATACCAAAGATATTGGTCAGATCAAGCTTTTGCCTGCTATTGATACCATATAACCTCCTACAACCCACTTTATGGTCGGGTGGTCGGTAAGGTGGGGGAAGGTAAGTGGAACGCAAGCAACAACAAAAAAAAGAAATAAGAGCTGTTAAAATTGTGGATGAATTCCTCAAAGTCAGCCATCCACCCTAACTATGGGTTAAATAGCCTTACCAACCAACAATTGGCTAATCGTGGTGAGTATGGCTACACCCCTGACATGACCAAAACTAAACAGAAAGCAATGGAGTCTACCAGGGAGGGGTTCTCCCAAGAGGAGTGAGAAGGTTTTTTGTTTGGATATCTGAAATCTAAAAAAAGGGCTTAGAACAGATTTTAAAACACTTTTAGTTCTCAATTTCCTATTAAAAGTTCAAAATCAACGCTTTCACCAGCCTGGCTGAGGACATATAGAACACCTTAATGTTGTAATAGGGTAGTGCTTGTCTCACAATGATATACACCTAGCTCTCTCTGTAAAGTGGTAGTGCTGGTGTCATAATAATATACAACCAGGTCACACTGTAAAGTGGTAGTGCTGGTGCCACAATGATATACACCTAGCTCTCTCTGTAAAGTAGTAGTGTTGGTGTCACAATAATATACACCCAGTCAACTCTGTAAAGTGGTAATGCAAAAGTATATATTGTGGATGTGCTAGATGAACGCGTCACATCAAACCAATGATGACAAATTTTCTTTATAATAATTATATTCTTGCTCTATCATATCATAATCTGATCGTAAATAGTTTTAAATTTTATTAACATGCATTCTGAGGTCGATAAAAAAGTACCAATCTAATACTGGGATCGATTCATCCTCTATATCTTTTTGCTACTTCCTCTCTCTCATTTTCTATCCTTCTCTGGAAGAAATCTGTTATTATATTCACACCTGGAGAGGAGATGGACTTTATCGAGGTTAGGAAATGCCCAAGAAACGCAGTGTACCACTACAGCGGCTCTACGACTCCAGTAGGAGTTATAGGACCATATTATATCATGCCAAGCATTCAGAGACAAAGACTAATAGAAATATTCTCAAGTTTCTATGTTTATTATCGAGTAAAATTTGAGGGCGATGGAATGGCAGCATCGGTAGAGCGTCGGACAACATGCTTTGTGACATAGAGTTACGGCCCTTTACATTCGGAGTTCAAATCCCACTGAGGTTAGCTTTGCCTTTCATCCTTACGGGGTCGATAAAATAAAGTACCAGTAACACACTGGATCGATTTAATCGACTTTCCCTTTCCCCAAATCGTTGGCCTTGTGCCTAAATCAGAAACCATTAAAATGACGTACATTGGCAGTAAAATCGGTAGAGCTTCTGACAACCTGCTTTGCAGCATAGAGTTACGACCCTTTGCAGCATAGATTACAGCCATTTGTAGCATAGAGTTACGGCCCTTTGAAGCATAGAGTTACGGCCTTTTGTAGCATAGAGTTACGGCCCTTTGTAGCATAGAGTTACGGCCCTTTGCAACATAGAGTTACTGCCTTTTATGTTCTAAGTTCAAATCCGGCCGAGATTAGCTTTAGTTTTCATTGACTTTTGCCTCCCAAAATTGTTGACCTTGAATCAAAACCCATTCTTTAGTAATGTTAAGTAATAAGTCCAGTATTGTAACACACCTTATCCCAATAACTGATACAGGATACTGATCGATATCATCATTATGTCATCATACTGCTAGTATGTTATTGGTTTCAAGTCTAGGAGACTGGGTAATTGATTGTATCGAACTGAGTGATTATATATTGATCTTTTGGTTGATTGATCTGTTTATTTAAAGGATTTGCTGCTTGCGTGAGTTTCTTTCTTTCGTGACTGGTCACTTTATTGATAAACTGGTCACTTCATTGATAAACTGGAGACTGGTCACTTTATTGATAAACTGGTCACTTCATTGATAAACTGGTCACTTCATTGATAAACTGGTCACTTTATTGATAAACTGGAGACTGGTCACTTTATTGATGAACCGGTCACTTTATTGATAAACTGGTCACTTTATTGATAAACTGGTCACTTCATTGATAAACTGGAGACTGGTCACTTCATTGATAAACTGGAGACTGGTCACTCTATTGATAAACTGGTCACTTCATTGATAAACTGGAGACTGGTCACTCTATTGATAAACTGGTCACTTCATTGATAAACTGGAGACTGGTCACTCTATTGATAAACTGGTCACTTCATTGATAAACTGGAGACTGGTCACTTTATTGATAAACTGGTCACTTCATTGATAAACTGGAGACTGGTCACTCTATTGATAAACTGGTCACTCTATTGATAAACTGGTCACTTTATTGATAAACTGGTCACTTCATTGATGAACCGGAGACTGGTCACTTTATCGATAAACGGGAGACTGGTCATTCTATTGATAAACTGGTCACTTTATTGATAAACTGGTCACTTCATTGATAAACTGGTCACTTTATTGATGAACTGGTCACTTCATTGATAAACTGGTCACTTTATTGGTAAACTGGTCACTTTATTGATAAACTGGTCACTTTATTGATAAATTGGTCACTTTATTGGTAAACTGGTCACTTTATTGGTAAACTGGTCACTTTATTGATAAACTGGTCACTTTATTGATAAACTGGTCACTTTATTGATAAACTGGTCACTTCATTGATAAACTGGTCACTTTATTGATGAACTGGTCACTTTATTGATAAACTGGTCACTTTATTGATAAACTGGTCACTTTATTGATAAACTGCTCACTTTATTGGTAAACTGGTCACTTTATTGATAAACTGGTCACTTTATTGATAAACTGGTCACATTATTGATAAACTGGTCACTTCATTGATAAACTGGTCACTTTATTGATAAACTGGTCACTTTATTGGTAAACCGGTCACTTTATTGATAAACTGGTCACTGTATTGGTAAACCGGTCACTTTATTGATGAACTGGCCACTTTATTGGTAAACCGGTCACTTTATTGATAAACTGGTCACTTTATTGATGAACTGGCCACTTTATTGGTAAACCGGTCACTTTATTGATAAACTGGTCACTTTATTGCTAAACTGGTCACTTTATTGGTAAACCGGTCACTTTATTGATGAACTGGCCACTTTATTGGTAAACCGGTCACTTTATTGATAAACCGGTCACTTTATTGATAAACTGGTCACTTTATTGATAAACTAGTCACTTTATTGATGAACTGGTCACTTTATTGATAAACTGGTCACTTTATTGATGAACTGGTCACTTTATTGATGAACTGGCCACTTTATTGGTAAACCGGTCACTTTATTGATAAACTGGTCACTTTATTGATAAACTGGTCACTTTATTGGTAAACCGGTCACTTTATTGATGAACTGGCCACTTTATTGGTAAACCGGTCACTTTATTGATAAACCGGTCACTTTATTGATAAACTGGTCACTTTATTGATAAACTAGTCACTTTATTGATGAACTGGTCACTTTATTGATAAACTGGTCACTTTATTGGTAAACCGGTCACTTTATACACTGGTCACTTTATTGATAAACTGGTCACTTTATTGATAAACTGGAGACTGGTCACTTTATTGATAAACTGGAGACTGCTCACTTTATTGATAAACTGGTCACTTTATTGATGAACTGGTCACTTCATTGATAAACTGGTCACTTTATTGATGAACTGGTCACTTTATTGATAAACTGGTCACTTTATTGGTAAACCGGTCACTTTATACACTGGTCACATTATTGATAAACTGGTCACTTTATTGATAAACTGGAGACTGGTCACTTTATTGATAAACTGGAGACTGGTCACTTTATTGATAAACTGGAGACTGCTCACTTTATTGATGAACTGGTCACTTTATTGATGAACTGGTCACTTTATTGATAAACTGGTCACTTTATTGGTAAACCGGTCACTTTATACACTGGTCACTTTATTGATAAACTGGTCACTTTATTGATAAACTGGAGACTGGTCACTTTATTGATAAACTGGAGACTGCTCACTTTATTGATAAACTGGTCACTTTATTGATGAACTGGTCACTTCATTGATAAACTGGTCACTTTATTGATGAACTGGTCACTTTATTGATAAACTGGTCACTTTATTGGTAAACCGGTCACTTTATACACTGGTCACATTATTGATAAACTGGTCACTTTATTGATAAACTGGAGACTGGTCACTTTATTGATAAACTGGAGACTGGTCACTTTATTGATAAACTGGAGACTGGTCACTTTATTGATAAACTGGAGACTGCTCACTTTATTGATAAACTGGTCACTTTATTGATAAACTGGAGACTGGTCACTTTATTGATAAACTGGAGACTGCTCACTTTATTGATAAACTGGTGACGGCGTATGCTTCCCTTCCCAGCTCGAGTCAGCAGGGTTTGACCGCAGGGATGGCAAAAGCCCAGACGGCATCACTATCTTCCCGTCCCATGCGGTTAGGACTCTCATTTGTGATGCCACATGCTGTGACACCAACTGGAGACTGGTCACTACATTGATAAACTGGTGACTGGTCAGTTAACTGTTTATTTGTGGGATTTTTAGTGAAATGGGCATTTATAAATTAATTAATTTGTGTAATTAATAAAGTTTATTGGTTTTTCATTTTGCCTCTCTTCATGACCATACCCGCCCTCATGATTTTTGCCCCCCTTTTAGGACGTTTGCCCTTCTTTCATAGCGTTTGGTTCTCTTTCATGACCTTTGCCCTTCTTTCATGACCCCTCATCGTTTAATCATCTCATCCTTGAGTCCTCACATTCGTTCATATTTACTCTCAGCTGTTTCATATAACTTTCTTTATAATTGTCTTTTTCACTTTCTACCCCACCCCTCTCTCTCTCACACACACACACTCTTTCCCACTATACCTCTCCCCCTGCTCTTTCTCTCTCATAGTTACACACTACCTCCATCTCTCTTCCTATCTTACTCTATCTATCCCACTACATATATCATACTTTAGCGGGGGACTATTTCACACTCACATCTCACATAACATATATTTCACACTCACATTTCAAATAGCATACATTTCACACTCACATCTCACATAACATATATTTCACACTCACATCTCACATAACATATATTTCAAACTCACATCTCACATAACATATATTTCACACTCACATTTCAAATAACATACATTTCACACTCACATCTCACATAACATATATTTCACACTCACATCTCACATAACATATATTTCACACTCATATATCGCACAACATATATTTCACACTCACATCTCACATAACATATTTCCCACTCACATCTCACATAACATATATTTCACGCTCACCAAAGAGTATAATTTTTATTCATTTTTTTTATATAGATTTCATATACTTTTATATATTTTATATATTACATATATTCATAATTTTATTCATAAATTTTATATATTTCATATATTTAATATATACAATATATGTTATATATTCAAATATCATAATTTGTCGATATATTTCATATATCTATATATTTCGTATATCCATATATTTAATATATTCATAATTTTATTCATATTTTTTTTTGTGTATATTTTATATGTTTTATAGATTTCATATATTTCATATATTTCAGAATCAAATTGAGAATTGTTCTATATTTTCCCTTCCAATAGTGTCACTAAATGAAATTGCGATATTCTTTCTGAGGAGAAGCATTGTCAATGTTGGATTGTTGTGCGTGTTGCTAACTTTAGTGCCGCTGTAATTTTTCGAACATTGTTTGGGTAAGCTTGTTAATAGTGTAGCGTATCTGAAAAATAGAAAACATAAATATAAATATAAATATCTAAGAGAAGATAAGATGCTTTCTTTCTTTAACTTCATATATTCATTTATTACGGCGATAAGTAGTTAATCTTGTTACTCTGGAGTTTCATCTGCGTATTCACAGGATTTATCAGACATGTGAGTGCACAGATGAAATTCTACACTAACAAAACTCACTATTTAGTCATAATAAATGGACAACCAACAAATCCGAGACGTAAACACAAGAAAAATCCCCTTAAGTAGCCACATTGCAGATTGTACAGGAATTATCCTACTCAACTTTAAGATCTTCCCCCTATTCAAGTGCCCTGATTCTTTCACTCAACAACAAAGAATAAATTAAAAAAATATGGGTTTGGTAGTTGTAGTAGTGGTGGTTGTTGGAGTGGATGTGTTAGGTGTGCTGGTTATGGCGGCGGTTGTAGTGGTGGTGTTGGGTGAGCACTCGATGTTTAGGTTCACTTCTGTGTCGAGCACCTATGGCACCTGAAGTCTGGACGGCAACAGGTATGAGAAGGGAGCGGACAGTTAAACTCCGGTGTTTGAATTATAAATGGAAAAAAGATATTTCAGAAAACACTTTACTATATTTCTTGACACATATTTCTAATATATTGTCTCGAATGCACAAATGCAACAACTGCACAGTTTAAAATCCAACAACTGCATAGTTTGAAATACAACAACTGCACAGTTTGAAGTGCAACAACTGCATAGTTTGAAATACAACTGCACTGTTTGAAATACAGCAACTGCATAGTTTGAAATACAACAACTGCACAGTTTGAAGTGCAACAACTGCATAGTTTGAAATACAACTGCACTGTTTGAAATACAACAACTGCATAGTTTGAAATACAACAACTGCACTGTTTGAAATACAACTGCACTGTTTGAAGTGCAACAACTGCACTGTTTGAAGTGAAACAACTGCACTGTTTGAAATGCAACAACTGCACTGTTTGAAGTGCAACGACTGCACTGTGTGAAGTGCAACAACTGCACTGTTTGAAATGCAACAAGCTATTTCCCTTGCAGTTGATTGATTGATTATGCTGTTTCAGTTATTTGCTAAGTATCGATCTAAGTTTGTTTGATCTCTGTTGGTCAAGAAAAGTCTATCAGCGATGAAGAGACTAAGAATTATTCTTGACAGAAAAGTAAAGTGTGTGTAACCTTAATGGCTTGTAATTACTTTATCGTCTGTTAAGTTTCATGGTGGCGAATTGGGAGAGCTGTTAAAATATTGGATAGAATGTTTTGCTCTATTCGTTCCGGATCTCTAAGTTCAAACCCTACCTTTCAACCTTTCGAGGTCGATAAAAAAGTATCAGTGAAGTACTGGGGTCGATACTTCTTCTATATTCTCTGTCTTTCTCTTTCTCTGTAAGAAAGAAATCTGTTGTGTTCAAAACTGGAGAGGAATGGCCTCCACTAGGGTATAAAAATGTCCAAGAAAGACTAAATGTCACTATGGCGTTCCTACGAGTCCATCAAGTGTTATAGATCCATAAATGGCTGTGTATAAACATGGAGAGGGATGGGCTCTGCCAGGTATAAATAATTAATAATATAAGAAAGGCTGTATATTGGGGGTCAGTGACGTTATGGAGTTTGAGGACCTTGCCGGAAGCTGAAGTGTGAGTGACGTCACGTAAGAGGAAGTAGGAAGTAGCAGGAGTGTGGTGTGCTTTTTTGCTATCGGTCACGTGTGGAGAAGACGTGTCTTTACTCAGTCCTCTGTGGTTATATGTTTTTACGTTCTGGACAAGGGTCTTGGCGGATAGGGTGCTCACGGACATGGATATACCCCATTCTGGACAAGATCAATTAGTGAAACATGACGTGAGGTAGGTAAGATACCCGCCCCCACTTGGACAACAGTTCCAAAAGTGTTTGAGTCGTAGGGACACCACCAAAAGACTATTTTCAACTTCGTGTGGTAGAGTTAAAGAGAGCTTGAGGTGGTGGAGGTGGTAGATATGGTGGAGGTGGTGGAGGTAGTGTTGGTGGTGGAGGTGGAAGAAGTGGTGGAGGTAGAGGTGGTTGAGGTAGAGGTGGTGGAGGAAGTGGAGATGGAGGTAGTGGTGGTGGAGGTAGAGATGGTGGAGGTATCAGAGGAGTGAAGGTGGTGGAGGTGGTGGAGGTGATGGAGGTGGAGGTGGTGGAGGTGGTGGAGGTGGTGGAGGTGGTGGAGGTGGTATTGAATCTACATTATGTTTTCTAACTCGTAGCTTCTGTTTTCTACATCTCAGTTTTAGTTGGATTTGATTTTGTTAAAAATAAATGTGTTGGGAGTTAAGTTGCCGTGTACAACAGCAACATAACAACAACAACATAACAACAACAACAACAACAGTAACAACAGCAGTAACAACAACAGTAACAACAATAACAACAATACGAACAGCCAACTACATGTTAACTATTGTAAACATAACTAGTTAAGTGATATTTGGTAATATATATATATATATATATATATATATATATATATATATATATATATATATATATATATATTTATATATATTTATATATACACACACAGACACACACACACACATATATACACACACATATATATATACATATACATATATAAATATACATACATATATATGTACATGTGTCTTTATGTAGATGTATACTCACAAATATATAAATATATATATATATATAGTTATACTTTGGGAGGGTCATGTTGCCAATAAGAAACACACGCACCAGTTGCTTTCACTCCAATTTATTATAAATTAAATTTATAAATTTAAGAATTTATAAATTTCCTGTTAGTTGGTTGGTTCCACAACCGGACGGTTGTTCATATATTGTCAAAGTTCTTTCGTCACACATTCTGTGACCTCTTCAGTGACTGGCAAATATCGGTTTCAACACACGTTTTCAGATAAAGAATCTTGCTAAACAAATTCAGAAACGAAATATATATATATATATATATATATATATATATACACACAAACACACGTACACACACATATACACACATACATCATACTTACTTACAAGGATACGTACATACATACGTACACCCACACACCCACCACACACACATACATACATGTATAATAAATAATTGTTTCTACTTTTGGCACAAGGCCAGCACTTACCCAGTGCATTACTGGTACTTTTTTATCGACCCCGTAAGAATGAAAGGCAAAGTTAACCTCGGCGGGATTTGAACTCAGAATGGCAAGGGCCGTAACTCTATGCTGCAAAGCATGGCGTCCGACCCTCGACCGATACTGCGAAATAATAATATCTGTACATTTATATTTGTTCTATCGAAGAATGTTTGGCCAACAAAAGGAATTACATATAATTATTAACATTCCTCAACAATTTGACGAGCAAATCCTAAATGGAGGTTAAATGTTGATTAAACCTATATCTGCCTAACATCC
>OZ024741.1:399035287-399037787 GCA_964016885.1 Eledone cirrhosa
ACATACATACTGACATACATACTTACATACTGACATACATACATACACACTGACATACATGCATACATACTGACATACATACATACACACTGATATACATACATAGATACTGACATACATACATACACACTGACATACATACATACACACTGACATACATACATACATACTGACATACATACATACATACTGACATACATACACACTGACATACATACATACATACATACATACTGACATACATACATACATACATACATACATACATACATACATACATACATACATACATACATACATACATACATACATACACACTGACATATATTGGTGAGACAGATGGCACTAAGGAATACTGGTGGAACCTGAAAATAAAAACTGCCACCAAATTAAAGCACAAGCGGCCTGATATTGTTGTTTGGGACCACACATTGAAAACGTGTTCTGTTGTGGAGATCAGCTGCCCACTTGATGTAAACGTTGTCAGAAAAATACAGGAGAAGGAGGACATCTACGGACCATTGATGAGGAGTTTACAAATCCAGTATCCAAGATACACCTTTAGCTTCATACCCATCATTATTGGAGCTACGAGTTATATACCAACCCGCTTGGACCAAAGTATGACTGAACTTGGATTTGCGGACAAAAAGCGCAGCTCCCTAATTCATAGTCTACAAATGGCTGCGATAGCTGGCACCTTCAAAATTTGCAAAACATTCTTGCGATTCAAGGGATGATAATTTCTTTTCTTTTACAACCTTGCCACCAGGAAGGTGGCCGGTCAAAAAAATATACTCGAAATTAAGAGAAAGAGATAACATACATACATACATACATACATACATACATACATACATACATACATACATACATACATACACACTGACATACATGCATACATACATACATAAATACATACATAGACACTGACACAGACAAGAGAGGGAGAGAGAGAGAGAGTGAGAAAGAGAGACTGAGAGAGAGAGAGACTGAGAGAGAGAGTGGGAGAGAGAGAGACTGAGAGAGAGACTGAGCGAGAGAGAGAGAGTAGGAGAGAGAGACTGAGAGAGAGAGACTGAGCGAGAGAGAGAGGGAGATACACAAACACACACATAGATACAAATTAAACACAAACATGTGTAAAGACTTATAGATATATGTCCTTACTCGAAAGCCCCCCCCCCCACACCCAAGTTCACATTGCTAGAACACATACTTAAACATATAGACACACACACACACACAGACAGCCAAACACACACAGACAGACAGCCAAACACACACACACACACACAGACAGCCAAACACACACACACACATACAGCCAAACACACACACACACAGACAGCCAAACACACACACACAGAGACAGTAAACACACACAGACAGACAAACACAGACAGAAAAACACACACACAGACAGACAAACACACACACACGCCAACAATAATAATACTTTAGGCACAAGGCCAGCAATTTAGGGAGAGGGGAAAGTTCCTTAAGACGACCCCAGCGCATTACTGGTACTTTATTTTATCGACCCCTGTAAGGATAGAATGCAAAGCTAACCTCGGTGAGATTTAAACTAAGAACGTAATGGGCCGTAACTTTATGCAGCCAACCATGTTGTCCGATGCTCTACCGATTCTGCCTATTCATCTGATAATAATTGTTTCTACTTTAGGCACAAGGCCAGCAATTATCCAGTACATTACTGGTACTTTATTTTATCGACCCCGTAAGGATGAAAGGCAAAGTTAACCTCGGCGGGATTTGAACTCAGATCGTAAAAACCGAGGTTCTACCGATACTGTCAATCCACCACCAATCCACCACCCTCACACACCACCAATGATATTGGTGTTAATGTTAAAATGATGCGTCCACAAGACAACATAAATCTGCTCTGAGCCACTGAACAAAGAATGACAACCGTGTGTCTGCAATTAACCGAAGACAATGAAATATACTAACTCCTGAAGAGATCTATTTCAGTTGTTTTATATTGTGTAGGTTACTAATATATATATATATATATATATATATATATATATATATATATATATATATATATATATATATATATATATATATATATATAAGTAAAAATTAGCGAGAATCGAATTTCAGCTCAGGAATTAACGAAAAACACTTCCGAGTTGTGTGGCAAGCGCTCGATAATTCATATGAATTAGAGCTTACAGCTTATATAAATATATATATATGTATATAACGAAGGAAATGTGGTAAGGAACCAGATGGACCATAACGCACCAAAGTACTCAATGCTTAGGGTAGTAGAGTGGCTAATAGGAACAAGTATGACCCCGACGGCAGAGTTCAAGCCGTCCAGAATTAGCCGTCGAAACGGCTTGAGCTCTGCCGTCGGGGTCATACTTGTTCCTATATATATATATATATGAACACACACATATATATATATATGAAGAAATATATTAGTTTTACGCTTAAAAGACTGATAATATCTGAAAATGGT
>OZ024741.1:399045287-399047787 GCA_964016885.1 Eledone cirrhosa
GTATACAGTTTTAAATAGATGGCTGGAGAGCGGCTAACAAAGGTCTTGCTGAGTGATGCCAAGACACCCTCGGCCTTCTTGACAATCTTAGAGACATGCTTTGTCCAACGCAAATCGTTGCTGACAGTAATGCCTAGGTCACGTTCACAAGAGGACTTTTTGATGTCAGTGTTGTGGAGGGAGTATGTGGACGCTGGATTTTTCCTTCCAAAATGCATGGTGGTACACTTGTCCACAGCCAGCTTCAGTTGCCAGTCTGTGATCCATTGCTGCATTGTGTCCAGGTCTGATTGTAGGAAAGAGTTGTAAATTTCAGGATCAGTCCTTTTGATTTCAAGGTACAGCTTGATGTCATCTGCATATTTTAGTACCGTGGCATTCTGTAAGTTGGCATCTATGTCATTAATATATGCCACAAACAAAAGAGGACCAAGAACAAATCCCTGTGGTACACCAGATGACATCTCATATGGTGAAGAATGCTGTCCTAGAACCGTGACTACTTCCCTTCGGCTGAGAATGAAGGATTTCAGCCAGTCGAAAAGATCATCCCTCACACCCATTGCAGAGAGTTTTGCCATAAGTCTTTTGTGTGGCACAGAATTAAAAGCCTTAGCAAAGTCAAGGTAAACAACATCCACCCATGAGCCGCTGTCAGTGATCCGGGTGATGTCCTCAAGGAACTCGATAAGCTGATCACAGCAGCTGGAGTTAGGGATAAATCCAAACTGTGAGGGCCGGATGAGGCTGTGAGAGCTCCAGAAGTTCCAAAGTGTTTCTCTGACACAGGATTCCATCAGTTTGGCCATACAGCTAGTAAGACTGACTGGACGATAGTTGACAGGTGACATGCGGTTGCCCTTTTTGAACAGGGGAATGACACTGGCAGTTTTCCACTGCTCCGGAGTAGCACCATTGCTGAGACAGTATTGAAAGAAAAAAGAAAGCTGGCGCAAAAGGAAATCCCCGCCACGTTTGAGAAGCAGGTATGTCACACCATCAAGACCAGGGGAGGCATAGTTGCGCTTATTCTTAAGGTGACGTCGCAACATTGCAGGTGTAAATTCCATAGTTGTTATGGAATTTGATGTTAGAGATGGTGGAGATGGTACATTCTGGTTTTCAACAGTAAAAATACTTGCATAGCACTCAGCAATGAGTTCTGCGCATTCCTTGGGATCGTCAGTGATCTGGCTTGTGTGGGGATTGCGAAGAGGACCAACTGGAGAGTGAGGTCTCTGCTTTGAATGAACATATTTCCAGAACACCTTACTGTCAGGATTGGTTGCGATGCACTGTTCAAATTCAAGCACTGCCTTCTTTGTCACTTGCTTGAGATGGTTAGAAGATTTATTCCGCTTTTTTCTGTTGGCATCTGATCTATGCAGTTTATATTCCCGTTCAGCGTTCCGACGTTCTTTCCTGGCAAGTCGGACTGCTGAAGTTTCCCAGATTGCACTTTTGGGGTGGTTATTTTTCCGCTTCCGTGGCACTGATGCTGCACACGCTATCCATATTGAGTCCAGGATGCTCTGGAGTATAGAGTTCACATCTCCAGAGTTATACATCTCATGCCAGTTTGGGCGCTGTAGCTCAGTGCAGTACAAGTTCCAATCCGCCCTCTTCCAATCAAAGCAAGCAGATTGGAGATGGCTCTGGTTTTTGTTGCTGCCCTCAAGTGCCAGATTGGCAATGATCATAGCATGATCAGAGTCGCCTAGAGGTTCCTCAGTAGTACAACTGATAACCACTTCAGGAGTAGTGGTGAAGATCAGGTCCAAAGTGTTGTCACCTCTTGTTGGAGAGGTGACTACTTGTGACCAGTTTGAGTCCAGCACTAGTTCAAGGAAATCGTTTGCACCCTGTGGCCAACGAAAGGTTTCCCAATCGATCTCAGGATGATTGAAGTCACCTGCAATAAACACATAAGTGGCTGTTTTCTTGGCAGCAACTCTGAGGATATCGCAAAGCTGTGTGTCCTGATGGTAGTTTGGGGGGCGATAAACAACACCAAGCAGAAGTGTTGACATGGTCATACGTATGTCACAGAAAAAAACTTCTTCCTGTGATTCGTTCAAATCAACGCAAGGAATTACCAAAAAGTTTGAACGAACGTAGACCATCACACCACCACCACGGCGGTTAATGCGGTCCTTGCGGAAAAGGTTGTACCCAGTAATGGTGAAAACCCCATCACAGAGTAAGGAATGTGCCCATGTTTCCGTGACTGTGATGAAGTCAGGGTCGATGCTTCTGACGTAGGATTCGAACAGATGTATCTTGTTGCATAAACTGCGAGCATTTAAGGACAACAATTTGTACCCTGCTCGCAGTCTATGATGGTGTGTAGAGGGTGGCAGGTTGTTCTGGTTTAGTTTCCCAGAGTTGTAGCAGTTTTTACATTGCCAGTTATTGTGGGTAGATCACACTCTGACCAGCTGGTATCTCTCTTCCACGTTTCACCCGCCTTGACAAACCTCCAGATCTGCCCATCATCACG
>OZ024741.1:399058760-399061260 GCA_964016885.1 Eledone cirrhosa
ATTCGGTAGGGGTTCTCCTAGATGGATATAATTATGGCCGTACTCGAAAACGAGTTGGCAGCCACCATGTATGTATGTATGTATGTATGTATATATGTATGTATGTATGTATATATGTATGTATATATGTATGTATATATGTATATGTCAGGTCACCAGTTGGTGCTAATGGTAACATGTATCCCAGTACTACCTATCTCATGGTCGGGTCGTTGGCGACTAAACTGGCAACCCCACCAAGGTTTCTTGGTGAGGAGGGTGACTTTGGACATCCTGCAGGACTAAAAACAAAACCTGTCAAAGGGCAAAGGAGCTCTTAAGAGTCAATGGCCATCCAAAATCACGGGGAGAGATGACCCCTTAGCCTTTGTCAAGGCAGAATTCTAGGAGAAGGAAAACTCTGATATAACACCTGCAACCCTGATGGTATCCAATGATGTTGACTTGTTCTTCTTTTTGGTAAATATCATCTTGGTTAAGAGAGTGGGACTGGCTTTGTGCAGTGCCTTTGCTCACTATAAAAGCTTCACGGCACAGGCATTGCTTTATATCTGGAGATCTCTCTGCCCTTGTCGTCACATGGTACCATGGGCCTGTGTCAATAATTGTCACAAGTGTAGTGTTTGTACCAGAGTTATCAAGTCGCTGACGGGACTAAAAAGTCACACTCGTTCAGCGCATCGGTAGGGGTTCTCCTACATGGATATAAAGTAGTGACCGTACTCGAAAACGAGTTGACAGCCACCATGTACGTATACATACTTATATTTATATTTTTATATTTATACATATATACATATATATATATATATATAAATACGCACGCACACACATATATATATACATATATATAATATATATATGTGTGAAGGCGCATGGCTTAGTGGTTAGAGCAATTGGCTTGCAATCGAAAGGTTGTGAGTTCAATTTTCGGACCGGGTGATGTGTTGTTTCCTTGAGCAAGACACTTTATTTCACGTTGTTCCAGTTTACTCAGCTGTAGAAATGAGATGATAGGACTGGGGTCCTATAATCTCATTTCTACAGCTGAGTAAACTGGATTAAATTACTATCATTAAATTACCCAAGACACCTCCAATGAGATATAACTTGGAGGAGACCAGCTAAACCTGCATAGGTGTGAGCTGTCACACACACTATATGTGTGTGTGTGTGTGTGTGTGTGTGTGTGTGTGTGCGTGTGTGTGTGTGTGTGTGAAAGTGCGTGTATGTGTGTATCTATGTGTGTCTGCATCATGTACCTATGTAGGTGTACATAACACCAATCATGTAAAAATGATCGACTGATCGAACTTCTGCAGTTTTGTGTTAATGGTTAAGTTTTATCAGAGAACTTATTGCAAATGATCAACGTTTTATATATAATTCAGTTTAAACATGAAAGTTCTGAACTTCATAGCCGAAATTATTACACCGGTCACACAATCACGACTCTTTCTCGTTGATAAACCATGCACTTAGAACAACGAGTTAGTTCAAAACTTTTCCATGCAGTAAAACCAAAAATTAGATAGGACAATATTAACACATTGTCATAGCGCCCACTGTCGAACATTCCTGACAAAGTCTCTCCACAATTAGTAATTTTCCATTACTCCTGGCAACTGTTCCCTATTGAGGTTTCTATCATCTGAGAGTTGATCGTGAAGGTTCGGGCAAGACTTCCACTACTGCGTCTCCTGTAAGTTACTTTCCACAATAGTAGCTTGTGTTTAATTTCTTGCTTACTTCTCCAGCAATATCCTGCAAATCGTGACCATCTCTGAGCAATTGTAGTTGTTTCCGAACAACAACTCATTCCCTTCTTTAAGTATCACTTTAGAAGGAAAATCAGGGTGGAGAGAGAGGTACTGCACCCCAGTAAATTTACTGAAAGGTGGATGAATGTAGCAAAAATGCCCCGATTGGGCCTTCTCTGTATATAAACCTGTAGGTTGAAGAAGAGAACAAAAGGAAGAAAGGATCACTTTCACAGCATGCTCCTGGAGCTGAGTGTTGTTCTATCTACGGGCTATAAAACAACCCATTTGTAACGCCTCCCCCCTATTGGGAATTTCAATTGTTGAATTTCTTTGTTAAACATTTTTTTTTTACACGATTGTATGTAAAATCCCCGGCATATGTCCTTGTACCCCCCCCCCCCTTCTTGTGCGCCCATGTGGCAAATAAAGAAATATATCTTAGGCAAGTTTCTGTATAAACTTTCTATTGTAACATTATATTCTCATGGCGGTGGATTGGCAGTATCGGTAGAGTGTCGGGCGCCATGCTTTGACGCATAGAGTTGCGGCCCTTGCCATTCTGAGTTCAAATCCCGCCGAGTTTAACTTTGCCTTTCATCCTTATGGGGTCGATAAAATAAAGTACCAGTAATACATTGGGTATGTGCTGGCCTTGTGCCAAAAAAGTAGAAACAATTATAATTCTCTATAGAAGTCCATACAAAATGAGACGGTTTTACTAATATCAGAATGTAAAC
>OZ024741.1:399078760-399161260 GCA_964016885.1 Eledone cirrhosa
ACCATAAAAACTGGACAACATGAGGCTATAATAGTAAAACCCTTGACCTAAGAACCATAAAAACTGGACAACATGAGGCTATAATAGTAAAACCCTTGACCTAAGAACCAGAAAAACTGGACAACATGAGGCTATAATAGTAAAACCCTTGACCTAAGAACCATAAAACCTGAACAACATGAGGCTATAATAGTAAAATCCTTGACCTAAGAACCATAAAAACTGGACAACATGAGGCTATAATAGTAAAAGCCTTGACCTAAGAACCATAAAAACTGGACAACATGAGGCTATAATAGTAAAGCCCTTGACCTAAGAACCATACAAACTGGACAACATGAGGCTATAATAGTAAAACCCTTGACCTAAGAACCATAAAAACTGGACAACATGAGGCTATAATAATAAAACCCTTGACCTAAGAACCATAAAAACTGGACAACATGAGGCTATAATAATAAAACCCTTGACCTAAGAACCATAAAAACTGGACAACATGAGGCTATAATAGTAAAACCCTTGACCTAAGAACCATAAAAACTGGACAAGATGGGGCTATAATAGTAAAACCCTTGACCCAAGAACCATAAAAACTGGACAACATGAGGCTATAATAGTAAAACCCTTGACCCAAGAACCATAAAAACTGGACAACATGAGGCTATAATAGTAAAACCCTTGACCTAAGAACCATAAAAACTGTACAAGATGGGGCTATAATAGTAAAACCCTTGACCCAAGAACCATAAAAACTGGACAACATGAGGCTATAATAGTAAAACCCTTGACCTAAGAGCCATAAAAACTGGACAACATGAGGCTATAATAGTAAAACCCTTGACCTAAGAACCATAAAAACTGGACAACATGAGGCTATAATAGTAAAACCCTGGACCTAACAACCATAAAAACTGGACAACATGAGGCAATAATAGTAAAACCCTTGACCTAAGAACCATAAAAACTGGACAAGTTGGGGCTATAATAGTAGAACCCTTGACCCAAGAACCATAAAAACTGGCCAACATGAGGCTATAATAGTAAAACCCTTGACCTAAGAACCATAAAAACTGGACAACATGAGGCTATAATAGTAAAACCCTTGACCTAAGAACCATAAAACCTGAACAACATGAGGCTATAATAGTAAAACCCTTGACCTAAGAACCATAAAAACTGGACAACATGAGGCTATAATAGTAAAAGCCTTGACCTAAGAACCATAAAAACTGGACAACATGAGGCTATAATAGTAAAGCCTTTGACCTAAGAACCATACAAACTGGAGAACATATGGCTGTAATAGTAAAATCCTTGACCTAAGAACCATAAAAACTGGACAACATGAGGCTATAATAATAAAACCCTTGACCTAAGAACCATAAAAACTGGACAACATGAGGCTATAATAGTAAAAACCTCGACCTAAGAACCATAAAAACTGGACAAGATGGGGCTATAATAGTAAAACCCTTGACCCAAGAACCATAAAAACTGGACAACATGAGGCTATAATAGTAAAACCCTTGACCTAAGAACCATAAAAACTGAACAACATGAGGCTATAATAGTAAAACCCTTGACCTAAGAACCATAAAAACTGTACAAGATGGGGCTATAATAGTAAAACCCTTGACCCAAGAACAATAAAAACTGGACAACATGAGGCTATAATAGTAAAACCCTTGACGTAAGAACCATAAAAACTGGACAACATGAGGCTATAATAGTAAAACCCTTGACCTAAGAACCATACAAACTGGACAACATGAGGCTATAATAGTAAAACCCTTGGCCTAAGAACGATAAAAACTGGACAACATGAGGCTATAATAGTAAAACCCCTGACCCAAGATTTATAAAAACTGGACAACATGAGGCTATAATAGTAAAACCCTTGACCTAAGAACCATAAAAACTGGACAACATGAGGCTATAATAGTAAAACCCTTGACCTAAGAACCATAAAAACTGGACAACATGAGGCTATAATAGTAATACCCTTGACCTAAGAACCATAAAAACTGGACAAGATGAGGCTATAATAGTAAAACCCTTGACCTAAGAACCATAAAAACTGGACAACATGAGGCTATAATAGTAAAACCCTTGACCTAAGAACCATAAAAACTGGACAACATGAGGCTATAATAGTAAAACCCTTGACCTAAGAACCATAAAAACTGGACAACATGAGGCTATAATAGTAAAATCCTTGACCTAAGAACCATAAAAACTGGACAACATGAGGCTATAATAGTAAAACCCTTGACCTAAGAATCATAAAAACTGAACAACATGAGGCTATAATAGTAAAACCCTTGACCTAAGAAGCATAAAAACTGTACAAGATGGGGCTATAATAGTAAAACCCTTGACCCAAGAACCATAAAAACTGGACAACATGAGGCTATAATAGTAAAACCCTTGACGTAAGAACCATAAAAACTGGACAACATGAGGCTATAATAGTAAAACCCTTGACCTAAGAACCATACAAACTGGACAACATGAGGCTATAATAGTAAAACCCTTGACCTAAGAACCATAAAAACTGGACAACATGAGGCTATAATAGTAAAACCCCTGACCCAAGAATTATAAAAACTGGACAACATGAGGCTATAATAGTAAAACCCTTGACCTAAGAACCATAAAAACTGGACAACATGAGGCTATAATAGTAAAACCCTTGACCTAAGAACCATAAAAACTGGACAACATGAGGCTATAATAGTAAAATCCTTGACCTAAGAATCATAAAAGCTGGACAACATGAGGCTATAATAGTAAAACCCTTGACCTAAGAACCATAAAAACTGGACAACATGAGGCTATAATAGTAAAATCCTTGACCTAAGAACTATAATAACTGGACAACATGAGGCTATAATAGTAAAACCCTTGACCTAAGAACCATAAAACCTGAACAACATGAGGCTATAATAGTAAAACCCTTGACCTAAGAACCATAAAAACTGGACAACATGAGGCTATAATAGTAAAACCCTTGACCTAAGAACCATAAAAACTGGACAACATGAGGCTATAATAGTAAAAGCCTTGAACTAAGAACCATAAAAACTGGACAACATGAGGCTATAATAGTAAAACCCTTGACCTAAGAACCATAAAAACTGGACAACATGAGGCTATAATAATAAAACCCTTGACCTAAGAACCATAAAAACTGGACAACATGAGGCTATAATAATAAAACCCTTGACCTAAGAACCATAAAAACCGGACAAGATGTGGCTATAATAGTAAAACCCTTGACCCAAGAACCATAAAAACTGGACAACATGAGGCTATAATAATAAAACCCTTGACCTAAGAACCATAAAAACTGGACAACATGAGGCTATAATAATAAAACCCTTGACCTAAGAACCATAAAAACTGGACAAGATGGGGCTATAATAGTAAAACCCTTGACCCAAGAACCATAAAAACTGGACAACATGAGGCTATAATAGTAAAACCTTTGACCTAAGAACCATAAAAACTGGACAACATGAGGCTATAACAGTAAAACCCTGGACCTAACAACCATAAAAACTGGACAACATGAGGCTATAATAGTAAAACCCTTGACCCAAGAACCATAAAAACTGGACAAGTTGGGGCTATAATAGTAAAACCCTTGACCCAAGAACCATAAAAACTGGACAACATGAGGCTATAATAGTAAAACCCTTGACCTAAGAACCATAAAACCTGAACAACATGAGGCTATAATAGTAAAACCCTTGACCTAAGAACCATAAAAACTGGACAACATGAGGTTATAATAGTAAAACCCTTGATCTAAGAACCATAAAAACTGGACAACATGAGGCTATAATAGTAAAAGCCTTGACCTAAGAACCATAAAAACTGGACAACATGAGGCTATAATAGTAAAGCCCTTGACCTAAGAACCATACAAACTGGAGAACATAAGGCTGTAATAGTAAAACCCTTGACCTAAGAACCATAAAAACTGGACAACATGAGGCTATAATAATAAAACCCTTGACCTAAGAACCATAAAAACTGGACAACATGAGGCTATAATAATAAAACCCTTGACCTAAGAACCATAAAAACTGGACAACATGAGGCTATAATAGTAAAACCCTTGACCTAAGAACCATAAAAACTGGACAAGATGGGGCTATAATAGTAAAACCCTTGACCCAAGAACCATAAAAACTGGACAACATGAGGCTATAATAGTAAAACCCTTGACCTAAGAACCATAAAAACTGGACAACATGAGGCTATAATAGTAAAACCCTTGACCTAAGAACCATAAAAACTGTACAAGATGGGGCTATAATAGTAAAAACCTTGACCCAAGAACCATAAAAACTGGACAACATGAGGCTATAATAGTAAAACCCTTGACGTAAGAACCATAAAAACTGGACAACATGAGGCTATAATAGTAAAACCCTTGACCTAAGAACCATACAAACTGGACAACATGAGGCTATAATAGTAAAACCCTTGACCTAAGAACCATAAAAACTGGACAACATTAGGCTATAATAGTAAGACACTTGACCTAAGAACCATAAAAACTGGACAACATGAGGCTATAATAGTAAAACCCCTGACCCAAGAATTATAAAAACTGGACAACATGAGGCTATAATAGTAAAACACTTGACCTAAGAACCATAAAAACTGGACAACATGAGGCTATAATAGTAAAACCCTTCACGTAAGAACCATAAAAACTGGACAACATGCGGCTATAATAGTAAAACACTGGACCTAAGAACCATAAAAACTGGACAACATGAGGCTATAATAGTAAAACCCTTGACCTAAGAACCATAAAAACTGAACAACATGAGGCTATAACAGTAAAACCCTGGACCTAACAACCATAAAAACTGGACAACATGAGGCTATAATAGTAAAACACTTGACCTAAGAACCATAAAAACTGGACAAGTTGGGGATATAATTATTAAAACCCTTGACCCAAGAACCATAAAAGCTGGACAAGATGAGGCTATAATAGTAAAACCCTTGACCTAAGAACCATAAAAACTGGACAACATGAGGCTATAATAGTAAAACCCTTGATCTAAGAACCATAAAACCTGAACAACATGAGGCTATAATAGTAAAACCCTTGACCTAAGACCCATAAAGACTGGACAACATGAGGCTATAATAGTAAAACCCTTGACCTAAGAACCATAAAAACTGGACAACATGAGGCTATAATAGTAAAAGCCTTGACCTAAGAACCATAAAAACTGGACAACATGAGGCTATAATAGTAAAGCCCTTGACCTAAGAACCATACAAACTGGAGAACATAAGGCTGTAATAGTAAAACCCTTGACCTAAGAACCATAAAAACTGGACAACATGAGGCTATAATAATAAAACCCTTGACCTAAGAACCATAAAAACTGGACAACATGAGGCTATAATAATAAAACCCTTGACCTAAGAACCATAAAAACTGGACAACATGAGGCTATAATAGTAAAACCTTTGACCTAAGAACCATAAAAACTGGACAAGATGGGGCTATAATAGTAAAACCCTTGACCCAAGAACCATAAAAACTGGACAACATGAGGCTATAATAGTAAAACCCTTGACCTAAGAACCATAAAAACTGGACAACATGAGGCTATAATAGTAAAACCCTTGACCTAAGAACCATAAAAACTGTACAAGATGCGTCTATAATAGTAAAACCCTTGACCCAAGAACCATAAAAACTGGACAACATGAGGCTATAATAGTAAAACCCTTGACGTAAGAACCATAAAAACTGGACAACATGAGGCTATAATAGTAAAACCCTTGACCTAAGAACCATACAAACTGGACAACATGAGGCTATAATAGTAAAACCCTTGACCTAAGAACCATAAAAACTGGACAACATTAGGCTATAATAGTAAAACACTTGACCTAAGAACCATAAAAACTGGACAACATGAGGCTATAATAGTAAAACCCCTGACCCAAGAATTATAAAAACTGGACAACATGAGGCTATAATAGTAAAAACCTTGACCTAGGAACCATAAAAACTGGACAACATGAGGCTATAATAGTAAAACCCTTGACCTAAGAACCATAAAAACTGGACAACATGAGGCTATAATAGTAAAACACTTGACCTAAGAACCATAAAAACTGGACAACATGAGGCTATAATAGTAAAACCCTTCACGTAAGAACCATAAAAACTGGACAACATGCGGCTATAATAGTAAAACACTGGACCTAAGAACCATAAAAACTGGACAACATGAGGCTATAATAGTAAAACCCTTGACCTAAGAACCATAAAAACTGGACAAGTTGGGGCTATAATAGTAAAACCCTTGACCCAAGAACCATAAAAACTGGACAACATGAGGCTATAATAGTAAAACCCTTGATCTAAGAACCATAAAAACTGGACAACATGAGGCTATAATAGTAAAACCCTTGACCTAAGAACCATAACAACTGGACAACATGAGGCTATAATAGTAAAACCCTTGACCTAAGAACCATAAAAACTGGACAACATGAGGCTATAATAGTAAAACCCTTGACCTAAGAACCATAAAAATTGGACAACATGAAGCTATATAGTAAAACCTTTGAAGAAAGAACCATAAAAACTGGACAACATTAGGCTATAATAGTAAAACCCTTGACATAAGAACCATAAAAACTGGACAACATGAGGCTATAATAGTAAAAGCCCTGACCCAAGAACAATAAAGACTGGACAACATGAGGCAATAATAGTAAAACCCTTGACCTAAGAACCATAAAAACTGGACAAGATGGGGCTATAATAGTAAAACCCTTGACCCAAGAACCATAAAAACTGGACAACATGAGGCTATAATAGTAAAACCCTTGACCCAAGAACCATAAAAACTGGACAACATGAGGCTATAATAGTAAAACCCTTGACCTAAGAACCATAAAAACTGTACAAGATGGGGCTATAATAGTAAAACCCTTGACCCAAGAACCATAAAAACTGGACAACATGAGGCTATAATAGTAAAACCCTTGACCTAAGAGCCATAAAAACTGGACAACATGAGGCTATAATAGTAAAACCCTTGACCTAAGAACCATAAAAACTGGACAACATGAGGCTATAATAGTAAAACCCTGGACCTAACAACCATAAAAACTGGACAACATGAGGCAATAATAGTAAAACCCTTGACCTAAGAACCATAAAAACTGGACAAGTTGGGGCTATAATAGTAGAACCCTTGACCCAAGAACCATAAAAACTGGCCAACATGAGGCTATAATAGTAAAACCCTTGACCTAAGAACCATAAAAACTGGACAACATGAGGCTATAATAGTAAAACCCTTGACCTAAGAACCATAAAACCTGAACAACATGAGGCTATAATAGTAAAACCCTTGACCTAAGAACCATAAAAACTGGACAACATGAGGCTATAATAGTAAAAGCCTTGACCTAAGAACCATAAAAACTGGACAACATGAGGCTATAATAGTAAAGCCTTTGACCTAAGAACCATACAAACTGGAGAACATATGGCTGTAATAGTAAAATCCTTGACCTAAGAACCATAAAAACTGGACAACATGAGGCTATAATAATAAAACCCTTGACCTAAGAACCATAAAAACTGGACAACATGAGGCTATAATAGTAAAAACCTCGACCTAAGAACCATAAAAACTGGACAAGATGGGGCTATAATAGTAAAACCCTTGACCCAAGAACCATAAAAACTGGACAACATGAGGCTATAATAGTAAAACCCTTGACCTAAGAACCATAAAAACTGAACAACATGAGGCTATAATAGTAAAACCCTTGACCTAAGAACCATAAAAACTGTACAAGATGGGGCTATAATAGTAAAACCCTTGACCCAAGAACAATAAAAACTGGACAACATGAGGCTATAATAGTAAAACCCTTGACGTAAGAACCATAAAAACTGGACAACATGAGGCTATAATAGTAAAACCCTTGACCTAAGAACCATACAAACTGGACAACATGAGGCTATAATAGTAAAACCCTTGGCCTAAGAACGATAAAAACTGGACAACATGAGGCTATAATAGTAAAACCCCTGACCCAAGATTTATAAAAACTGGACAACATGAGGCTATAATAGTAAAACCCTTGACCTAAGAACCATAAAAACTGGACAACATGAGGCTATAATAGTAAAACCCTTGACCTAAGAACCATAAAAACTGGACAACATGAGGCTATAATAGTAATACCCTTGACCTAAGAACCATAAAAACTGGACAAGATGAGGCTATAATAGTAAAACCCTTGACCTAAGAACCATAAAAACTGGACAACATGAGGCTATAATAGTAAAACCCTTGACCTAAGAACCATAAAAACTGGACAACATGAGGCTATAATAGTAAAACCCTTGACCTAAGAACCATAAAAACTGGACAACATGAGGCTATAATAGTAAAATCCTTGACCTAAGAACCATAAAAACTGGACAACATGAGGCTATAATAGTAAAACCCTTGACCTAAGAATCATAAAAACTGAACAACATGAGGCTATAATAGTAAAACCCTTGACCTAAGAACCATAAAAACTGTACAAGATGGGGCTATAATAGTAAAACCCTTGACCCAAGAACCATAAAAACTGGACAACATGAGGCTATAATAGTAAAACCCTTGACGTAAGAACCATAAAAACTGGACAACATGAGGCTATAATAGTAAAACCCTTGACCTAAGAACCATACAAACTGGACAACATGAGGCTATAATAGTAAAACCCTTGACCTAAGAACCATAAAAACTGGACAACATGAGGCTATAATAGTAAAACCCCTGACCCAAGAATTATAAAAACTGGACAACATGAGGCTATAATAGTAAAACCCTTGACCTAAGAACCATAAAAACTGGACAACATGAGGCTATAATAGTAAAACCCTTGACCTAAGAACCATAAAAACTGGACAACATGAGGCTATAATAGTAAAATCCTTGACCTAAGAATCATAAAAGCTGGACAACATGAGGCTATAATAGTAAAACCCTTGACCTAAGAACCATAAAAACTGGACAACATGAGGCTATAATAGTAAAATCCTTGACCTAAGAACTATAATAACTGGACAACATGAGGCTATAATAGTAAAACCCTTGACCTAAGAACCATAAAACCTGAACAACATGAGGCTATAATAGTAAAACCCTTGACCTAAGAACCATAAAAACTGGACAACATGAGGCTATAATAGTAAAACCCTTGACCTAAGAACCATAAAAACTGGACAACATGAGGCTATAATAGTAAAAGCCTTGAACTAAGAACCATAAAAACTGGACAACATGAGGCTATAATAGTAAAACCCTTGACCTAAGAACCATAAAAACTGGACAACATGAGGCTATAATAATAAAACCCTTGACCTAAGAACCATAAAAACTGGACAACATGAGGCTATAATAATAAAACCCTTGACCTAAGAACCATAAAAACTGGACAAGATGTGGCTATAATAGTAAAACCCTTGACCCAAGAACCATAAAAACTGGACAACATGAGGCTATAATAATAAAACCCTTGACCTAAGAACCATAAAAACTGGACAACATGAGGCTATAATAATAAAACCCTTGACCTAAGAACCATAAAAACTGGACAAGATGGGGCTATAATAGTAAAACCCTTGACCCAAGAACCATAAAAACTGGACAACATGAGGCTATAATAGTAAAACCTTTGACCTAAGAACCATAAAAACTGGACAACATGAGGCTATAACAGTAAAACCCTGGACCTAACAACCATAAAAACTGGACAACATGAGGCTATAATAGTAAAACCCTTGACCCAAGAACCATAAAAACTGGACAAGTTGGGGCTATAATAGTAAAACCCTTGACCCAAGAACCATAAAAACTGGACAACATGAGGCTATAATAGTAAAACCCTTGACCTAAGAACCATAAAACCTGAACAACATAAGGCTGTAATAGTAAAACCCTTGACCTAAGAACCATAAAAACTGGACAACATGAGGCTATAATAATAAAACCCTTGACCTAAGAACCATAAAAACTGGACAACATGAGGCTATAATAATAAAACCCTTGACCTAAGAACCATAAAAACTGGACAACATGAGGCTATAATAGTAAAACCCTTGACCTAAGAACCATAAAAACTGGACAAGATGGGGCTATAATAGTAAAACCCTTGACCCAAGAACCATAAAAACTGGACAACATGAGGCTATAATAGTAAAACCCTTGACCTAAGAACCATAAAAACTGGACAACATGAGGCTATAATAGTAAAACCCTTGACCTAAGAACCATAAAAACTGTACAAGATGGGGCTATAATAGTAAAAACCTTGACCCAAGAACCATAAAAACTGGACAACATGAGGCTATAATAGTAAAACCCTTGACGTAAGAACCATAAAAACTGGACAACATGAGGCTATAATAGTAAAACCCTTGACCTAAGAACCATACAAACTGGACAACATGAGGCTATAATAGTAAAACCCTTGACCTAAGAACCATAAAAACTGGACAACATTAGGCTATAATAGTAAGACACTTGACCTAAGAACCATAAAAACTGGACAACATGAGGCTATAATAGTAAAACCCCTGACCCAAGAATTATAAAAACTGGACAACATGAGGCTATAATAGTAAAACACTTGACCTAAGAACCATAAAAACTGGACAACATGAGGCTATAATAGTAAAACCCTTCACGTAAGAACCATAAAAACTGGACAACATGCGGCTATAATAGTAAAACACTGGACCTAAGAACCATAAAAACTGGACAACATGAGGCTATAATAGTAAAACCCTTGACCTAAGAACCATAAAAACTGAACAACATGAGGCTATAACAGTAAAACCCTGGACCTAACAACCATAAAAACTGGACAACATGAGGCTATAATAGTAAAACACTTGACCTAAGAACCATAAAAACTGGACAAGTTGGGGATATAATTATTAAAACCCTTGACCCAAGAACCATAAAAGCTGGACAAGATGAGGCTATAATAGTAAAACCCTTGACCTAAGAACCATAAAAACTGGACAACATGAGGCTATAATAGTAAAACCCTTGATCTAAGAACCATAAAACCTGAACAACATGAGGCTATAATAGTAAAACCCTTGACCTAAGACCCATAAAGACTGGACAACATGAGGCTATAATAGTAAAACCCTTGACCTAAGAACCATAAAAACTGGACAACATGAGGCTATAATAGTAAAAGCCTTGACCTAAGAACCATAAAAACTGGACAACATGAGGCTATAATAGTAAAGCCCTTGACCTAAGAACCATACAAACTGGAGAACATAAGGCTGTAATAGTAAAACCCTTGACCTAAGAACCATAAAAACTGGACAACATGAGGCTATAATAATAAAACCCTTGACCTAAGAACCATAAAAACTGGACAACATGAGGCTATAATAATAAAACCCTTGACCTAAGAACCATAAAAACTGGACAACATGAGGCTATAATAGTAAAACCTTTGACCTAAGAACCATAAAAACTGGACAAGATGGGGCTATAATAGTAAAACCCTTGACCCAAGAACCATAAAAACTGGACAACATGAGGCTATAATAGTAAAACCCTTGACCTAAGAACCATAAAAACTGGACAACATGAGGCTATAATAGTAAAACCCTTGACCTAAGAACCATAAAAACTGTACAAGATGCGTCTATAATAGTAAAACCCTTGACCCAAGAACCATAAAAACTGGACAACATGAGGCTATAATAGTAAAACCCTTGACGTAAGAACCATAAAAACTGGACAACATGAGGCTATAATAGTAAAACCCTTGACCTAAGAACCATACAAACTGGACAACATGAGGCTATAATAGTAAAACCCTTGACCTAAGAACCATAAAAACTGGACAACATTAGGCTATAATAGTAAAACACTTGACCTAAGAACCATAAAAACTGGACAACATGAGGCTATAATAGTAAAACCCCTGACCCAAGAATTATAAAAACTGGACAACATGAGGCTATAATAGTAAAAACCTTGACCTAGGAACCATAAAAACTGGACAACATGAGGCTATAATAGTAAAACCCTTGACCTAAGAACCATAAAAACTGGACAACATGAGGCTATAATAGTAAAACACTTGACCTAAGAACCATAAAAACTGGACAACATGAGGCTATAATAGTAAAACCCTTCACGTAAGAACCATAAAAACTGGACAACATGCGGCTATAATAGTAAAACACTGGACCTAAGAACCATAAAAACTGGACAACATGAGGCTATAATAGTAAAACCCTTGACCTAAGAACCATAAAAACTGGACAAGTTGGGGCTATAATAGTAAAACCCTTGACCCAAGAACCATAAAAACTGGACAACATGAGGCTATAATAGTAAAACCCTTGATCTAAGAACCATAAAAACTGGACAACATGAGGCTATAATAGTAAAACCCTTGACCTAAGAACCATAACAACTGGACAACATGAGGCTATAATAGTAAAACCCTTGACCTAAGAACCATAAAAACTGGACAACATGAGGCTATAATAGTAAAACCCTTGACCTAAGAACCATAAAAATTGGACAACATGAAGCTATATAGTAAAACCTTTGAAGAAAGAACCATAAAAACTGGACAACATTAGGCTATAATAGTAAAACCCTTGACATAAGAACCATAAAAACTGGACAACATGAGGCTATAATAGTAAAACCCTTGATGTAAGAACCATAAAAACTGGACAAAATGAGGCTATAATAGTAAAAGCCCTGACCCAAGAACAATAAAGACTGGACAACATGAGGCTATAATAGTAAAATCCTTGACCTAAGAACCATAAAAACTGGACAACATCAGGCTATAATAGTAAAACCCTTGACCTAAGAACCATAAAAACTGGACAACATGAGGCTATAATAGTAAAACCCTTGATGTAAGAACAATAAAAACTGGACAACATGAGGCTATAATAGTAAAACCCTTGATGTAAGAACCATAAAAACTGGACAACATGAGGCTATAATAGTAAAACCCTTGACCTAAGAACCATAAACTCTAGACAACATGAGGCTATAATAGTAAAACCCTTGACCTAAGAACCATAAAAACTGGACAAGATGGGGCTATTATAGTAAAACCCTTGACCGAAGAACCATAAAAACTGGATAACATGAGGCTATAATAGTAAAACCCTTGACCCAAGAACCATAAAAACTGGAAAACATGAGGCTATAATAGTAAAACCCTTGACCTAAGAACCATAAAAACTGGACAACATGTGGCTATAATAGTAAAACCCTTGACCTAAGAACCATAAAAACTGTACAAGATGGGGCTATAATAGTAAAACCCTTGACCCAAGAACCATAAAAACTGGACAACATGAGGCTATAATAGTAAAACCCTTGACCTAAGAACCATAAAAACTGGACAACATGAGGCAATAATAGTAAAACCCTTGACCTAAGAACCATAAAAACTGGACAACATGAGGCTGTAATAGTAAAACCCTTGACCTAAGAACCATAAAAACTGGACAACATGAGGCTGTAATAGTAAAACCCTTGACCTAAGAACCATACAAACTGGACAACATGAGGCTATAATAGTAAAACCCTTCACCTAAGAACCATAAAAATTGGACAACATGAGGCTATAATAGTAAAACGCTTGACCTAAGAACCATAAAAACTGGATAACATGAGGCTATAATAGTAAAACCCCTGACCCAAGAACTATAAAAACTGGACAACATGAGGCTATAATAGTAAAACCCTTGACCTAAGAACCATAAAAACTGGACAACATGAGGCTATAATAGTAAAACACTTGACCTAATAACCATAAATACTGGACAACATGAGGCTATAATAGTAAAACCCTTGACCTAAGAACCATAAAAACTGGACAACATGAGGCTATAATAGTAAAACCCTTAACCTAAGAACCATAAAAACTGGACAACATGAGGCTATAATAGTAAAACCCTTGACCTAAGAACCATAAAAACTGGACAACATGAGGCTATAATAGTAAAACCCTGGATCTAAGAACCATAAATTCTGGACAACATGAGGCTATAATAGTAAAACCCTTGACCTAAGAACCATAAAAACTGGACAAGTTGGGGCTATAATAGTAAAACCCTTGACACAAGAACCATAAAAATTGGACAACATGAGGCTATAATAGTAAAACCCTTCACCTAAAAACCATAAAAACTGGACAACATGAGGCTATAATAGTAAAACCCTTGACCTAAGAACCATAAAAACTGGACAACATGAGGCTATAATAGAAAAACCCTTGACTTAAGAACCATAAAATCTGGACAACATGAGGCTATAATAGTAAAATCCTTGATGTAAGAACAATAAAAACTGGACAACATGAGGCTATAATAGTAAAACCCTTGATGTAAGAAACATAAAATCTGGACAACTTGAGTCTATAATAGTAAAACCCTTGATGTAAGAACCATAAAAACTGGACAACATGAGGCTATGATAGTAAAACCCTTGACCTAAGAACCATAAAAACTAGACAACATGAGGCTATAATATTAAAACCCTTGACCTAAGAACCATAAAAACTGGACAAGATGGGGCTATAATAGTAAAACCCTTGACCCAAGAACCATAAAAACTGGATAACATGAGGCTATAATAGTAAAACCCTTGACCCAAGAACCATAAAAACTGGAAAACATGAGGCTATAATAGTAAAACCCTTGACCTAAGCACCATAAAAACTGGACAACATGTGGCTATAATAGTAAAACCCTTGACCTAAGAACCATAAAAACTGTACAAGATGGGGCTATAATAGTAAAACCCTTGACCCAAGAACCATAAAAACTGGACGACATGAGGCTATAATAGTAAAACCCTTGACCTAAGAACCATAAAAACTGGACAACATGAGGCGATAATAGTAAAACCCTTGATCTAAGAATCATAAAAACTGCACAACATGAGGCAATAATAGTAAAACCCTTGACCTAAGAACCATAAAAACTGGACAACATGAGGCTATAATAGTAAAACCCTTGACCTAAGAACCATAAAAACTGGACAACATGAGTCTATAATAGTAACACCCTTGACCTAAGAACCATAAAGACTGGACAACATGAAGCTATAATAGTAAAACCCTTGAAGTAAGAACCATAAAAACTGGACAACATGAGGCTATAATAGTAAAACCCTTGATCTAAGAACCATACAAACTGGACAACATGAGGCTATAATAGTAAAACCCTTGACCTAAGAACCATAAAAACTGGACAACATGAGGCTATAATAGTAAAACACTTGACCTAAGAACCATAAAAACTGGACAAAATGAGGCTATAATAGTAAAAGCCCTGACCCAAGAACAATAAAGACTGGACAACATGAGGCTATAATAGTAAAATCCTTGACCTAAGAACCATAAAAACTGGACAACATCAGGCTATAATAGTAAAACCCTTGACCTAAGAACCATAAAAACTGGACAACATGAGGCTATAATAGTAAAACCCTTGATGTAAGAACAATAAAAACTGGATAACATGAGGCTATAATAGTAAAACCCTTGATGTAAGAACCATAAAATCTGGACAACATGAGGCTATAATAGTAAAACCCTTGACCTAAGAACCATAAACACTAGACACATGAGGCTATAATAGTAAAACCCTTGACCTAAGAACCATAAAAACTGGACAAGATGGGGCTATTATAGTAAAACCCTTGACCCAAGAACCATAAAAACTGGATAACATGAGGCTATAATAGTAAAACCCTTGACCCAAGAACCATAAAAACTGGAAAACATGAGGCTATAATAGTAAAACCCTTGACCTAAGAACCATAAAAACTGGACAACATGTGGCTATAATAGTAAAACCCTTGACCTAAGAAACATAAAAACTGTACAAGATGGGGCTATAAGAGTAAAACCCTTGACCCAAGAACCATAAAAACTGGACAACATGAGGCTATAATAGTAAAAACCTTGACCTAAGAACCATAAAAACTGGACAACATGAGGCAATAATAGTAAAACCCTTGACCTAAGAACCATAAAAACTGGACAACATGAGGCTATAATAGTAAAACCCTTTATCTAAGAACCATAAAAACTGGACAACATGAGGCTGTAATAGTAAAACCCTTGACCTAAGAACCATAAAAACTGGACAACATTAGGCTATAATAGTAAAACCCTTGACGTAAGAACCATAAAAACTGGACAACATGAGGCTATAATAGTAAAACCCTTGACCTAAGAACCATACAAACTGGACAACATGAGGCTATAATAGTAAAACCCTTCACCTAAGAACCATAAAAACTGGACAACATGAGGCTATAATAGTAAAACGCTTGACCTAAGAACCATAAAAACTGGATAACATGAGGCTATAATAGTAAAACCCCTGACCCAAGAACTATAAAAACTGGACGACATGAGGCTATAATAGTAAAACCCTTGACCTAAGAACCATAAAAACTGGACAACATGAGGCTATAATAGTAAAACCCTTGACCTAATAACCATAATTACTGGACAACATGAGGCTATAATAGTAAAACCCTTGACCTAAGAACCATAAAAACTGGACAACATGAGGCTATAATAGTAAAACCCTTGACCTAAGAACCATAAAAACTGGACAACATGAGGCTATAATAGTAAAACCCTGGATCTAAGAACCATAAATACTGGACAACATGAGGCTATAATAGTAAAACCCTTGACCTAAGAACCATAAAAACTGGACAAGTTGGGGCTATAATAGTAAAACCCTTGACACAAGAACCATAAAAACTGGACAACATGAGGCTATAATAGTAAAACACTTGACCTAAGAACCATATAAACTGGACAACATGAGGCTATAATAGTAAAACCCTTTACCTAAGAACCATAAAAACTGGACAACATGTGGCTATAATAGAAAACCCTTGACCTAAGAACCATAAAAACTGGACAAGATGGGGATATAATAGTAAAACCCTTGACCCAAGAACCATAAAAACTGGACAACATGAGGCTATAATAGTAAAACCCTTCACCTAAAAACCATAAAAACTGGACAACATGAGGCTATAATAGTAAAACCCTTGATGTAAGAACCATAAAAACTGGACAACATGAGGCTATAATAGTATAACCCTTGACCTAAGAACCATAAAAACTGGACAACATGAGGCTATAATAGTAAAACCCTTGACCTAAGAACCATAAAAACTGGACAACATGAGGCTATAATAGTAAAACCCTTGATGTAAGAAACATAAAAACTGGACAACTTGAGTCTATAATAGTAAAACCCTTGATGTAAGAACCATAAAAACTGGACAACATGAGGCTATAATAGTAAAACCCTTGACCTAAGAACCATAAAAACTAGACAACATGAGGCTATAATAGTAAAACCCTTGACCTAAGAACCATAAAAACTGGACAAGATGGGGCTATAATAGTAAAACCCTTGACCCAAGAACCATAAAAACTGGATAACATGAGGCTATAATAGTAAAACCCTTGACCCAAGAACCATAAAAACTGGAAAACATGAGGCTATAATAGTAAAACCCTTGACCTAAGCACCATAAAAACTGTACAAGATGGGGCTATAATAGTAAAACCCTTGACCTAAGAACCATAAAAACTGGACAACATGAGGCTATAATAGTAAAACCCTTGATCTAAGAACCATAAAAACTGCACAACATGAGGCAATAATAGTAAAACCCTTGACCTAAGAACCATAACAACTGGACAACATGAGGCTATAATAGTAAAACCCTTGACCTAAGAACCATAAAAACTGGACAACATGAGTCTATAATAGTAACACCCTTGACCTAAGAACCATAAAAACTGGACAACATGAGGCTATAATAGTAAAACCCTTGAAGTAAGAACCATAAAAACTGGACAACATGACGCTATAATAGTAAAACCCTTGATCTAAGAACCATACAAACTGGACAACATGAGGCTATAATAGTAAAACCCTTGACCTAAGAACCATAAAAACTGGACAACATGAGGCTATAATAGTAAAAGCCCTGACCCAAGAACAATAAAGACTTGACAACATGAGGCTATAATAGTAAAATCCTTGACCTAAGAATCATAAAAACTGGACAACATGAGGCTATAATAGTAAAACCATTGACCTAAGAACCATAAAAACTGGACAACATGAGGCTATAATAGTAAAACCCTTGACCTAAGATCCATAAAAACTGGACAACATGAGGCTATAATAGTAAAACCCTTGACCTAAGAACCATAAAAACTGGACAACATGAGGCTATAATAGTAAAACCCTTAACCTAAGAACCATAAAATCTGGACAACATGAGGCTATAATAGTAAAACCCTTGACCTAAGAACCATAAAAACTGGACAACATGAGGCTATAATAGTAAAACCCTTGACCTAAGAACCATAAAAACTGGAAAACATGAGGCTATAATAGTAAAACCCTTGACCTAAGAACCATAAAAACTGGACAACATGTGGCTATAATAGTAAAACCCTTGACCTAAGAACCATAAATACTGTACAAGATGGGGCTATAATAGTAAAATCCTTGACCCAAGAACCATAAAAACTGGACAACATGAGGCTATAATAGTAAAACCCTTGACCTAAGAACCATAAAAACTGGACAACATGAGGCTATAATAGTAAAACACTTGACCTAAGAACCATAAAAACTGCACAACATGAGGCAATAATAGTAAAACCCTTGACCTAAGAACCATAAAAACTAGACAACATGAGGCTATAATAGTAAAACCCTTGACCTAAGAAGCATAAAAACTGGACAACATGAGGCTATAATAGTAACACCCTTGACCTAAGAACCATAAAAACTGGACAACATGAGGCTATAATAGTAAAACCCTTGACCTAAGAACCATAAAAACTAGACAACATGAGGCTATAATAGTAAAACCCTTGACCTAAGAACCATAAAAACTGGACAAGATGGGGCTATAATAGTAAAACCCTTGACCCAAGAACCATAAAAACTGGATAACATGAGGCTATAATAGTAAAACCCTTGACCCAAGAACCATAAAAACTGGAAAACATGAGGCTATAATAGTAAAACCCTTGACCTAAGCACCATAAAAACTGTACAAGATGGGGCTATAATAGTAAAACCCTTGACCTAAGAACCATAAAAACTGGACAACATGAGGCTATAATAGTAAAACCCTTGATCTAAGAACCATAAAAACTGCACAACATGAGGCAATAATAGTAAAACCCTTGACCTAAGAACCATAACAACTGGACAACATGAGGCTATAATAGTAAAACCCTTGACCTAAGAACCATAAAAACTGGACAACATGAGTCTATAATAGTAACACCCTTGACCTAAGAACCATAAAAACTGGACAACATGAGGCTATAATAGTAAAACCCTTGAAGTAAGAACCATAAAAACTGGACAACATGACGCTATAATAGTAAAACCCTTGATCTAAGAACCATACAAACTGGACAACATGAGGCTATAATAGTAAAACCCTTGACCTAAGAACCATAAAAACTGGACAACATGAGGCTATAATAGTAAAAGCCCTGACCCAAGAACAATAAAGACTTGACAACATGAGGCTATAATAGTAAAATCCTTGACCTAAGAATCATAAAAACTGGACAACATGAGGCTATAATAGTAAAACCATTGACCTAAGAACCATAAAAACTGGACAACATGAGGCTATAATAGTAAAACCCTTGACCTAAGATCCATAAAAACTGGACAACATGAGGCTATAATAGTAAAACCCTTGACCTAAGAACCATAAAAACTGGACAACATGAGGCTATAATAGTAAAACCCTTAACCTAAGAACCATAAAATCTGGACAACATGAGGCTATAATAGTAAAACCCTTGACCTAAGAACCATAAAAACTGGACAACATGAGGCTATAATAGTAAAACCCTTGACCTAAGAACCATAAAAACTGGAAAACATGAGGCTATAATAGTAAAACCCTTGACCTAAGAACCATAAAAACTGGACAACATGTGGCTATAATAGTAAAACCCTTGACCTAAGAACCATAAATACTGTACAAGATGGGGCTATAATAGTAAAATCCTTGACCCAAGAACCATAAAAACTGGACAACATGAGGCTATAATAGTAAAACCCTTGACCTAAGAACCATAAAAACTGGACAACATGAGGCTATAATAGTAAAACACTTGACCTAAGAACCATAAAAACTGCACAACATGAGGCAATAATAGTAAAACCCTTGACCTAAGAACCATAAAAACTAGACAACATGAGGCTATAATAGTAAAACCCTTGACCTAAGAAGCATAAAAACTGGACAACATGAGGCTATAATAGTAACACCCTTGACCTAAGAACCATAAAAACTGGACAACATGAGGCTATAATAGTAAAACCTTTGAAGTAAGAACCATAAAATCTGGACAACATGAGGCTATAATAGGAAAACCCTTGACCTAAGAACCATACAAACTGGACAACATGAGGCTATAATAGTAAAACCCTTGACCTAAGAACCATAAAAACTGGACAACATGAGGCTATAATAGTAAAACACTTGACCTAAGAACCATAAAAACTGGACAACATGAGGCTATAATAGTAAAAGCCCTGACCCAAAAACAATAAAAACTGGACAACATGAGGCTATAATAGTAAAATCCTTGACCTAAGAATCATAAAAACTGGACAACATGAGGCTATAATAGTAAAACCATTGACCTAAGAACCATAAAAACTGGACAACATGAGGCTATAATAGTAAAACCCTTGACCCAAGAACCATAAAAACTGGAAAACATGAGGCTATAATAGTAAAACCCTTGACCTAAGCACCATAAAAACTGTACAAGATGGGGCTATAATAGTAAAACCCTTGACCTAAGAACCATAAAAACTGGACAACATGAGGCTATAATAGTAAAACCCTTGATCTAAGAACCATAAAAACTGCACAACATGAGGCAATAATAGTAAAACCCTTGACCTAAGAACCATAACAACTGGACAACATGAGGCTATAATAGTAAAACCCTTGACCTAAGAACCATAAAAACTGGACAACATGAGTCTATAATAGTAACACCCTTGACCTAAGAACCATAAAAACTGGACAACATGAGGCTATAATAGTAAAACCCTTGAAGTAAGAACCATAAAAACTGGACAACATGACGCTATAATAGTAAAACCCTTGATCTAAGAACCATACAAACTGGACAACATGAGGCTATAATAGTAAAACCCTTGACCTAAGAACCATAAAAACTGGACAACATGAGGCTATAATAGTAAAAGCCCTGACCCAAGAACAATAAAGACTTGACAACATGAGGCTATAATAGTAAAATCCTTGACCTAAGAATCATAAAAACTGGACAACATGAGGCTATAATAGTAAAACCATTGACCTAAGAACCATAAAAACTGGACAACATGAGGCTATAATAGTAAAACCCTTGACCTAAGATCCATAAAAACTGGACAACATGAGGCTATAATAGTAAAACCCTTGACCTAAGAACCATAAAAACTGGACAACATGAGGCTATAATAGTAAAACCCTTAACCTAAGAACCATAAAATCTGGACAACATGAGGCTATAATAGTAAAACCCTTGACCTAAGAACCATAAAAACTGGACAACATGAGGCTATAATAGTAAAACCCTTGACCTAAGAACCATAAAAACTGGAAAACATGAGGCTATAATAGTAAAACCCTTGACCTAAGAACCATAAAAACTGGACAACATGTGGCTATAATAGTAAAACCCTTGACCTAAGAACCATAAATACTGTACAAGATGGGGCTATAATAGTAAAATCCTTGACCCAAGAACCATAAAAACTGGACAACATGAGGCTATAATAGTAAAACCCTTGACCTAAGAACCATAAAAACTGGACAACATGAGGCTATAATAGTAAAACACTTGACCTAAGAACCATAAAAACTGCACAACATGAGGCAATAATAGTAAAACCCTTGACCTAAGAACCATAAAAACTAGACAACATGAGGCTATAATAGTAAAACCCTTGACCTAAGAAGCATAAAAACTGGACAACATGAGGCTATAATAGTAACACCCTTGACCTAAGAACCATAAAAACTGGACAACATGAGGCTATAATAGTAAAACCTTTGAAGTAAGAACCATAAAATCTGGACAACATGAGGCTATAATAGGAAAACCCTTGACCTAAGAACCATACAAACTGGACAACATGAGGCTATAATAGTAAAACCCTTGACCTAAGAACCATAAAAACTGGACAACATGAGGCTATAATAGTAAAACACTTGACCTAAGAACCATAAAAACTGGACAACATGAGGCTATAATAGTAAAAGCCCTGACCCAAAAACAATAAAAACTGGACAACATGAGGCTATAATAGTAAAATCCTTGACCTAAGAATCATAAAAACTGGACAACATGAGGCTATAATAGTAAAACCATTGACCTAAGAACCATAAAAACTGGACAACATGAGGCTATAATAGTAAAACCCTTGACCTAAGAACCATAAAAACTGGACAACATGAGGCTATAATAGTAAAAGCCCTGACCCAAGAACAATAAAAACTGGACAACATGAGGCTATAATAGTAAAATCCTTGACCTAAGAATCATAAAAACTGGACAACATGAGGCTATAATAGTAAAACCATTGACCTAAGAACCATAAAAACTGGACAACATGAGGCTATAATAGTAAAACCCTTGACCTAAGAACCATAAAAACTGGACAACATGAGGCTATAATAGTAAAACCCTCAACCTAAGAACCATAAAATCTGGACAACATGAGGCTATAATAGTAAAACCCTTGACCTAAGAACTATAAAAACTGGACAACATGAGGCTATAATAGTAAAACCCTGGATCTAAGAACCATAAAAACTGGACAACATGAGGCTATAATAGTAAAACCCTTGACCTATCAACCATAAAAACTGGACAAGTTGGGGCTATAATAGTAAAACCCTTGACCCAAGAACCATAAAAACTGGACAACATGAGGCTATAATAGTAACATCCTTGACCTAAGAATCATAAAAACAGGACAACATGAGGCTATAATAGTAAAACCCTTGACCTAAGAACCATAAAAACTGGACAACATGAGGCTATAATAGTAAAACCCTTAACCTAAGAACCATAAAAACTGGACAACATGAGGCTATAATAGTAAAACCCTTGACCTAAGAACCATAAAAACTGGACAACATGAGGCTATAATAGTAAAACCCTGGACCTAAGAACCATAAAAACTGGACAACATGAGGCTATAATAGTTAAAAATCCTTGACCTAAGAACCATAAAAACTGGACAAGTTGGGGCTATAATAGTAAAACCCTTGAACCAAGAACCATAAAAACTGGACAACATGAGGCTATAATAGTAAAACCCTTGATGTAAGAACCATAAAAACTGGACAACATGAGGCTATAATAGTAAAACCCTTGACCTAAGAACCATACAAACTGGACAACATGAGGCTATAATAGTAAAACCCTTGACCTAAGAACCATAAAAACTGGACAACATGAGGCTATATTAGTAAAACCCCTGACCCAAGAATTATAAAAACTGGACAACATGAGGCTATAATAGTAAAACCCTTGACCTAAGAACCATAAAAACTGGACAACATGAGGCTATAATAGTAAAACCCTTGACCTAAGAACCATAAAAACTGGACAACATGAGGCTATAATAGTAAAACCCTTGACCTAACAACCATAAAAACTGGACAAGTTGGGGCTATAATAGTAAAACCCTTGACCCAAGAACCATAAAAACTGGACAACATGTGGCTATAATAGTAAAACCCTTGACCTAAGAACCATAAAAACTGGACAACATGAGGCTATATTAGTAAAACCCTTGACCTAAGAACCAGAAAAACTGGACAACATGAGATTATAATAGTAAAACCCTTGACCTAAGAACCATAAAAACTGGACAACATGAGGCTATAATAGTAAAATCCTTGACCTAAGAACCATAAAAACTGGACAACATGAGGCTATAATAGTAAAATCCTTGACCTAAGAACCATAAAAACTGGACAACATGAGGCTATAATAGTAAAATCCTTGACCTAAGAACTATAAAAACTGGACAACATGAGGCTATAATAGTAAAACCCTTGACCTAAGAAGCATAAAACCTGAACAACATGAGGCTATAATAGTAAAACCCTTGACCTAAGAACCTTAAAAACTGGACAACATGAGGCTATAATAGTAAAACCCTTGACCTAAGAACCATAAAAACTGGACAACATGAGGCTATAACAGTAAAACCCTGGACCTAACAACCATAGAAACTGGACAACATGAGGCTATAATACTAAAACCCTTGACCTAAGAACCATAAAAACTGGACATGAGGCTATAATAGTAAAACCCTTGACCCAAGAACCATAAAAACTGGACAAGTTGGGGCTATAATAGTAAAACCCTTGACCCAAGAACCATAAAAACTGGACAACATGAGGCTATAATAGTAAAACCCTTGACCTAAGAACCATAAAAACTGGACAACATGAGGCTATAATAGTAATACCCTTGACCTAAGAACCATAAAAACTGGACAACATGAGGCTATAATAGTAAAACACTTGACCTAAGAACCATAAAAACTGGACAACATGAGGCTATAATAGTAAAAGCCCTGACCCAAGAACAATAAAAACTGGACAACATGAGGCTATAATAGTAAAATCCTTGACCTAAGAATCATAAAAACTGGACAACATGAGGCTATAATAGTAAAACCATTGACCTAAGAACCATAAAAACTGGACAACATGAGGCTATAATAGTAAAACCCTTGACCTAAGAACCATAAAAACTGGACAACATGAGGCTATAATAGTAAAACCCTCAACCTAAGAACCATAAAATCTGGACAACATGAGGCTATAATAGTAAAACCCTTGACCTAAGAACTATAAAAACTGGACAACATGAGGCTATAATAGTAAAACCCTGGATCTAAGAATCATAAAAACTGGACAACATGAGGCTATAATAGTAAAACCCTTGACCTATCAACCATAAAAACTGGACAAGTTGGGGCTATAATAGTAAAACCCTTGACCCAAGAACCATAAAAACTGGACAACATGAGGCTATAATAGTAACATCCTTGACCTAAGAATCATAAAAACAGGACAACATGAGGCTATAATAGTAAAACCATTGACCTAAGAACCATAAAAACTGGACAACATGAGGCTATAATAGTAAAACCCTTGACCTAAGAACCATAAAAACTGGACAAAATGAGGCTATAATAGTAAAAACCTGGACCTAAGAACCATAAAAACTGGACGACATGAGGCTATAATAGTTAAAAATCCTTGACCTAAGAACCATAAAAACTGGACAAGTTGGGGCTATAATAGTAAAACCCTTGACCCAAGAACCATAAAAACTGGACAACATGAGGCTATAATAGTAAAACCCTTGACGTAAGAACCATAAAAACTGGACAACATGAGGCTATAATAGTAAAACCCTTGACCTAAGAACCATACAAACTGGACAACATGAGGCTATAATAGTAAAACCCTTGACCTAAGAACCATAAAAACTGGACAACATGAGGCTATATTAGTAAAACCCCTGACCCAAGAATTATAAAAACTGGACAACATGAGGCTATAATAGTAAAACCCTTGACCTAAGAACCATAAAAACTGGACAACATGAGGCTATAATAGTAAAACCCTTGACCTAAGAACCATAAAAACTGGACAACATGAGGCTATAATATTAAAACCCTTGACGTAAGAACCATAAAAATTGGACAACATGAGGCTATAATAGTAAAACCCTGGACCTAAGAACCATAAAAACTGGACAACATGAGGCTGTAATAGTAAAACCCTTGACCTAACAACCATAAAAACTGGACAAGTTGGGGCTATAATAGTAAAACCCTTGACCCAAGAACCATAAAAACTGGACAACATGAGGCTATAATAGTAAAACCCTTGACCTAAGAACCATAAAAACTGGACAACATGAGGCTATATTAGTAAAACCCTTGACCTAAGAACCATAAAAACTGGACAACATGAGATTATAATAGTAAAACCCTTGACCTAAGAACCATAAAAACTGGACAACATGAGGCTATAATAGTAAAATCCTTGACCTAAGAACCATAAAAACTGGACAACATGAGGCTATAATAGTAAAATCCTTGACCTAAGAACCATAAAAACTGGACAACATGAGGCTATAATAGTAAAATCCTTGACCTAAGAACTATAAAAACTGGACAACATGAGGCTATAATAGTAAAACCCTTGACCTAAGAAGCATAAAACCTGAACAACATGAGGCTATAATAGTAAAACCCTTGACCTAAGAACCTTAAAAACTGGACAACATGAGGCTATAATAGTAAAACCCTTGACCTAAGAACCATAAAAACTGGACAACATGAGGCTATAACAGTAAAACCCTGGACCTAACAACCATAGAAACTGGACAACATGAGGCTATAATAGTAAAACCCTTGACCTAAGAACCATAAAAACTGGACAAATTGGGGCTATAATAGTAAAACCCTTGACCCAAGAACCATAAAAACTGGACAACATGAGGCTATAATAGTAAAACCCTTGACCTAAGAACCATAAAAACTGGACATGAGGCTATAATAGTAAAACCCTTGACCCAAGAACCATAAAAACTGGACAAGTTGGGGCTATAATAGTAAAACCCTTGACCCAAGAACCATAAAAACTGGACAACATGAGGCTATAATAGTAAAACCCTTGACGTAAGAACCATAAAAACTGGACAACATGAGGCTATAATAGTAATACCCTTGACCTAAGAACCATACAAACTGGACAACATGAGGCTATAATAGTAAAACCCTTGACCTAAGAACCATAAAAACTGGACAACATGAGGCTATAATAGTAAAACCCCTGACCCAAGAATTATAAAAACTGGACAACATGAGGCTATAATAGTAAAACCCTTGACCTAAGAACCATAAAAACTGGACAACATGAGGCTATAATAGTAAAACCCTTGACCTAAGAACCATAAAAACTGGACAACGTGAGGCTATAATAGTAAAACGCTTGACGTAAGAACCATAAAAATTGGACAACATGAGGCTGTAATAGTAAAACCCTGGACCTAAGAACCATAAAAACTGGACAACATGAGGCTATAATAGTAAAACCCTTGACCTAACAACCATAGAAACTGGACAAGTTGGGGCTATAATAGTAAAACCCTTGACCCAAGAACCATAAAAACTTGACAACATGAGGCTATAATAGTAAAACCCTTGACCTAAGAACCATAAAAACTGGACAACATGAGGCTATAATAGTAAAACCCTTGACCTAAGAACCATAAAAACTGGACAACATGAGATTATAATAGTAAAACCCTTGACCTAAGAACCATAAAAACTGGACATGAGGCTATAATAGTAAAATCCTTGACCTAAGAACCATAAAAACTGGACAACATGAGGCTATAATAGTAAAATCCTTGACCTAAGAACCATAAAAACTGGACAACATGAGGCTATAATAGTAAAATCCTTGACCTAAGAACTATAAAAACTGGACAACATGAGGCTATAATAGTAAAAGCCTTGACCTAAGAACCATAAAAACTGGACAACATGAGGCTATAACAGTAAAACCCTGGACCTAACAACCATAGAAACTGGACAACATGAGGCTATAATAGTAAAACCATTGACCTAAGAACCATAAAAACTGGACAAATTGGGGCTATAATAGTAAAACCCTTGACCCAAGAACCATAAAAACTGGACAACATGAGGCTATAATAGTAAAACCCTTAACCTAAGAACCATAAAAACTGGACAACATGAGGCTATAATAGTAAAACCATTGACCTAAGAACCATAAAACCTGAACAACATGAGGCTATAATAGTAAAACCCTTGACCTAAGAACCATAAAAACTGGACAACATGAGGCTATAATAGTAAAACCCTTGACCTAAGAAACATAAAAACTGGACAACATGAGGCTATAATAGTAAAAGCCTTGACCTAAGAACCATAAAAACTGGACAACATGAGGCTATAATAGTAAAACCCTTGACCTAAGAACCATAAAAACTGGACAACATGAGGCTATAATAGTAAAGCCCTTGACCTAAGAACCATACAAACTGGAGAACATAAGGCTGTAATAGTAAAACCCTTGACCTAAGAACCATAAAAACTGGACAACATGAGGCTATAATAGTAAAAGCCTTGACCTAAGAACCATAAAAACTGGACAACATGAGGATATAATAGTAAAACCCTTGACCTAAGAACCATAAAAACTGGACAACATGAGGCTATAATAGTAAAACCCTTGATGTAAGAACAATAAAAACTGGACAACATGAGGATATAATAGTAAAACCCTTGATATAAGAACCATAAAAACTGGACAACTTGAGTCTATAATAGTAAAACCCTTGATGTAAGAACCATAAAAACTGGACAACATGAGGCTATAATAGTAAAACCCTTGATCTAAGAACCATAAAAACTAGACAACATGAGGCTATAATAGTAAAACCCTTGACCTAAGAACCATAAAAACTGGACAAGATGGGGCTATAATAGTAAAACCCTTGACCCAAGAACCATAAAAACTGGATAACATGAGGCTATAATAGTAAAACCCTTGACCCAAGAACCATAAAAACTGGAAAACATGAGGCTATAATAGTAAAACCCTTGACCTAAGAACCATAAAAACTGGACAACATGTGGCTATAATAGTAAAACCCTTGACCTAAGAACCATAAAAACTGTACAAGATGGGGCTATAATAGTAAAACCCTTGACCCAAGAACCATAAAAACTGGACAACATGAGGCTATAATAGTAAAACCCTTGACCTAAGAACCATAAAAACTGGACAACATGAGGCTATAATAGTAAAATCCTTGACCTAAGAACCATAAAAACTGCACAACGTGAGGCAATAATAGTAAAACCCTTGACCTAAGAACCATAAAAACTGGACACCATGACGCTATAATAGTAAAACCCTTGACCTAAGAACCATAAAAACTGGACAACATGAGGCTATAATAGTAACACCCTTGACCTAAGAACCATAAAAACTGGACAACATGAGGCTATAATAGTAAAACCCTTGACGTAAGAACCATAAATCTGGACAACATGAGGCTATATTAGTAAAACCCTTGACCTAAGAACCATACAAACTGGACCACATGAGGCTATAATAGTAAAACCCTTGACCTAAGAAGCATAAAGACTGGACAACATGAGGCTATAATAGTAAAACACTTGACCTAAGAACAATAAAAACTGGACAACATGAGGCTGTAATAGTAAAAGCCCTGACCCAAGAACTATAAAAACTGGACAACATGAGGCTATAGTAAAATCCTTGAACTAAGAATCATAAAAACTGGACAACATGAGGCTATAATAGTAAAACCATTGACCTAAGAACCATAAAAACTGGACAACATGAGGCTATAATAGTAAAACCCTTGACCTAAGATCCATAAAAACTGGACAACATGAGGCTATAATAGTAAAACCCTTGACCTAAGAACCATAAAAACTGGACAACATGAGGCTATAATAGTAAAACCCTTAACCTAAGAACCATAAAATCTGGACAACATGAGGCTATAATAGTAAAACCCTTGACCTAAGAACCATAAAAACTGGACAACATGAGGCTATAATATTAAAACCCTGAACCTAAGAACCATAAAAACTGGACAACATGAGGCTATAATAGTAAAACCCTTGACCTAACAACCATAAAAACTGGACAAGTTGGGGCTATAATAGTAAAACCCTTGACCCAAGAACCATAAAAACTGGACAACATGAGGCTATAATAGTAAAACCCTTGACCTAAGAACCATAAAAACTGGACAACATGAGGCTATAATAGTAAAACCCTTGACCTAAGAACCATAAAATCTGCACAAGATGAGGCAATAATAGTAAAACCCTTGACCTAAGAACCATAAAATCTGGACAACATGAGGCTATAATAGTAAAACCCTTGACCTAAGAACCATATAAACTGGACAACATGAGGCTATAATAGTAAAACCCTTGACCTAAGAACCATAAAAGCTGGACAACATGAGGCTATAATAGTAAAACCCTTGACCTAAGAACCATAAAAACTAGACAACATGAGGCTATAATAGTAAAACCCTTGACCTAAGAACCATAAATACTGTACAAGATGGGGCTATAATAGTAAAATCCTTGACCCAAGAACCATAAAAACTGGACAACATGAGGCTATAATAGTAAAACCCTTGACCTAAGAACCATAAAAACTGGACAACATGAGGCTATAATAGTAAAACACTTGACCTAAGAACCATAAAAACTGCACAACATGAGGCAATAATAGTAAAACCCTTGACCTAAGAACCATAAAAACTAGACAACATGAGGCTATAATAGTAAAACCCTTGACCTAAGAAGCATAAAAACTGGACAACATGAGGCTATAATAGTAACACCCTTGACCTAAGAACCATAAAAACTGGACAACATGAGGCTATAATAGTAAAACCCTTGACCTAAGAACCATAAAAACTAGACAACATGAGGCTATAATAGTAAAACCCTTGACCTAAGAACCATAAAAACTGGACAAGATGGGGCTATAATAGTAAAACCCTTGACCCAAGAACCATAAAAACTGGATAACATGAGGCTATAATAGTAAAACCCTTGACCCAAGAACCATAAAAACTGGAAAACATGAGGCTATAATAGTAAAACCCTTGACCTAAGCACCATAAAAACTGTACAAGATGGGGCTATAATAGTAAAACCCTTGACCTAAGAACCATAAAAACTGGACAACATGAGGCTATAATAGTAAAACCCTTGATCTAAGAACCATAAAAACTGCACAACATGAGGCAATAATAGTAAAACCCTTGACCTAAGAACCATAACAACTGGACAACATGAGGCTATAATAGTAAAACCCTTGACCTAAGAACCATAAAAACTGGACAACATGAGTCTATAATAGTAACACCCTTGACCTAAGAACCATAAAAACTGGACAACATGAGGCTATAATAGTAAAACCCTTGAAGTAAGAACCATAAAAACTGGACAACATGACGCTATAATAGTAAAACCCTTGATCTAAGAACCATACAAACTGGACAACATGAGGCTATAATAGTAAAACCCTTGACCTAAGAACCATAAAAACTGGACAACATGAGGCTATAATAGTAAAAGCCCTGACCCAAGAACAATAAAGACTTGACAACATGAGGCTATAATAGTAAAATCCTTGACCTAAGAATCATAAAAACTGGACAACATGAGGCTATAATAGTAAAACCATTGACCTAAGAACCATAAAAACTGGACAACATGAGGCTATAATAGTAAAACCCTTGACCTAAGATCCATAAAAACTGGACAACATGAGGCTATAATAGTAAAACCCTTGACCTAAGAATCATAAAAACTGGACAACATGAGGCTATAGTAGTAAAACCCTTAACCTAAGAACCATAAAATCTGGACAACATGAGGCTATAATAGTAAAACCCTTGACCTAAGAACCATAAAAACTGGACAACATGAGGCTATAATAGTAAAACCCTTGACCTAAGAACCATAAAAACTGGAAAACATGAGGCTATAATAGTAAAACCCTTGACCTAAGAACCATAAAAACTGGACAACATGTGGCTATAATAGTAAAACCCTTGACCTAAGAACCATAAATACTGTACAAGATGGGGCTATAATAGTAAAATCCTTGACCCAAGAACCATAAAAACTGGACAACATGAGGCTATAATAGTAAAACCCTTGACCTAAGAACCATAAAAACTGGACAACATGAGGCTATAATAGTAAAACACTTGACCTAAGAACCATAAAAACTGCACAACATGAGGCAATAATAGTAAAACCCTTGACCTAAGAACCATAAAAACTAGACAACATGAGGCTATAATAGTAAAACCCTTGACCTAAGAAGCATAAAAACTGGACAACATGAGGCTATAATAGTAACACCCTTGACCTAAGAACCATAAAAACTGGACAACATGAGGCTATAATAGTAAAACCTTTGAAGTAAGAACCATAAAATCTGGACAACATGAGGCTATAATAGGAAAACCCTTGACCTAAGAACCATACAAACTGGACAACATGAGGCTATAATAGTAAAACCCTTGACCTAAGAACCATAAAAACTGGACAACATGAGGCTATAATAGTAAAACACTTGACCTAAGAACCATAAAAACTGGACAACATGAGGCTATAATAGTAAAAGCCCTGACCCAAAAACAATAAAAACTGGACAACATGAGGCTATAATAGTAAAATCCTTGACCTAAGAATCATAAAAACTGGACAACATGAGGCTATAATAGTAAAACCATTGACCTAAGAACCATAAAAACTGGACAACATGAGGCTATAATAGTAAAACCCTTGACCCAAGAACCATAAAAACTGGAAAACATGAGGCTATAATAGTAAAACCCTTGACCTAAGCACCATAAAAACTGCACAACATGAGGCAATAATAGTAAAACCCTTGACCTAAGAACCATAACAACTGGACAACATGAGGCTATAATAGTAAAACCCTTGACCTAAGAACCATAAAAACTGGACAACATGAGTCTATAATAGTAACACCCTTGACCTAAGAACCATAAAAACTGGACAACATGAGGCTATAATAGTAAAACCCTTGAAGTAAGAACCATAAAAACTGGACAACATGACGCTATAATAGTAAAACCCTTGATCTAAGAACCATACAAACTGGACAACATGAGGCTATAATAGTAAAACCCTTGACCTAAGAACCATAAAAACTGGACAACATGAGGCTATAATAGTAAAAGCCCTGACCCAAGAACAATAAAGACTTGACAACATGAGGCTATAATAGTAAAATCCTTGACCTAAGAATCATAAAAACTGGACAACATGAGGCTATAATAGTAAAACCATTGACCTAAGAACCATAAAAACTGGACAACATGAGGCTATAATAGTAAAACCCTTGACCTAAGATCCATAAAAACTGGACAACATGAGGCTATAATAGTAAAACCCTTGACCTAAGAACCATAAAAACTGGACAACATGAGGCTATAATAGTAAAACCCTTAACCTAAGAACCATAAAATCTGGACAACATGAGGCTATAATAGTAAAACCCTTGACCTAAGAACCATAAAAACTGGACAACATGAGGCTATAATAGTAAAACCCTTGACCTAAGAACCATAAAAACTGGAAAACATGAGGCTATAATAGTAAAACCCTTGACCTAAGAACCATAAAAACTGGACAACATGTGGCTATAATAGTAAAATCCCTTGACCTAAGAACCATAAATACTGTACAAGATGGGGCTATAATAGTAAAATCCTTGACCCAAGAACCATAAAAACTGGACAACATGAGGCTATAATAGTAAAACCCTTGACCTAAGAACCATAAAAACTGGACAACATGAGGCTATAATAGTAAAACACTTGACCTAAGAACCATAAAAACTGCACAACATGAGGCAATAATAGTAAAACCCTTGACCTAAGAACCATAAAATCTAGACAACATGAGGCTATAATAGTAAAACCCTTGACCTAAGAAGCATAAAAACTGGACAACATGAGGCTATAATAGTAACACCCTTGACCTAAGAACCATAAAAACTGGACAACATGAGGCTATAATAGTAAAACCTTTGAAGTAAGAACCATAAAATCTGGACAACATGAGGCTATAATAGGAAAACCCTTGACCTAAGAACCATACAAACTGGACAACATGAGGCTATAATAGTAAAACCCTTGACCTAAGAACCATAAAAACTGGACAACATGAGGCTATAATAGTAAAACACTTGACCTAAGAACCATAAAAACTGGACAACATGAGGCTATAATAGTAAAAGCCCTGACCCAAAAACAATAAAAACTGGACAACATGAGGCTATAATAGTAAAATCCTTGACCTAAGAATCATAAAAACTGGACAACATGAGGCTATAATAGTAAAACCATTGACCTAAGAACCATAAAAACTGGACAACATGAGGCTATAATAGTAAAACCCTTGACCTAAGAACCATAAAAACTGGACAACATGAGGCTATAATAGTAAAAGCCCTGACCCAAGAACAATAAAAACTGGACAACATGAGGCTATAATAGTAAAATCCTTGACCTAAGAATCATAAAAACTGGACAACATGAGGCTATAATAGTAAAACCATTGACCTAAGAACCATAAAAACTGGACAACATGAGGCTATAATAGTAAAACCCTTGACCTAAGAACCATAAAAACTGGACAACATGAGGCTATAATAGTAAAACCCTCAACCTAAGAACCATAAAATCTGGACAACATGAGGCTATAATAGTAAAACCCTTGACCTAAGAACTATAAAAACTGGACAACATGAGGCTATAATAGTAAAACCCTGGATCTAAGAACCATAAAAACTGGACAACATGAGGCTATAATAGTAAAACCCTTGACCTATCAACCATAAAAACTGGACAAGTTGGGGCTATAATAGTAAAACCCTTGACCCAAGAACCATAAAAACTGGACAACATGAGGCTATAATAGTAACATCCTTGACCTAAGAATCATAAAAACAGGACAACATGAGGCTATAATAGTAAAACCCTTGACCTAAGAACCATAAAAACTGGACAACATGAGGCTATAATAGTAAAACCCTTAACCTAAGAACCATAAAAACTGGACAACATGAGGCTATAATAGTAAAACCCTTGACCTAAGAACCATAAAAACTGGACAACATGAGGCTATAATAGTAAAACCCTGGACCTAAGAACCATAAAAACTGGACAACATGAGGCTATAATAGTTAAAAATCCTTGACCTAAGAACCATAAAAACTGGACAAGTTGGGGCTATAATAGTAAAACCCTTGAACCAAGAACCATAAAAACTGGACAACATGAGGCTATAATAGTAAAACCCTTGATGTAAGAACCATAAAAACTGGACAACATGAGGCTATAATAGTAAAACCCTTGACCTAAGAACCATACAAACTGGACAACATGAGGCTATAATAGTAAAACCCTTGACCTAAGAACCATAAAAACTGGACAACATGAGGCTATATTAGTAAAACCCCTGACCCAAGAATTATAAAAACTGGACAACATGAGGCTATAATAGTAAAACCCTTGACCTAAGAACCATAAAAACTGGACAACATGAGGCTATAATAGTAAAACCCTTGACCTAAGAACCATAAAAACTGGACAACATGAGGCTATAATAGTAAAACCCTTGACCTAACAACCATAAAAACTGGACAAGTTGGGGCTATAATAGTAAAACCCTTGACCCAAGAACCATAAAAACTGGACAACATGTGGCTATAATAGTAAAACCCTTGACCTAAGAACCATAAAAACTGGACAACATGAGGCTATATTAGTAAAACCCTTGACCTAAGAACCAGAAAAACTGGACAACATGAGATTATAATAGTAAAACCCTTGACCTAAGAACCATAAAAACTGGACAACATGAGGCTATAATAGTAAAATCCTTGACCTAAGAACCATAAAAACTGGACAACATGAGGCTATAATAGTAAAATCCTTGACCTAAGAACCATAAAAACTGGACAACATGAGGCTATAATAGTAAAATCCTTGACCTAAGAACTATAAAAACTGGACAACATGAGGCTATAATAGTAAAACCCTTGACCTAAGAAGCATAAAACCTGAACAACATGAGGCTATAATAGTAAAACCCTTGACCTAAGAACCTTAAAAACTGGACAACATGAGGCTATAATAGTAAAACCCTTGACCTAAGAACCATAAAAACTGGACAACATGAGGCTATAACAGTAAAACCCTGGACCTAACAACCATAGAAACTGGACAACATGAGGCTATAATACTAAAACCCTTGACCTAAGAACCATAAAAACTGGACATGAGGCTATAATAGTAAAACCCTTGACCCAAGAACCATAAAAACTGGACAAGTTGGGGCTATAATAGTAAAACCCTTGACCCAAGAACCATAAAAACTGGACAACATGAGGCTATAATAGTAAAACCCTTGACCTAAGAACCATAAAAACTGGACAACATGAGGCTATAATAGTAATACCCTTGACCTAAGAACCATAAAAACTGGACAACATGAGGCTATAATAGTAAAACACTTGACCTAAGAACCATAAAAACTGGACAACATGAGGCTATAATAGTAAAAGCCCTGACCCAAGAACAATAAAAACTGGACAACATGAGGCTATAATAGTAAAATCCTTGACCTAAGAATCATAAAAACTGGACAACATGAGGCTATAATAGTAAAACCATTGACCTAAGAACCATAAAAACTGGACAACATGAGGCTATAATAGTAAAACCCTTGACCTAAGAACCATAAAAACTGGACAACATGAGGCTATAATAGTAAAACCCTCAACCTAAGAACCATAAAATCTGGACAACATGAGGCTATAATAGTAAAACCCTTGACCTAAGAACTATAAAAACTGGACAACATGAGGCTATAATAGTAAAACCCTGGATCTAAGAATCATAAAAACTGGACAACATGAGGCTATAATAGTAAAACCCTTGACCTATCAACCATAAAAACTGGACAAGTTGGGGCTATAATAGTAAAACCCTTGACCCAAGAACCATAAAAACTGGACAACATGAGGCTATAATAGCAACATCCTTGACCTAAGAATCATAAAAACAGGACAACATGAGGCTATAATAGTAAAACCATTGACCTAAGAACCATAAAAACTGGACAACATGAGGCTATAATAGTAAAACCCTTGACCTAAGAACCATAAAAACTGGACAAAATGAGGCTATAATAGTAAAAACCTGGACCTAAGAACCATAAAAACTGGACGACATGAGGCTATAATAGTTAAAAATCCTTGACCTAAGAACCATAAAAACTGGACAAGTTGGGGCTATAATAGTAAAACCCTTGACCCAAGAACCATAAAAACTGGACAACATGAGGCTATAATAGTAAAACCCTTGACGTAAGAACCATAAAAACTGGACAACATGAGGCTATAATAGTAAAACCCTTGACCTAAGAACCATACAAACTGGACAACATGAGGCTATAATAGTAAAACCCTTGACCTAAGAACCATAAAAACTGGACAACATGAGGCTATATTAGTAAAACCCCTGACCCAAGAATTATAAAAACTGGACAACATGAGGCTATAATAGTAAAACCCTTGACCTAAGAACCATAAAAACTGGACAACATGAGGCTATAATAGTAAAACCCTTGACCTAAGAACCATAAAAACTGGACAACATGAGGCTATAATAGTAAAACCCTTGACGTAAGAACCATAAAAATTGGACAACATGAGGCTATAATAGTAAAACCCTGGACCTAAGAACCATAAAAACTGGACAACATGAGGCTGTAATAGTAAAACCCTTGACCTAACAACCATAAAAACTGGACAAGTTGGGGCTATAATAGTAAAACCCTTGACCCAAGAACCATAAAAACTGGACAACATGAGGCTATAATAGTAAAACCCTTGACCTAAGAACCATAAAAACTGGACAACATGAGGCTATATTAGTAAAACCCTTGACCTAAGAACCATAAAAACTGGACAACATGAGATTATAATAGTAAAACCCTTGACCTAAGAACCATAAAAACTGGACAACATGAGGCTATAATAGTAAAATCCTTGACCTAAGAACCATAAAAACTGGACAACATGAGGCTATAATAGTAAAATCCTTGACCTAAGAACCATAAAAACTGGACAACATGAGGCTATAATAGTAAAATCCTTGACCTAAGAACTATAAAAACTGGACAACATGAGGCTATAATAGTAAAACCCTTGACCTAAGAAGCATAAAACCTGAACAACATGAGGCTATAATAGTAAAACCCTTGACCTAAGAACCTTAAAAACTGGACAACATGAGGCTATAATAGTAAAACCCTTGACCTAAGAACCATAAAAACTGGACAACATGAGGCTATAACAGTAAAACCCTGGACCTAACAACCATAGAAACTGGACAACATGAGGCTATAATAGTAAAACCCTTGACCTAAGAACCATAAAAACTGGACAAATTGGGGCTATAATAGTAAAACCCTTGACCCAAGAACCATAAAAACTGGACAACATGAGGCTATAATAGTAAAACCCTTGACCTAAGAACCATAAAAACTGGACATGAGGCTATAATAGTAAAACCCTTGACCCAAGAACCATAAAAACTGGACAAGTTGGGGCTATAATAGTAAAACCCTTGACCCAAGAACCATAAAAACTGGACAACATGAGGCTATAATAGTAAAACCCTTGACGTAAGAACCATAAAAACTGGACAACATGAGGCTATAATAGTAATACCCTTGACCTAAGAACCATACAAACTGGACAACATGAGGCTATAATAGTAAAACCCTTGACCTAAGAACCATAAAAACTGGACAACATGAGGCTATAATAGTAAAACCCCTGACCCAAGAATTATAAAAACTGGACAACATGAGGCTATAATAGTAAAACCCTTGACCTAAGAACCATAAAAACTGGACAACATGAGGCTATAATAGTAAAACCCTTGACCTAAGAACCATAAAAACTGGACAACGTGAGGCTATAATAGTAAAACGCTTGACGTAAGAACCATAAAAATTGGACAACATGAGGCTGTAATAGTAAAACCCTGGACCTAAGAACCATAAAAACTGGACAACATGAGGCTATAATAGTAAAACCCTTGACCTAACAACCATAGAAACTGGACAAGTTGGGGCTATAATAGTAAAACCCTTGACCCAAGAACCATAAAAACTTGACAACATGAGGCTATAATAGTAAAACCCTTGACCTAAGAACCATAAAAACTGGACAACATGAGGCTATAATAGTAAAACCCTTGACCTAAGAACCATAAAAACTGGACAACATGAGATTATAATAGTAAAACCCTTGACCTAAGAACCATAAAAACTGGACATGAGGCTATAATAGTAAAATCCTTGACCTAAGAACCATAAAAACTGGACAACATGAGGCTATAATAGTAAAATCCTTGACCTAAGAACCATAAAAACTGGACAACATGAGGCTATAATAGTAAAATCCTTGACCTAAGAACTATAAAAACTGGACAACATGAGGCTATAATAGTAAAAGCCTTGACCTAAGAACCATAAAAACTGGACAACATGAGGCTATAACAGTAAAACCCTGGACCTAACAACCATAGAAACTGGACAACATGAGGCTATAATAGTAAAACCATTGACCTAAGAACCATAAAAACTGGACAAATTGGGGCTATAATAGTAAAACCCTTGACCCAAGAACCATAAAAACTGGACAACATGAGGCTATAATAGTAAAACCCTTAACCTAAGAACCATAAAAACTGGACAACATGAGGCTATAATAGTAAAACCATTGACCTAAGAACCATAAAACCTGAACAACATGAGGCTATAATAGTAAAACCCTTGACCTAAGAACCATAAAAACTGGACAACATGAGGCTATAATAGTAAAACCCTTGACCTAAGAAACATAAAAACTGGACAACATGAGGCTATAATAGTAAAAGCCTTGACCTAAGAACCATAAAAACTGGACAACATGAGGCTATAATAGTAAAACCCTTGACCTAAGAGCCATAAAAACTGGACAACATGAGGCTATAATAGTAAAGCCCTTGACCTAAGAACCATACAAACTGGAGAACATAAGGCTGTAATAGTAAAACCCTTGACCTAAGAACCATAAAAACTGGACAACATGAGGCTATAATAGTAAAAGCCTTGACCTAAGAACCATAAAAACTGGACAACATGAGGATATAATAGTAAAACCCTTGACCTAAGAACCATAAAAACTGGACAACATGAGGCTATAATAGTAAAACCCTTGATGTAAGAACAATAAAAACTGGACAACATGAGGATATAATAGTAAAACCCTTGATATAAGAACCATAAAAACTGGACAACTTGAGTCTATAATAGTAAAACCCTTGATGTAAGAACCATAAAAACTGGACAACATGAGGCTATAATAGTAAAACCCTTGATCTAAGAACCATAAAAACTAGACAACATGAGGCTATAATAGTAAAACCCTTGACCTAAGAACCATAAAAACTGGACAAGATGGGGCTATAATAGTAAAACCCTTGACCCAAGAACCATAAAAACTGGATAACATGAGGCTATAATAGTAAAACCCTTGACCCAAGAACCATAAAAACTGGAAAACATGAGGCTATAATAGTAAAACCCTTGACCTAAGAACCATAAAAACTGGACAACATGTGGCTATAATAGTAAAACCCTTGACCTAAGAACCATAAAAACTGTACAAGATGGGGCTATAATAGTAAAACCCTTGACCCAAGAACCATAAAAACTGGACAACATGAGGCTATAATAGTAAAACCCTTGACCTAAGAACCATAAAAACTGGACAACATGAGGCTATAATAGTAAAATCCTTGACCTAAGAACCATAAAAACTGCACAACGTGAGGCAATAATAGTAAAACCCTTGACCTAAGAACCATAAAAACTGGACACCATGACGCTATAATAGTAAAACCCTTGACCTAAGAACCATAAAAACTGGACAACATGAGGCTATAAAAGTAACACCCTTGACCTAAGAACCATAAAAACTGGACAACATGAGGCTATAATAGTAAAACCCTTGACGTAAGAACCATAAATCTGGACAACATGAGGCTATATTAGTAAAACCCTTGACCTAAGAACCATACAAACTGGACCACATGAGGCTATAATAGTAAAACCCTTGACCTAAGAAGCATAAAGACTGGACAACATGAGGCTATAATAGTAAAACACTTGACCTAAGAACAATAAAAACTGGACAACATGAGGCTGTAATAGTAAAAGCCCTGACCCAAGAACTATAAAAACTGGACAACATGAGGCTATAGTAAAATCCTTGAACTAAGAATCATAAAAACTGGACAACATGAGGCTATAATAGTAAAACCATTGACCTAAGAACCATAAAAACTGGACAACATGAGGCTATAATAGTAAAACCCTTGACCTAAGATCCATAAAAACTGGACAACATGAGGCTATAATAGTAAAACCCTTGACCTAAGAACCATAAAAACTGGACAACATGAGGCTATAATAGTAAAACCCTTAACCTAAGAACCATAAAATCTGGACAACATGAGGCTATAATAGTAAAACCCTTGACCTAAGAACCATAAAAACTGGACAACATGAGGCTATAATATTAAAACCCTGAACCTAAGAACCATAAAAACTGGACAACATGAGGCTATAATAGTAAAACCCTTGACCTAACAACCATAAAAACTGGACAAGTTGGGGCTATAATAGTAAAACCCTTGACCCAAGAACCATAAAAACTGGACAACATGAGGCTATAATAGTAAAACCCTTGACCTAAGAACCATAAAAACTGGACAACATGAGGCTATAATAGTAAAACCCTTGACCTAAGAACCATAAAAACTGCACAAGATGAGGCAATAATAGTAAAACCCTTGACCTAAGAACCATAAAATCTGGACAACATGAGGCTATAATAGTAAAACCCTTGACCTAAGAACCATATAAACTGGACAACATGAGGCTATAATAGTAAAACCCTTGACCTAAGAACCATAAAAGCTGGACAACATGAGGCTATAATAGTAAAACCCTTGACCTAAGAACCATAAAAACTAGACAACATGAGGCTATAATAGTAAAACCCTTGACCTAAGAACCATAAAAACTGGACAACATGAGGCTATAATAGTAAAACCCTTGACCTAAGAACCATAAAAACTGGACAACATGAGGCTATAATAATAAAACCCTTGACCTAAGAACCATAAAAGCTGGACAAGATGGAGCTATAATAGTAAAACCCTTGACCCAAGAACCATAAAAACTGGACAACATGAGGCTATAATAGTAAAACCCTTCACCTAAAAACCATAAAAACTGGACAACATGAGGCTATAATAGTAAAACCCTTGATGTAAGAACCATAAAAACTGGACAACATGAGGCTATAATAGTAAAACCCTTGACCTAAGAACCATAAAAACTGGACAACATGAGGCTATAATAGTAAAACCCTTGACCTAAGAACCATAAAAACTGGACAACATGAGGCTATAATAGTAAAACCCTTGATGTAAGAACAATAAAAACTGGACAACATGAGGCTATAATAGTAAAACCCTTGATATAAGAACCATAAAATCTGGACAACTTGAGTCTATAATAGTAAAACCCTTGATGTAAGAACCATAAAAACTGGACAACATGAGGCTATAATAGTAAAGCCCTTGACCTAAGAACCATAAAAACTAGACAACATGAGGCTATAATAGTAAAACCCTTGACCTAAGAACCATAAAAACTGGACAAGATGGGGCTATAATAGTAAAACCCTTGACCCAAGAACCATAAAAACTGGATAACATGAGGCTATAATAGTAAAACCCTTGACCTAAGAACCATAAAAACTGGACAAGATGGGGCTATAATAGTAAAACCCTTGACCCAAGAACCATCAAAACTGGACAACATGAGGCTATAATAGTAAAAGACTTGACCTAAGAACCATAAAAACTGGACAACATGAGGCTATAATAGTAAAACCCTTGACCTAAGAGCCATAAAAACTGGACAACATGAGGCTATAATAGTAAAGCCCTTGACCTAAGAACCATACAAACTGGAGAACATAAGGCTGTAATAGTAAAACCCTTGACCTAAGAACCATAAAAACTGGACAACATGAGGCTATAATAGTAAAAGCCTTGACCTAAGAACCATAAAAACTGGACAACATGAGGATATAATAGTAAAACCCTTGACCTAAGAACCATAAAAACTGGACAACATGAGGCTATAATAGTAAAACCCTTGATGTAAGAACAATAAAAACTGGACAACATGATGATATAATAGTAAAACCCTTGATATAAGAACCATAAAAACTGGACAACTTGAGTCTATAATAGTAAAACCCTTGATGTAAGAACCATAAAAACTGGACAACATGAGGCTATAATAGTAAAACCCTTGATCTAAGAACCATAAAAACTAGACAACATGAGGCTATAATAGTAAAACCCTTGACCTAAGAACCATAAAAACTGGACAAGATGGGGCTATAATAGTAAAACCCTTGACCCAAGAACCATAAAAACTGGATAACATGAGGCTATAATAGTAAAACCCTTGACCCAAGAACCATAAAAACTGGAAAACATGAGGCTATAATAGTAAAACCCTTGACCTAAGAACCATAAAAACTGGACAACATGTGGCTATAATAGTAAAACCCTTGACCTAAGAACCATAAAAACTGTACAAGATGGGGCTATAATAGTAAAACCCTTGACCCAAGAACCATAAAAACTGGACAACATGAGGCTATAATAGTAAAACCCTTGACCTAAGAACCATAAAAACTGGACAACATGAGGCTATAATAGTAAAATCCTTGACCTAAGAACCATAAAAACTGCACAACGTGAGGCAATAATAGTAAAACCCTTGACCTAAGAACCATAAAAACTGGACACCATGACGCTATAATAGTAAAACCCTTGACCTAAGAACCATAAAAACTGGACAACATGAGGCTATAATAGTAACACCCTTGACCTAAGAACCATAAAAACTGGACAACATGAGGCTATAATAGTAAAACCCTTGACGTAAGAACCATAAATCTGGACAACATGAGGCTATATTAGTAAAACCCTTGACCTAAGAACCATACAAACTGGACCACATGAGGCTATAATAGTAAAACCCTTGACCTAAGAAGCATAAAGACTGGACAACATGAGGCTATAATAGTAAAACACTTGACCTAAGAACAATAAAAACTGGACAACATGAGGCTGTAATAGTAAAAGCCCTGACCCAAGAACTATAAAAACTGGACAACATGAGGCTATAGTAAAATCCTTGAACTAAGAATCATAAAAACTGGACAACATGAGGCTATAATAGTAAAACCATTGACCTAAGAACCATAAAAACTGGACAACATGAGGCTATAATAGTAAAACCCTTGACCTAAGATCCATAAAAACTGGACAACATGAGGCTATAATAGTAAAACCCTTCACCTAAGAACCATAAAAACTGGACAACATGAGGCTATAATAGTAAAACCCTTAACCTAAGAACCATAAAATCTGGACAACATGAGGCTATAATAGTAAAACCCTTGACCTAAGAACCATAAAAACTGGACAACATGAGGCTATAATATTAAAACCCTGAACCTAAGAACCATAAAAACTGGACAACATGAGGCTATAATAGTAAAACCCTTGACCTAACAACCATAAAAACTGGACAAGTTGGGGCTATAATAGTAAAACCCTTGACCCAAGAACCATAAAAACTGGACAACATGAGGCTATAATAGTAAAACCCTTGACCTAAGAACCATAAAAACTGGACAACATGAGGCTATAATAGTAAAACCCTTGACCTAAGAACCATAAAAACTGCACAAGATGAGGCAATAATAGTAAAACCCTTGACCTAAGAACCATAAAATCTGGACAACATGAGGCTATAATAGTAAAACCCTTGACCTAAGAACCATATAAACTGGACAACATGAGGCTATAATAGTAAAACCCTTGACCTAAGAACCATAAAAGCTGGACAACATGAGGCTATAATAGTAAAACCCTTGACCTAAGAACCATAAAAACTAGACAACATGAGGCTATAATAGTAAAACCCTTGACCTAAGAACCATAAAAACTGGACAACATGAGGCTATAATAGTAAAACCCTTGACCTAAGAACCATAAAAACTGGACAACATGAGGCTATAATAATAAAACCCTTGACCTAAGAACCATAAAAGCTGGACAAGATGGAGCTATAATAGTAAAACCCTTGACCCAAGAACCATAAAAACTGGACAACATGAGGCTATAATAGTAAAACCCTTCACCTAAAAACCATAAAAACTGGACAACATGAGGCTATAATAGTAAAACCCTTGATGTAAGAACCATAAAAACTGGACAACATGAGGCTATAATAGTAAAACCCTTGACCTAAGAACCATAAAAACTGGACAACATGAGGCTATAATAGTAAAACCCTTGACCTAAGAACCATAAAAACTGGACAACATGAGGCTATAATAGTAAAACCCTTGATGTAAGAACAATAAAAACTGGACAACATGAGGCTATAATAGTAAAACCCTTGATATAAGAACCATAAAATCTGGACAACTTGAGTCTATAATAGTAAAACCCTTGATGTAAGAACCATAAAAACTGGACAACATGAGGCTATAATAGTAAAGCCCTTGACCTAAGAACCATAAAAACTAGACAACATGAGGCTATAATAGTAAAACCCTTGACCTAAGAACCATAAAAACTGGACAAGATGGGGCTATAATAGTAAAACCCTTGACCCAAGAACCATAAAAACTGGATAACATGAGGCTATAATAGTAAAACCCTTGACCTAAGAACCATAAAAACTGGACAAGATGGGGCTATAATAGTAAAACCCTTGACCCAAGAACCATCAAAACTGGAAAACATGAGGCTATAATAGTAAAACCCTTGACCTAAGAACCATAAAAACTGGACAAGATGGGGCTATAATAGTAAAACCCTTGACCCTAGAACCATAAAAACTGGACAAGATGGGGCTATAATAGTAAAACCCTTGACCCAAGAACCATAAAAACTGGACAAGATGGGGCTATAATAGTAAAACCCTTGACCCAAGAACCATAAAAACTGGACAAGATGGGGCTATAATAGTAAAACCCTTGACCCAAGAACCATAAAAACTGGACAACATGAGGCTATAATAGTAAAACCCTTGACCTAAGAACCATAAAAACTGGACAACATGAGGCTATAATAGTAAAACCCTTGACCTAAGAACCATAAAAACTGCACAACATGAGGCAATAATAGTAAAACCCTTGACCTAAGAACCATAAAAACTGGACAACATGAGGCTATAATAGTAAAACCCTTGACCTAAGAACCATAAATCTGGACAACATCAGGCTATAATAGTAAAACCCTTGACCTAAGAACCATACAAACTGGACCACATGAGGCTATAATAGTAAAACCCTTGACCTAAGAACCATAAAGACTGGACAACATGAGGCTATAATAGTAAAACACTTGACCTAAGAACAATAAAAACTGGACAACAGGAGGCTGTAATAGTAAAAGCCCTGACCCAAGAACTATAAAATCTGGACAACATGAGGCTATAATAGTAAAATCCTTGACCTAAGAATCATAAAAACTGGACAACATGAGGCTATAATAGTAAAACCATTGACCTAAGAACCATAAAAACTGGACAACATGAAGCTATAATAGTAAAACCCTTGACCTAAGATCCATAAAAACTGGACAACATGAGGCTATAATAGTAAAACCCTTGACCTAAGAACCATAAAAACTGGACAACATGAGGCTATAATAGTAAAACCCTTAACCTAAGAACCATAAAATCTGGACAACATGAGGCTATAATAGTAAAACCCTTGACCTAAGAACCATAAACCTGGACAACATGAGGCTATAATAGTAAAACCCTGGACCTAAGAACCATAAAAACTGGACAACATGAGGCTATAATAGTAAAACCCTTGACCTAACAACCATAAAAACTGGACAAGTTGGGGCTATAATAGTAAAACCCTTGACCCAAGAACCATAAAAACTGGACAACATGAGGCTATAATAGTAAAACCCTTGACCTAAGAACCATAAAATCTGGACAACATGAGGCTATAATATTAAAACCCTTGACCTAAGATCCATAAAAACTGGACAACATGAGGCTATAATAGTAAAACCCTTGACCTAAGAACCATAAAAACTGGACAACATGAAGCTATAATAGTAAAACCCTTGACCTAAGATCCATAAAAACTGGACAACATGAGGCTATAATAGTAAAACCCTTGACCTAAGAACCATAAAAACTGGACAACATGAGGCTATAATAGTAAAACCCTTGACCTAAGAACCATAAAAACTGGACAACATGAGGCTATAATAGTAAAACCCTTGACCTAAGAACCATAAAAACTGGACAACATGAGGCTATAATAGTAAAACCCTTGACCTAAGAACCATAAAAACTGGACAAGATGGGGCTATAATAGTAAAACCCTTGACCCAAGAACCATAAAAACTGGACAACATGAGGCTATAATAGTAAAACCCTTGATGTAAGAACCATAAAAACTGGACAACATGAGGCTATAATAGTAAAACCCTTGACCTAAGAACCATAAAAACTGGACAAGATGGGGCTATAATAGTAAAACCCTTGATGTAAGAACCATAAAAACTGGACAACATGAGGCTATGATAGTAAAACCCTTGACCCAAGAACCATAAAAACTGGACAACATGAGGCTATAATAGTAAAACCCTTGACCTAAGAACCATAAAAACTGGACAACATGAGGCTATAATAGTAAAACCCTTGACCTAAGAACCATAAAAACTGGACAACATGAGGCTATATAGTAAAACCCTTGACGTAAGAACCATAAAAACTGGACAACATGAGGCTATAATAGTAAAACCCTTGATGTAAGAACCATAGAAACTGGACAATATGAGGCTATAATAGTAAAACCCTTGACCTAAGAAACATAAAAACTGGACAACATGAGGCTATAATAGTAAAACCCTTGACCTAAGAACCATAAAAACTGGACAACATGAGGCTATAATAGTAAAACCCTTGACCTAAGAACCATAAAAACTGGACAACATGAGGCTATAATAGTAAAACCCTTGACCTAAGAACCATAAAAACTGGACAACATGAGGCTATAATAGTAAAACCCTTGACCTAAGAACCATAAAACCTGGACAACATGAGTCTATAATAGTAAAACCCTTGACCTAAGAACCATAAAAACTGGACAACATGAGGCTATAATAGTAAAACCCTTGACCTAAGAACCATAAAAACTGGACAACATGAGGCTATAATAGTAAAACCCTTGACTTAAGATCCATAAAAACTGGACAACATGAGGCTATAATAGTAAAACCCTTGACCTAAGAACCATAAAAACTGGACAACATGAGGCTATAATAGTAAAACCCTTGACCTAAGAACCATAACAACTGGACAACATGAGGCTATAATAGTAAAACACTTGACCTAAGAACCATAAAAACTGGACAACATGAGGCTATAATAGTAAAACACTTGACCTAAGAACCATAAAAACTGGACAACATGAGGCTATAATAGTAAAAGCCCTGACCCAAGAACTATAAATACTGGACAACATGAGGCTATAATAGTAACATCCTTGACCTAAGAATCATAAAAACAGGACAACATGAGGCTATAATAGTAAAACCATTGACCTAAGAACCATAAAAACTGGACAACATGAGGCTATAATAGTAAAACCCTTGACCTAAGATCCATAAAAACTGGACAACATGAGGCTATAATAGTAAAACCCTTGACCTAAGAATCATAAAATCTGGACAACATGAGGCTATAATAGTAAAACCCTTGATGTAAGAACTATAAAAACTGGACAACATGAGGCTATAATAGTAAAACCCTTGATGTAAGAACCATAAAAACTGGACAACATGAGGCTATAATAGTAAAACCCTTGACCTAAGAACCATAAAAACTAGACAACATGAGGCTATAATAGTAAAACCGTTGACCTAAGAACCATAAAACTGGACAACATGAGGCTATAATAGTAAAACCCTTGACCTAAGAACCATAAAAACTGGACAACATGAGGCTATAATAGTAAAACCCTTGACCTAAGAACCATAAAAACTGGACAAGATGGGGCTATAATAGTAAAACCCTTGACCCAAGAACCATAAAAACTGGACAACATGAGGCTATAATAGTAAAACCCTTGATGTAAGAACCATAAAAACTGGACAACATGAGGCTATAATAGTAAAACCCTTGACCTAAGAACCATAACAACTGGACAACTTGAGGCTATAATAGTAAAACCCTTGATGTAAGAACCATAAAAACTGGACAACATGAGGCTATGATAGTAAAACCCTTGACCCAAGAATCATAAAAACTGGACAACATGAGGCTATAATAGTAAAACCCTTGACCTAAGAACCATAAAAACTGGACAACATGAGGCTATAATAGTAAAACCCTTGACCTAAGAACCATAAAAACTGGACAACATGAGGCTATATAGTAAAACCCTTGACGTAAGAACCATAAAAACTGGACAACATGAGGCTATAATAGTAAAACCCTTGATGTAAGAACCATAAAAACTGGACAATATGAGGCTATAATAGTAAAACCCTTGACCTAAGAACCATAAAAACTGGACAACATGAGGCTATAATAGTAAAACCCTTGACCTAAGAACCATAAAAACTGGACAACATGAGGCTATAATAGTAAAACCCTTGACCTAAGAACCATAAAAACTGGACAACATGAGGCTATAATAGTAAAACCCTTGACCTAAGAACCATAAAAACTGGACAACATGAGGCTATAATAGTAAAACCCTTGACTTAAGATCCATAAAAACTGGACAACATGAGGCTATAATAGTAAAACCCTTGACCTAAGAACCATAAAAACTGGACAACATGAGGCTATAATAGTAAAACCCTTGACCTAAGAACCATAAAAACTGGACAACATGAGGCTATAATAGTAAAACCCTTGACCTAAGAACCATAAAACCTGGACAACATGAGTCTATAATAGTAAAACCCTTGACCTAAGAACCATAAAAACTGGACAACATGAGGCTATAATAGTAAAACCCTTGACCTAAGAACCATAAAAACTGGACAACATGTGGCTATAATAGTAAAACCCTTGACTTAAGATCCATAAAAACTGGACAACATGAGGCTATAATAGTAAAACCCTTGACCTAAGAACCATAAAAACTGGACAACATGAGGCTATAATAGTAAAACCCTTGACCTAAGAACCATAACAACTGGACAACATGAGGCTATAATAGTAAAACCCTTGACCAAGTACCACAATAACTAGACAACATGAGGCTATAATAGTAAAACGCTTGACTTAAGAACGACAAAAACTGGAAACCGAGGCTATGATAGTAAAACCCTTGAACAAGTACCACAATAACTAGACAAACCGAAACTATAATAGAGAAAACACTTGTCAGAGAAAGACGCAGTGCGACTGAATCCGGTCCTCTGCCAATGCCAAGTGAATTCCTTAACCACACAGTAATGCTTACAACATGTCTGCGCCTTATTCGTTTATTTATTCATTTATTTATTCATTTATTTATTTAATTTATTAATTTAATTATGTATTTATTTATGCTTTAGTTTTTAGGCAATGTTTCTTTATCTCTAACCTAATTTATCAACTAATTATGTATCATATTAAGAACGTCCTCAACAACACTCAGCAACCATTAGAAATATTTCCGCTGTCTACAGCTTTTGTGTTCTTTCTTATATTTACAGTCTTAATGTTGAAGTGTTACGGTCTTCTGATATATTCTACTTGTCTTTAAATCAAACAGGTTTTTGTCCCCGGGTATAGAAACGTGAGAAATAGAGAGAGGGTGGAGAGAGCAAGAGGGAGAGAGACAACAGGAGAGAGAGAGGAATAAGGGGAGAGAGAACGGGGAAACAAAGAGAGAGAAGAAAGTAAGGGAAGAAAGAGAGAGAAGGCGATAACAAAATGAGAGAGAGAAGGGGGGAAATGAGGGACAGAAAGAAAGAGAAGAAAAAGAGATTTAATGAAAGCTTGCTAACTCATAAGGGATGTCTTAAATATACAGATGATGCTTAATAAGATTGTATTTACTGCATATCAGTCTCAGTTGGTTGAGCAACCAACTGCAGTGGCAAATGCACAAATTACACGGTGTTGGTTCTTTCAATTATTGTTTTAGTTTTATTATACAAATTCCTTCCTAGACGCTAACTCAGTCTCTTGCAGACTCCGCATCAACATGAGATATTTTCCACAAACTTCAATCACCAACAGCAAAGTTTATCCTGTCCGCCGGGGCTGTGGGGAGGCCAGCACGTGGGACCCCATTTGCTCACCATACGGATTAATAGGCAAAGTTAAAAACTATTGTTTCTACCGGTTGGAAGTCGGTGTGACAGTTCTGTGGTTTTCTGTTTTCACGAGATGTATTAGTGATGTGATAGAGGGGAGGTAATTCTGGTTTGAAAGAGTAAAGGTCAAGTCCAGTTAGCATTATCAAGCCAGCATTTTAAGTGTCGAGCCTTGCTTCTCTTACCGGCTAACTTTCCTTCTAGGCACACTAGACCATCTTCCCGTTCCACGATGATAAACCCCTCATCTGGGATGCGACATGCAGCGTCACATTATCCAGAGGCAAACTGGTGCAGTCTGCAACTAACCCGGGCTCTGCTGCACTTCAGGCTGATGAGGGTAAACTCTCCAAATATCGGTCACTCTCCGACAGGTTTGCGGTCGAGCCCGTAGCAGTGGATATTTCTGGTGTCCTTGCTCCTTAGGCCACCTTCCTACTCTCCACCATCGGCACAGGGTTGGTTACCCGAAGGTGTGAGCCTCGCGAGCTGGAATGGCTCTTCCAGCGCGTGTCCCTCACAATCCTCTGGGGAAACGCCTTCTCTGTTCTGTCCGCCGGGCTGCGGGGCGGCCAGCACGCGGGCCTGCATTTGCTCATAATAGTGAGAGATGGGGAAATCAGGAGATACAAAGACAGTGACAGTGGGAATTTGGTTCCATTGTGTTCGGACCTGATGTACATGTATATATTTATTTACCACACCACATTAATTGTATATTTCTCTCACATGAGATATTCCTCTCCACAAAGTTCGATCACCACCAGCAGAGGTGAAAGATCAAAGGTCAAGTCCAGCTCTCCATAAGTTGACATTATCAAGCCAGTGTTTTAGCTGTTAATCCTGGATTCTCTTACCGCCTAATTTTCCTTCTAGGCATAACTCACGTCATTTTTTTTTTTTTTACACTTTATAATTTTATACAAATTAGTTCCATCTGAAGTGTTAGATATAATAAGTACTAATTTAAGATATAATAAGTACTAATTTAAGATATAATAAGTACTAATTTAAGATATAATAAGTACTAATTTAAGATATTATAAGTACTAATTTAAGATATAATAAGTACTAATTTAAGATATTATAAGTACTAATTTAAGATATTATAAGTACTAATTTAAGATATAATAAGTACTAATTTAAGATATTATAAGTACTAATTTAAGATATTATAAGTACTAATTTAAGATATTATAAGTACTAATTTAAGATATTATAAGTACTAATTTAAGATATAATAAGTACTAATTTAAGATATTATAAGTACTAATTTAAGATATTATAAGTACTAATTTAAGATATAATAAGTACTAATTTAAGATATTATAAGTACTAATTTAAGATATAATAAGTACTAATTTAAAATATTATAAGTACTAATTTAAGATATTATAAGTACTAATTTAAGATATTATAAGTACTAATTTAAGATATTATAAGTACTAATTTAAGATATAATAAGTACTAATTTAAGATATTATAAGTACTAATTTAAGATATTATAAGTACTAATTTAAGATATTATAAGTATTAATTTAAGACAGACAAAGATAATAACAAGCCCCAGTTAATATTTTACAGTATAACAATCATTTTTTAGCGACTAATTAAAATTGTGAGAGTTGTGTCATGGTGACGTCGTCTTCTTCTTCTTCTTCTTCTTCTTCTTCTTCTTCTTCTTCTTCTTCTTCTTCTTCTTCTTCTTCTTCTTCTTCTTCTTCTTCTTCTTGAGTGGGTCGTGGGTGGGGGTAGTGTCCTCAAACGCTCCCGCCAACAGGTCCTGTCAGAAGTAACTGTCTTCAATTGATCCGACTGGATGCCGAGCGAGACCAGTCAAGCTCATGGATATTATCCAACGATCTTGCTCGGGGTCTACCCCTGGGTCTACCCCTGGGTCTCCTGTTGGTTTTACCCATAAAATCTGTCCAGCGATTATTTCCTGAGACATTCTAACCACATGCTCATAGTATCAGAGCTATGAACTCTCAATTGGGAGAAGTAGTGTCTCTACCTGGAGTGACTCTCTCATCTCCGAGCTACGTACTCTATCGAGTAACGTTACTCCAAAGACCCTTCAGAGGAATCCCACTTCAGCCACATGTATTTGCAATCATATTCTTTCGGTCATTACCCAAGATTTATGGCCATAGGTAAGCGTTGGCACGAATACCGAATTGAAGATGGCGAGTTTGGCTTGTACATCTACCTCCCTTTTTCTGATTACTGAATAGTTACAATTTTGAAGGTGCCTAGATTAATGGTAAGGGTGTTCGCCACACGATCGTAATGTCGTGAGTTCGATTCCCGGTGACATGTTGTGTCGTCTGGCAATATGCTTTATTTCTCGTTACCGCAGTCCACTCAGCTGGCAAAAAGTAACCAAGCTTGAAACTGAAATGAGCGGCTTTTCCCACACACCGTGTCACACTGAACTTCCCTGGGGTTTACGTTAAGTGTATACGTTAACTTCTTGAACTGTCCCGTTGATCGATCAACTGGAACACTCTTCGTGGAAACCGAGAGAGATTATCAAGTTCCTATAAGTGGATTTTGGTACACTAAAAGTGTACGGGACCTTGGTGATCCATTTCTTGTGTTTATATATATATATATATATATATATATACATATATCAAATTACAAAATATGAGGAAATAATAGACAAAAATATACCTATTTTTTGTTCAAAGTCCCGACTGCAGTTTCGCCGATCCGTGTGCACTGAATTATGCACTTTAAAAGTGCATCATTGCTGTGAAGTTGATACCGCTTATCAAGAGATCCCTCATAAAAAAGGATTGTTTCTTTCATAGCAAGTGAGAATTTCTCGAGAGGCGGAGAGAGAGGTAAACACGTGATACAGTGGTCACAGAAGGGTAGTGAGGTGGACAGTGAGCGAATAACGTATTTGCTAGAAAAAGCAGTTAATGCACTCGTGGTTAACTCGATCATAGGGGAGTTTGGGACAAAATAATAATGAAATACACACACATATTCATACGTATGTGTGTGTGTGTGGTGACCACCTTATATATATATATATATATATATATATATATTAGGTGGTTCAGTAGATTCGTGGTTTACTGAGGAAGGTACCAAAATCACCACTCTATGCTAAGGTAGAGTTTGTATAGTGAAAACAAAGTGAGGTTTCACATTAAGGTCTTTATTGATTATACGCTGTTGCCACCGTTTCTAGTTTAATACTGGTTTAATGCCGCAAGCGTTAACCTAATATATTACTTCCATATACTGTACCGATTGTGATGATCATTTCTGAAGACAGCATATATATGTGAAGGTATGTATATTTCCTCTGATAGTTTGTAATATTTTTACATAGATCTATATAATATACATACCAACACACATATATATCCTAGAAACGATCGTAAAATGATGAATTTTTTAATATAAGGAACTTGTACTTTGTTTTTATTCATTGTTTTTCTTAATTTATATATATATATATATATACATATATATATATATATATATATATATATATATATATATATATATATATATACAATCCAATCCGATCCAGAGCCCTCTCATTCGTGACTGACCTCCACTTTGAATTTCGTAGTTCCAGGATACTCAGCTGAAAATGAGTACCAGTAATAGCCGGGGGTTTAACTCTGCGATGGATTACCATCCTGACGGAGGAAGAGTCTTGTATTTTCAGTCGCTTAACATCAAGGAAACCGAGATAAGCATCTGTCTGATGAGCTCCCGAACTTGAACCACACTTTATATTTTTTTCTATATTATCAGAATTATATAATGTTCTAACATAAAGTTGTATTGAGCATTTTCAGTGTATGTGTGTCTTTTGTGAGTGAGTATGTGGATAGGTGTGCATGTGTGTATGTGTGTGTGTGTATGTGTGTGTGTATGTGTGTGTGCGTGTGTGCGTGTGTGCGTGTGTGTGTGTATATGTGTGTGTGTGTGTGTGTGTGTGTGTGTGTGTGTGTGTGTGTGTGTGTGTGTGTGTGTGTGTGTGTAAAAGTTCGCTCTGCAATTGTAAGGTTTCGGGTTTGATCCGTCTGCGTAACATGTTAGTCACCTAGGGCAAGTATTAAACCGAAACTGTTTGGAATCCCGTCAAAGGGATTGTACTTCAAATTCCAAGTTTCAGTCTTGTCACACAGTGTATCAGCCAGTGCCTCCCTTACACATTCATTTCAAGAGCAGCGTATTGCGTTCATCGAACACACATCGTCGAAACCAACGGAGATCCATTCCATCTCTGTGAGTGCATGTATACTGCAAAAGAAAGAAAGAGAGAGAGAGGGTGTGGGGAAGGCCCATATATTTATATATATATTTTACATATTCACATAAAATTATGTCAAAGTCATACACCATTTTCTATAAAATATATTGCCGAAAGTTCAGTAGCTTATCAACATGTATTGTTGTTGTTATTGTTGTTTAGATCTAACGACACTAAGTGGTACTCTACAACACATAACTCGAAGTATTTCAGATAAACAGAACATGGGGTGAGGAAAAAAATCACAAATAAAAACAGAAAGAGCCCTAAAAAAACTAAAATAAAACTTCTTTATTCGATTTGAAGAGGTTGTAAGAGATATTTAATCCTTACAACACTGTCAGGTATAAAGACAAGATGGTGGGTGGTCCAAACTTTACAACAAATATTTTACTGAAACAAACCGAATATTTGTAAAAATCACATTTCTTCACCACTTCTTTGTTCTTATTGCTTTCTTTCTTGCTTGTTCTCTCTCAATCTCTCTTTCTTTTTTTCTTTCTTTTTCCCCTTCTTTCTTGCTTGCTTGTTCTCTCTCTCTTTATTTTTTCTCTCTCTTTCTTTTATTTTTTCTTTCTTTCCTTCTTTCTTTCTCCTTCTCTTTTTGTCTCTTTTCTTTCTTTCTTTGTTTCTTTTTTCTTTCACTCTCTCTCTCTCTCTCTCTTTCTTTTCTTTCACTCTCTCTCTCTTTCTTTCCTTCTTTCTTTCTCCTTCTCTTTTTATCTCTTTTCTTTTTTCTTTCTTTACTCTTTCTTACTTCTCGCTCTTTTTCTTTCTTTTTATCTTTCTTTATTTTTTATCTTTCTCTCTCTTTCTCTCTCTTTTTCTTTCTCTCTCTCTCTCTTTCTTTCTCTCTCTCTTTCTTTCTTTCTTTCTTTCTTCCTCACTCGCTTTCGTTCTTTCTCTCTTTCTTTCTCACTCTCTTTCTTTCTTTCTCTCTTTCTTTCTTTCTCACTCTCTTTCTTTCTTTCTCTCTCTCTTTCTTTCTTTCTCACTCTCTTTCTTTCTTTCTCTCTCCCTTTCTTCTTCCTTTCATTCTTCCTTTCTTTCTTTACTTCCTTTCATTGTTGTTGTTTTTTTGTTATTTTTTCTTACTAACAAAAATATTGCGTATTTACGGGGTGAAGAGTCTCTTCACGTCTCTGTGTGTGTGTGTGTGTATGTGTGTGTGTGTGTATCTGTGTGTGTATTTGTGTGTGGTGTGTATGCAATATAATTGTCAATACATTAATATGTACATTTGTACAATACATATATATATATATACACACACACAATACATATATATACATTATATATATACACACACAATACATATATATATATATATATATATATATATATATATATATATATATATATATATGATATATATATACATATCAGTCATTTCAATCATCTCACCACTTCATAACCTCATATTTCTTTCTGTCAATATGAAATCGCTGAACCTTATATATATATATACATATATATGTAGGTATGTATATATATATATATATATATATATATATATATATATATATATATATATATATATATATATATATATATATATATATATATAATGGCAGGTTATTTATGAGTTTTTCTCTTTACATACCGATGTGTAGAAAACAAAACCATAGACTAAACACAATTGTTATAGTACTGGTGACAGAGTCGTGCATAACTTCTTGTAGCACGATATGGGGCTGAAGGCTACACCGTTTCCACTTAACCCTTTCGTCACTATAATTTTAATGAAAATCGCTGAGTATTATTTTCAAATAATCTTGGATGTAATCAAGAATTTTGAAAGATTTAGTAATATAACTAACATTCTCATTATTAAGCTGGTTTGTGTTTAACACATAAATTAACAAAATGTCTTGCATAAAATTATGTTTGAAGATTTTAAAATAAATATAATCACTTTAAAACAAATTATTTCTTTTCGTAATATAATTCACTTTTTAATTATTAATATGGTGTTAACACACGTTCTTCTATAAAATTATGATGGAAGATTTTAAAATAAATATAAAGATTTTAAAACAAAATTTTGTTTCAGTAATATAAAGCACTTACCTTCAGAAGTTTGTAACTTTTACCACGAAAAAACGAGTAGAAGGACGATTGCCGTCAGCATTAATAAGTGAGATATTACGTTGTTAAAACCTCCATGTGGTCCTTATGTTTAGGATATCCGTGTACTGTCTACAGTGGTGTTTCTAGTTATTTATTGTATAACTACGTGACTCTTCGAATATTTCTTTGTGTTCTTCTGAAAAATGATTGTTGTTGGCCTTTCATCTTTACGGGTCGATAAAAAAACGTACCAGTAATACAGTGGGGTAATTGTTGGCTATATATATATGTATATATATATAGCTAAGCTGCCGAAACGGCCGGAGCTCAGCCGTCGGGGTCCTGTATCGAGTACTCTGGTGCGCTATGGCCACCTGGTTTCTTACCACACCTCCTTCGTTATATATATATATATATATATATATATATATATATATATATATATATATATATATAAGTTAAAAAACTTTGAAGCTGCACACAGGATAAATCTGCTCTGATTTATCGAACACCATCATGAAACTCTGAGTAACCGAGAAAACACTTATTTGCCATGTATTTTAATTGCAAATACCTCTATGTTTACATATCGACGACTCATACATATATCTACATATATATATACATACATACATATATATATGTGTGTGTGTGTAAGTATATATATGTATATATACACATATTATATATATATATATATATATATATATATATATATATCCATATGTGGTTGACCGCTGAGAGAAATGAGTGCTTAATACCAAAGTAGAGTTTTAATATAAACAGGTGAAATTCTAGAGTAACAAGACTCACTATTTAACATTAATTGTTTCTACTTTAGGCACAAGGCCAGCAATTTCCCAGTACATTACTGGTACTTTATTTTATCGACCCCGTAAGGATGAAAGGCAAAGTTAACCTCGGCGGGATTTGAAGTCAGAATGGCAAGGGCCGTAACTCTATGCGTCAAAGCATGGCGTCCGACCCTCTACCGATACTGCCAATCCACCGCCTTAATATATTTTATAATTGTTTCTACTTTAGGCACAAGGCCAGCAATTACCCAGTGCATTACTGGTACTTTATTTTATCGACCCCGTAAGGATGAAAGGCAAAGTCAACCTCGGCGGGATTTGAACTCAGATCGTAAAGGGACGTAACTATGCTGGAAAGCATGGCGTCCGACCCTCTACCGATACTGCCAATTCACCGCCAATATATTTTATAATGATAGTTAAGCAGACAGCATAGATATACTGACAGACATACCGTTATAAAGACAGACAGACAAACAACATAGATATACTGACACTACAAGACGTGACGGCGTGGGTTTTACATGAAATCGTATAAACTTTAATAAATAATAATAAACTATATATTAAAAAATTAACAATCGAAATCCCCAATAGGGGGTGGGCGTTACTGCGGTGTTGTTTTACACCTTGCAGATAGAACAACCCTCAACACCAAGAACACGTTTTATAGGTGTTCCCGTCTTCACTCTGTTTATGTTCCTCAACCTACAGGCTTATATACAGAGAAGGCCCATTCACTCGGGCCATTTTCGCCACATTCACCCACCTTTCAGCGAATTTACTGGGGTGTAGCACCTCTCTCTCCACTCTCACATTCCTTCTGACGTGGTACTTAAAGAAGGGGGTGAGTTGTTGTCCGGAGAGAAAGGAGTTTGCCCTCAGTACTTTTAACCTCGTCCACCATATTACCTCTTTCGCCATAGCCACCAGACAGAGGAAAACCGCCTCTCCTTCATTCTTAAATCAAGGCGGCGAGGTGATCCTCACGATAGACTCGGCTGACAACTGGATGGGTCCCACACGTGACAGTAGCTGTTCGACATAATTCCACAGGTCGGTTACCCTGGGCACTGAACAATTGCGTGCAGAACGGTTTCGATGTCCTGCTCGCATCTTGCCAGGATCTCTGCCAGGGCGTCCGTGCCTGTAGATTATGTCTCGAACTGGTAGAGCTCCTCGGTAGCACTGCCAGGCCAGAGACCTCTGGAAGTTATCCATAGGCCCTGGACGGAAAGTCCTCCCGAACAGACTGGTCAGTTCGTCCTCCTCGATGCCTAGAGTTTCCCTGAGAACGTCGTTGCACTTATCCTCCACTAATCCCCTATAGAATGTCGAAGTGGAGTCTCCACTGATTGCCGTTTCTGTTTGGTAGAGGACTGTGAGCGCCTGAAGGCACTCGAGGTGCCAGGCACCCATTTTCGGTCTTCGCTTAACCCAGGACTGCAGCTCCTTTAGTGAGATGAGTTGTGGAAGAGCTCGTCTCACAAACGACAGCCACACCGGTTCACCGGTCAGAAATACCTGGAGATGGCGTAGCCTCAGCCACGTAATGCCCAGCCCTCCGTTAGAAGGATGTTGACAGCAGATGGGTCTCCTCACCAATGGAGCCTGTTTCTTCCAGAGGAACTTGAAGAGTAGGCGTTCCATTTTGGTGAGGTGTTCGCGGGGACAAGTCACGACTGTGAAGCGGTAGTAGATAACGGACGCTATGTTCGCCACCTCCGCTCGACCTTTCAAGGAGAGTTTGCACTCAGCCCACTTCTGGGTGAGTGCAAACACCTTCTCCGTGACCTCATTCCAGTTCTTGTCCACCTGGAGATCTGGATCAAACCGGACCCCGAGCAATTTCACCTGCCCAGCGTCCAACGACACTGTTTGGAAGGCATGGGTTTGCCTCTCCATGTACCGAGTTGCAAACTGACAGACTTGTTTAGGTTTATTTCTTTATTTGCCACAAGGATGCACAAGAAAAGGGGACAATACAAAGACATATGGCGGGGATGTTACATACAGTCGTGTAAAAAAAGGTTTTAATATGGAAATATAACAATGGAAATCCCAATAGGGATGAGACGTTACAGTGGGTTGTTTTATACCCCGTAGATAGAACAACCCTCGTAAGTTAGTAAGTCAGTATAATACAGAGGTAACCTATCAGATTTACAATTGACCCCAGACAATATAAATAGTTTGTTCATTTATTAATCTATTTATTTGTTTTATATATTATAACATTTATAGTTGTCTTTCGTTTCTAGATGTTGCTTCACTTTATTATAATATTTCTGTTTGATAAGAGACTCCAGCGTTTCATTGACACTTAATATATTGGGATATAGTCTCTCTTTCTCTCCTCTCTCTATCTATCTATCTATCTATCTATCTCTCTCTCTCTCTATCTATCTCTCTATCTATCTCTCTCTCTATATCTCCCTATCTCTCTATCTAACTATTTCAATCTATCTACCTGACTGTTTGTCTATCTCTCTGTCTATCTATCTATCTCACTCACTCTCTCTCACACACATTCTCTCTCTCTCTCTCTCTCTCTCTCTCTCTCGCTCTCTCTCTCTCTCTCTCTCTCTCTCTCTCTCTCTCTCTCTCTCTCCTCCCTCTCTCTCTCTCTCTCTCTCTATCTATCTATCTATCTATCCAAGATGACGTGTCCAAGATCCGAGCAGGACATTGAAACCGTCCTGCACGCAATTGTACACTGCCCGGCGTAACCGACCTGTGGAACTATGCAGAAGAACTGCTGTTGGAGTTGAGGGTTGTTCTGTCTACGGGGTATTAAACAATCCATTTGTAACGCCTCCCCCTTTTTTACACGACTGTATGTAAAATTCCCGTCATATGTCTTTGTATTGTCCCATTTTCTTGTGCGCCCTTGTGGCAAATAAAGAAATATATCTATCTATTTCTCTCTGTCTATCTATCTATCTATCTCTACAGACACGGGCGCCCGGGTAGAGACCCTTCGAAAAAGATCTGTCCGAGATGCGTGCGCGACGAGGAAACCGTCGCACACGCATTTGTACACTGCCCGGGCGTTACCGACCTGTGGGGCTATGTAGAACGACTATTGTCGCGGGTGGGACCAATCCAGTTGACCACCGAGTCCACTGTCATGATCAAACCGCCACCCTCCTTCAAAAACGAGGGAGAGGCGGTTTTCCTATGTGTTATGGCTATGGTGAAAGAGGTTATATGGTGGACGAGGTTAAAAGGGCTGAGGTCAGACACCTTTCTCTCCGGCCAACAACTGATTCGTTTTTTCAAATACCATTTTGGAAGAAGAATCAGGATGGAAAGAAAGGTTCTGTAGCCCAGAAAATTTTATAAAAGGTGGGTGAATGTGGCAAAGATGGCCAGAGTGGTTGGGCTTTCTCTCTATATAAGCATGTAGGTTGAGGAAAAAGAGGAAGAGAGGAGGGGAGTACTCACTCTTGGTGCTCCTGGAGATGAGGGTTGTACATTTTTTCGGGGTGTGTAAAACCCCTGTGTAACACCCCCCCCCCCCCTATTGGGGATATCAATTGTTATTTGTTATTTTATTAATAGTTTTCTTTTCATATACCTGCATGTAAACTCCCCATTTGTATTTGTCCCCTTTTTTGTGCCCTTGTGGCTAATAAAGAAATTTATCTACCTATCTATCTATCTATCTATCTACCTATCTATAATATATATATATATACATATATATATATATGTAGGAGGTGAGTTTTATTGTAGTACAATAAAGCAATGCAGATATCGGATAAGAAGCACTCTACAGTTTGTGGGACTGGAGTATGCATAATATAAGATCAAAAGATGGTTAAAGGAGTTCCATATATTTTATTATGCGCATTTCAAAAACAAACATCATCAAGCAATAATATTTGTGTTTTCATCAGATAAAACAGGAGAACATGATATGAAGGCTAAAAAAACACTTGTTGATAGTGCAGTTTTAAATCAACATATGAAAAGTGGTTTTAGATTGATGTGTGATATTGGGAAAAATATTTTATTTAGAGAGGGGGGGGGATAAGGATGAAAAGGGAAGGAGATGAGAGGGAGAGATGGGTGATAGAGAGAAAGAGATAGTTTTTATAACTGAGGGGAGATATATTTTTTACATAGAGGGGTTGAAAACCGTTGGAAGATACTGTATAAATTAAAAATTTTGAAAATTAACGAAGGGAGGATATGTGCGAGGAAAAAATATTTTATTTAGGGAGGGTGGGGTGGAAAGGATGAAAAAAAGGGGGGAGGAGATGAGAGTGAAGGTGGAGAGGGAGAGATGGGTGATAGAGAGAAAGAGATAGTTTTTATAACTGAGAAAAAGATATATTGTTTTAATATAGAGAGGTTGGGAACCGTTGGAAGATAATGTATAAATTAAATGAATTTGAAAATTAACGAAGGGAAATTATGTATGAAGATAGAGAGAAAAAAATAATAATTGTGGGTGAATATTCTAACGTCAAAAGAAGAAATGTATGTATTGTGGCAATTTCAAAATTAGCGAAGAGAAAAATTGTTAAGGTAGAAGGATTTGAGAAGTGTAGAAGGATTTGAGAAAAATAATGTGAAGTTAAAGTTTGTATATTGAATTGGTATGTATTAATAATGAGTTCGTTGATGGGGAGAAAAAAATAATAATAAATTAAGGATGAAATTGAGATTAAAAAGATTTATGATAGAGAGAAAAAATATCCTCTCAACAACCATTGCCTCGATAAAAACTTAATTTATGAATGTAAAATTATAACTAGCACCAATTCCTTCACCTATTTTGGCTCCACTTCCACCTCTTTTAAAGCTCGTCTCTATAATCATCATTCATCTTTCAAATACAAACTTAAAAGAACTAACACTGCTCTCTCAGAACTCATATGGTCCTTAAAAGACAAAAACATTAAATATAACATCTTTTGGAAAAAGATTTCTTCTGCATCCTCATACTTGAACAGCTCTCTATCTAAAATCTGTAATCTCTGCCTAAATGAAAAATTTACCATTATCTCTAACCTAGAATCTATAATAAATAGACGCTCAGATTTGTTTTCTATCTGCCTGCATAAATTCCATAGAACTTTTCACAAAGTATACAGTTAATATTCAATTCTTTATCAATTTAGAATCTTTTCTCAAAGGCACATATACATACACCTCTTTAAAATATACCCATCTACCTTACTTTAAAGGGCATTATACACTCTATAATACTTGTTTACTCATTACCCTCATTCTATCTTCTCGTAAAATAATAACATTTGTTTTTGACATTTTGAATATTCATCCGCAATCATTATTATTTTTTCTCTCTATCATAAATCTTTTTAATCTCAATTTCATCCTTAATTTATTATTATTTTTTTCTCCCCATCAACGAACTCATTATTAATACATACCAATTCAATATACAAACTTTAACTTCACATTATTTTTCTCAAATCCTTCTACACTTCTCAAATCCTTCTACCTTAACAATTTTTCTCTTCGCTAATTTTGAAATTGCCACAATACATACATTTCTTCTTTTGACGTTAGAATATTCACCCACAATTATTATTTTTTTCTCTCTATCTTCATACATAATTTCCCTTCGTTAATTTTCAAATTCCTTTAATTTATACATTATCTTCCAACGGTTCCCAACCTCTCTATATTAAAACAATATATCTTTTTCTCAGTTATAAAAACTATCTCTTTCTCTCTATCACCCATCTCTCCCTCTCCACCTTCACTCTCATCTCCTCCCCCCTTTTTTTCATCCTTTCCACCCCACCCTCCCTAAATAAAATATTTTTTCCTCGCACATATCCTCCCTTCGTTAATTTTCAAAATTTTTAATTTATACAGTATCTTCCAACGGTTTTCAACCCCTCTATGTAAAAAATATATCTCCTCTCAGTTATAAAAACTATCTCTTTCTCTCTATCACCCATCTCTCCCTCTCATCTCCTTCCCTTTTCATCCTTCTCCCCCCCCCCCTCTCTAAATAAAATATTTTTCCCAATATCACACATCAATCTAAAACCACTTTTCATATGTTGATTTAAAACTGCACTGTCAACAAGTGTTTTTTTAGCCTTCATATGTTCTCCTGTTTTATCTGATGAAAACACAAATATTATTGCTTGATGATGTTTGTTTTTGAAATGCGCATAATAAAATATATGGAACTCCTTTAACCATCTTTTGATCTTATATTATATATATATATATATATATATATATATATATATATATATAAAGAATTAATATATCTAGTAACATATATATACACAGATGCATACCTATGCTAGCAAATATATAGGTTTTGTCTTAGTAACTTTGTGGTTCAATGCATGGGGATGCAGAACAATAATATGAGAGACGTAAAATAAGAAAATTATAAAATTAACTTACTTCTCATATTATTGTTCTGCATCCCCATGCATTGAACCACAAAGTTACTAAGACAAAACCTATATATTTGTTAGCATAGGTATGCATCTGTGTATATATATGTTACTAGATATATTAATTCTTTATAATTATCTCCAAATTATTTTGTCGAGCAAAAATTGGCCAAAACTGCTACTATAGTAACGGTCCGGCTGCTGTCTTCTTAACAAACCACTCTTCACTGATTGACCTCGATGTCACGTGATTGATTCTTTTGAATTTGCCACCGACGCAATAGGCAGTGATTTTTTCAATGGCTTGGAATTTAGTCCACGCTTTGCTTTTTTCCCTCCACTGAATTATTTTTGTATAAGTTCCCTGTGTCCACGTATTGCCTGGAAACTTAGCTGAGAATAGACTTCCCGGATGACGAAAGGCTTCTCCGTACGTTTCTTCGAAAACTATGTTTATTCCCTTTCAGAAACTAATTAGGTGGAGTGAAATTTTAGTAAGTTAATTTTATAATTTTCTTATTTTACGTCTCTCATATATATATATATATATATATATATATATATATATATATATATATATATATAGAGAGAGAGAGAGAGAGAGAGAGAGAGAGAGAGAGAGAGAGAGAGAGAGAGAAACACAATAGTTAGTTCACCACCATACCAAGAACAATTGTTTCACCTTAGCGGATCTTCAGCTCGTATGGTGAAACAATTGTTCTTGGTATGGTGAACTAACTGTTGTGTAACCACTTCTACCAAACTCGTCCCATAGACTGAGTGCTCTACCACTACGGATATTACCTTCCAGTGTTCTACCTCTCTCTCTCTCTCTCTCTCTCTCTCTCTCTATATATATATATATATATATATATATATATATATATATATATATATATATATATATATATATATATATATTTATTAAAATAACGGATTAAAGTTTAAGCAAAGAATCGCTGCTTTCACACTTAACGGGATCTTTAATAAATATTTGCTCTAGGGTTCTTATATATTTGATATATATATTTATCCTTATCGAGCCCTCTTTGAATTTTAGTCTTCACATTTATTATTATTTCTATATATATATATACCTATCTGTAAGGGAGGAGTCTATGGCATGAACAACATAAATATTAACACAACAACACTAACCCCTCCCAAACAAAACACAATTACATGCAACTACTGGACAATACCATAACAACACAGAAATAGAACAGAATTTATCTGCACCGGAAGTAGGGCAATAGGAAAAACAAAATAAAAAACAAAACAACAAAAAGACAACACAAAAACAATAAACAAAATGGAACCGAAATTTAATTTTGCCTGCTATTTGATGACATGAGCGACTTGTAATAAAAGCATAAGAATTGCAAGAGAAAGTGGTGTAGAAGCTGGCCGTCTCAAGTAACAGGAATGTGGAGTTGAACAGATTAGATGTGTGGGAAGGGTATTAACTTTATATGAGGGTTGACACCCGTAAAGACATCAAACAGATAAGAAGATGTACAGAGTGAGAGAGAGGGGGAGATAGATAGATAGAGAGAGATAGAGAGAGGGAGAGAGAGAGTGTGTGTGTAGACAGATAGATAGATAGACAGAAGACAGAGATAGAGTGATAGATATAGATATATAGATACATACATTTCTTTATTAGCCACAAGGGCACAAAAGAAGGGGACAAATACAAATGGGGAGTTTACGGTTTCCTCGTCGCGCACGCATCTCGGACAGATCTTTTTCGAAGGGTCCCTACCCGGGCGCCCGTGTCTGTAGAGCTTGTCTCGAACTGGTAGAGCTCCGCGGTAGCACTGCCAGGCCAGGGACTTTTGGAAGTTGTCCATTGGTCCCGGGCGGAAGGTCCTACCGAACAAACTGGCCAGTTCGTCCTCCTCTACGCCCAGAGTTTCTCCGAGCGTGTCGTCGCACTTGCTGCGGACCAACCCTCTATAGAATGTCGAAGTGGAGTCTCCACTGATCGCCGGGTCCGTTTGCCAGAGGACTGTGAGCGCCTGAGCACATTCGATGTGCCAGTCGCCCATTTTCCTCGGTCTTTGCTTGACCCAGGACTGCAACTCGGTCAGCGAGACGAGTCGTGGGAAGGCTCGCCTCACGAACGGGGCCCACGCCGGTTGTCTGGTGAGGAATACGTGGAGGTGCCGCAGCCTGAGCGCGTGTTTGCGCATCGTCAGCCACGGCATCACCAGCCCTCCGTTTGAAGGGTGTTGGCAGCAGATGGATCTTCTCACCAAAGGAGCCCGTTTCTTCCAAAGGAAGCGTTTTGGCTGGACAAGGCACGACGGTCAAGCGGTAGTAGATAACGGACGCTATAAAAGTGTTCGCCACCTCCGCTCGACCTTTCAAGGATAGTTTGCACTCGGCCCACTTCTGGATGAGTGCAAACACCTTGGCCGTCACCTCATTCCAGTTCTTCTCCACCTGGAGGTCAGGACCAAACCAGACCCCGAGCAGATTTACCGGTCCTTCCGTCCAGCGTCCGACGACGTCATCGGAAGGCATTGGTTTGCCTCTCCACGTTCCGAGTTGCAAACCCACGGATTTGTCCCGGTTCTGCTTCGCTCCTGTGAACCTTTCGTATTCCTCCAGTAAGGTGCCGATCTCCCCTATTTGCGAGGTGCTCGACACTATTACTGTTATGTCGTCGGCGTAGGCCGACGCCGCTTTTCGCAATCCCGGTTCCAAAGGGATGCCCTGCAATAGCTCCAACTTCCGCAGAAGTGGCTCGATAGTCAGTACGTACAGAAGGGAGGAGAGAGGGCATCCCTGTCGGAAGAATCGCGTGATATAGAACGGTTCCGAGAGGTAGCCGTTCACCTTTACCCTTGAGCAGATTTTGCTGCTGTGCATAGCAACAAACCAGCCCCTCGACACGGGTCCGAAGCCTGCCGCCTCGAGCACCGCATTCAGGTAACGATGGTCAACCCTATCGAAAGCCTTAGACTGATCCAAGTTGATCAGGGCCTCACGGAAGCTGGGTTTACACCCCACCCTCTCTATGATGTATCGCATGAGGTGGAGGTTGTCGTGTATGGACCTGGTCGGGATTGCACATATCTGCGCTTCTCCCACCAGGTTTTCGACGACAAGCGCCAGCCTCTTTGCCAATACCTTGGCCAAAATCTGTAACTCTGTGTTAAGCAGAGTTATGGGCTGGAAGTGCCTATGTCATCCCCCTTGTTCTCGTCCTTCCTGACTAACGTGATTACGCCCTTGGTCACAGAACTGGGAATTCTCCCGTTCTGCTGCCAGTTGCAGTAGACCGCTTCCAGGAAACCGGAGAACAAGTCCGGCATTGCTACGTAAAATTCGTAGGGTAGACCGTCGAAACCTGGAGATTTGCGTTTGCCGCATTGGCTCAGCGCGTCCCCTATCTCAGCGGCCGAAACCGGCCTTTCGCAGAACTTCGCCTCGCTGTCCGAGAGTCGCGGTAGGCCGTCGAGGTATGGACCAAAATCCATAGCCCCTCCCAGCGCGCCGCCCCTCCCGAACAGTTGAGCAAAGTGCCGCTGAAAGGCCGCGCACATCTGCTTCGGCTCACATATCACGCGTCCGTCTTGGTCCTTCAAAGACCGAATTGTGGACTTGTTGCCACTTTTCGCCTCCGTCACTCAGGCCCAGCTAACAGCTTTGGCTCCCTCGTTTCCCAAAGCACGTATTTTGCTTCTGACAACGCAGCCTTCATGCTTTGCGTCGAAGAACTGGTCCAAGGTCGTTCTCATCGCTAGCACGCTGGCTACGTTGCCACTCCTAAGTGCTTCTTCTACTTTATCTACCAGTTCCTTTTCGGTCTTATTTCTATCTAACACTAATTCTTTACTAAAACCTATCGAGTCTAATCTAACTGCCCTCTTGAGAGAGTACCACCATCTGTTGTTGACAATGGCCCCTGTCAAGTGCTGCTTAACTAAAGTGCTAATCCGTCTACTGTAGGCTTTGCATGTCGGTAACGACAAGTTCAGCTTCCAGTAGCCGGGTCCCTATCTATGGGTTTTGTCAAGGTTGACTAAGCAGGTCACTAATTTGTGATCTGAAGAGGCAACCATGAACATTTGTGGACAGCTTAACATGTCCCTATCCTTCTTTCTAACTAGAACCCTATCTAGGTACGATCTAGATGTTCCACTAAGATTAGTCCACGTCCACAGTGGCACACTCGGAAAATCTAGTCGATATCTATCGGCCAGGTCAAATCGGCCGATTAACTGTTTGAGGCTGTTACACCCCCTCTATCGGGACATGCTCCCACATAGTCCCAACGTGCATCTAGGATTCCATTCCAGTCCCCCACTAACAGCAGGGAGCTGTTCCCAGAAAAGTCTCTAGACGTTTGAAGAGGTCTGGCCGCGGTGTCTCGGATGGGGCATATGCGGCCACCAGCCTGAAGGCTCCACCTTCACTACCGTCAACGTCTAGGCCTACCAGTCGACCCTCCAGGTCCAGATATACCGTCTGTGTTACGAGGTCCAGGTGTTTCCGCAGCAAAACGGCAACCCTACCCCCACCTCCCGGCTGACAGAGAGATGCGTAGATCTCAAAGTCGTCGAAGATGGGGGCCAGTTGTCGCTCGCTGTGGATCCTGGACTCGCAAATGGCTACTACATCCATGCTGTGCGATCTGAGGTCGTTTAAGAGTTTGCCCTGTTTCCAGGGCATCCACAGGCCGCGTACATTCACACATCCAACTCTTATATTGGCCATGTTGGTGCTGAAAAGTTAAAAGAAGAGGAAAAGAAATCACTCACCTCTTCGTCTCCTGGGGACCAGGCTGCACAATTTCCATGGGGGTGTTGGAGGGGTTGTTTGGTGGGGTGGTGGTCTCTGGATGGGTGGGGACAGAGATGATTGGTGGGGAGGGGGTGTCTGGTGGGATGGGGGTGGGGTGGGGAAACATTTTAACAGGACTCGATTGTAGGGTTTGATGCAGGGGTTTTCTACGTCGTTAGGAAATTTTTCTTTTAACTGTTTATGTGTGTCCATAGAGGTCCTAATCATTTTAAGATTAGGATTCTCCGAAGAGTGTGTAAAAGTTTTCCCTTCGGTCTCCACCGAAGGGTTTTTATATATGGTGTCTGTTAATGTTTTATTGTTAGTATTTATGTAGGTGTAACATTTTTGTTGTGTTGGGTTGCTTTTTGTCTGTGGTTCTTGTGTGTGTTTACGTTTTGTAGTAGGTGTTTTGTTTTCAGGAGGGGGTGTTTTTGTTTGTGCTGTTTGCGTTGCTTGTGTTGGTGTTTGTGTGTTTGTTGCATTTTTGTTTGTGTTATGTCTTTTCTTTTTTCTTTTTACTGGTCGGAAAGGCTCTCCCTCATCGTCACTGGGTGACGATGATGAGGCCTCATCCGTGTTGTTGGAGAGGTGTGGGGTACATTTTGGGGAGCTGTTATGTGTGTGGGTGTTTCTGGAGTTGTTTTAGGTGGGAGGGGTTGGTGGGACTGTGTTTGTCGTTTGTTTTGTTGTCACTATTTTTTTATGTTGTTGTTGTAGTGGTGGTGGTGGTGGTGATTGTTGTGCTGGTGTTGCAGGTGTTGGCAGTAGTTCCTTTTTTTTGGCTAGTTAGCCGAGGACAGGAAGCTCTCAGGTGACCCCTGCTTGAGCAGTGGTAACATGAGGGCCGCCTACCCTCGACCGAAATGTATATGTATATAAGCCCATCCAGCAACACACGTTCCAGGTTCCTAGCTATTCGTTCTGGTGTCATTTGGACCAGAACTTCCAGGCTAGTTCCGCTGAACAGGTCGCCGGAGGACTTACCTACCGATATTATATAGTCTTTTTCGTGGTTTAAAAATCCACATAGTACCCACCAAATATCAATATTTGGTGTGATACTTAGGATTTTTATTTTCTGTGTCCTTTATTTCAATAGATAGATAGATAGATAGACAAATAGATAGATAGATAGATATATAGAGAGAGAGAGTGGGAGAGAGAGAGAGAGAGAGAGAGAGAGAGAGAGAGAGAGAGAGAGAGAGAGAGAGAGAGGCAGACAGGCAGACAGATAGATAGATAGGTGAATAGATAGGTAAATAGATAGATAGTAGATAGTTGCATGCTCCCCCGTTTGACATTACATGTGAGTTGAGTCAGATACTTATAAAGTGGCACAGCAGGACATAATTGTTTTTCAACAAGTAATCTGATACATGTCTTGGTCAAGTGCGACATGTTCTCTTTCATTCATCTATTTCTCCCGAACTCCCCCTCGTTATATATTTATATATAATACATCTTCCTTCCAATTTAAACAGAAATTGCATATTTTCCCCTGTACCCTGTTCACTATATATATATATATATATATATATATATATATATATAGTATAAAAGAGAAAACACAGGTAAGCATTAAGAGAAGGATTTTATCCAGGTATTTACGACCGTTTCATTGGTAAGTGCAACCTTATATTGCTATACTGCAAATAGCAGCCACTCAATTATAATTGTTGTTCACGTCCAAATTTTCAAAATAGTGAGTAAGTTACTCTTGAAATAGTTCTTAATATATAGAGAAAAACATTTTTTTGGAATTGTATTTACTAGTATAGAGAGAGAGGAAGAGGAATTAGAAAGTGAGGGGACAAACGGAATAGTATAGAGAGAGAGGAAGGGGGGAAGAGTTAGGAAGTAGAGTGACAAACTGATTATGAATATCAAATTCAAAAAGCGGAGGAATAATAAACTCCAGAATGACATAAATACATTCCTAAAATAGCTGCGAACCACCAATGGAATTATTGTCAAAGCAGACAAAACCTCAAATGTGTATACGATGGATGTTAATACCTACAATAGCTTCATACGGAAGGAATTACATAGGAAATACAAAAAACTAATGAGGCGGCACTGATAAACATCAACAACGAGGCACACAATATAGTCAAACACCTAGGAATAGAGGACAGAACGGAGCCACTTAGGCCATGTACCCCCACATTTAACCTCAAGGACCATAAGGTAAATTTTGATTATAACCCCACAATTAGACTTATATGCCCGTCCAAATCGGACATCGGGAAAATTAGTAAACATATATTAGATAGAGTGATAGCACAAATGAAGAATAAACTAGTCATTAAACTATGGGGTAACGCTACCGAAACAATTAAATGGTTTAACAATATAGCTAACAAAGAAGTATCTAAATTTATACAATTTGACATTAACGACTATTACTACTCTATATCCCCCAACACTTTGGATAAAGCCTTAACATTCGCCAAAGCCAATTCTGACCTAACAGACGACGAGATAAAAATTATATTAGCTGCTAGGAAAACAATAATTAAATTTGAAAACGCCTATTGGGAACGTAAGGATAGATTAAATAACTTTGACATCACGATGGGGCTAACGACTCGGCCCAAGTCACAGATTTAGTAGGTATTTACATAGCCCATAGTTTACAGAGTGAGTTTAGCGACTTTCACGGTGGAATCTACAGAGACGACGCCCTTCTCCTAGTTAAGAGCCTAAATAACCAGAGCATAGAAAGACTCCGTAAGAATATTAGAAAGACTCTCGGGAAACTAGGCATAACGTATGAGTATAGCACTAAAACAGTTAACTTTCTAGACGCGACGCTTAACCTAAATACGGGACTTATAAGACCTTTTCACAAGATTAATGAAAACTTAGCATACATCAACTGTAACTCAAACCACCCACTATCAATAATTAAATCCATTCCACGCAGCATATGCCTTAGGATCTCCCGCCTCTCGTTTAACCGACAAATCTTCGAGGAACATGCAGAATACTACAATACCGCATTAGACAAGGCATGCCACTTAGATAGAGTAGAATATATAGATGAAAGCCTCCGCAAAGCGCACATGAACACGCATAACACAAACTCCAGAAACACACGCACACACGCATTTACGCATAGAACTACAAATTACACGGTAAATAGAAATACAACATCGAAATCAAACAAGTCACGCAGAAGAAAATATATTTGGTATAACCCCATATTTAACACCCCTATTAGTACTAACCTACCCTCTACCTTCTTTAGAATAATAAATAAGCACTTTCCAGATTCACATAGATACAGCAAAATCCTTAACACTAAATCTATTAGACTATCTTACTCCACGGCACCAAATATAGAGGCACACATTAAGATACTTAACGCTAAAAAGATACATAACAACACCAGAACACAAATTTATAACAATAACAATACAATCACCATTGAACACAACAGAATATCTAATACACAACCACCCACTAATAGGCAAACAAAACGTAACACACTTGTACAGGCATCGCAGCCCACCAATAATGCCAAAGTTGCCCATGACAAGAATTGTAACTGCCACCTACCTGAAACCTGTCCATTGCATAATGAATGTATGCTGTCTAACCAATGCACAGTGGAATCTGACAACCAGAAATGGTATTACATCGGAGCGACTGGGAATACATTTAAAGCCCGTTGGTATACACACCGTTACGCAATGAAACATTCCCAGCATCGTTATGTGACTACCCTTGCAAACAAGACCTGGCAACTGAGGGAAAGTAACCATCAATACACCCTGAAGTGGAAACAATTATCGAACGCGCCCCCATATCGGAGTGGTATGAGAAGCTATCGATTATGCGACCTTGAGCTGTTCCACATTTTGAGTTCGAAGAATAAGTTACTCAACAATAAAATCGAAAGATATTTATTGTAACCATAGACTCAAAGAAAAGTTTTCGCACTACAAGTGCAAATCGAACCCTTAACCTCTTACTACCAACTGACAATCTGCATGTACTTAGACTTTATACCGTCTTATTGTGTCTAACCCCTTTAATTACCCACAAAAACCAATACCTATATCCCTCCCTTCTTCATTCCTCTTCTATTTCTTCGTTTTCTTCCTTTCTACCCTCCCCTTTTTGGCTATCTTTTCTTTTCTTCTTTCTCCCTCCTTTACTTTTATTTTTATCATTATTATTTTTATCTTTATTTTTTATATATATATTTCTCTCTCTCTCTCTCTCTCTCTCTCTCTCTCTCTCTCTCTCTCTCTCTCTCTCTCTCTCTCTCTCTCTCTCTCTCTCTCTCTCTCTCTCTCCATCCTCCCACTATGATCAATTTAATTCTCTTTAACTCACTACAATCGACGACATGAAGTCTACGTATCAAAACTGATCAAGGAATCCTTCCACCTCTACCCCTCCCTCCATCTCAATTTGTCACTCTACTTCCTAACTCTTCTCCCCCTTCCTCTCTCTCTATAATATTCCGTTTGTCCCCTCACTTTCTAATTCCTCTTCCTCTCTCTCTATACTAGTAAATACAATTCCAAAAAAATGTTTTTCTCTATATATTAAGAACTATTTCAAGAGTAACTTACTCACTATTTTGAAAATTTGGACGTGAACAACAATTATACTTGAGTGGCTGCTATTTGCAGTATAGCAATATAAGGTTGCACTTACCAATGAAACGGTCGTAAATACCTGGATAAAATCCTTCTCTTAATGCTTACCTGTGTTTTCTCTTTTATACTTTATACTCCAAGATTGAACGGAATTCTTACAAACTTGTAGAGTTACCACTAACCGTACGTTGAAACCGTCCATGAAACGGGCTTTCTTAACCACGAACTGGATCACAATAAGCAATTTTCTGCTTCCCTAACTATATATATATGCAACAAGCAAAGAAAATTTCAATGACACGAAAGATTTCCTGGTGGAAGTTCAAGTGTACTCCAGGTTGGTATCCAGTCTCGGGGTAAAAATCCAATTAGAAAATCCAACGAATTGTGAGAGGTTCACGTAAGCGTTGATATATATATGTATCTATTTATTTACCAGACTAAAAATTCTAATTTAGTCCAGAAATAACCGTTGAAACGGCTTGAGCTCTGTCGTCGGAGTCATACTTTCTCCTATACATATATATTTTCTTTCTTCTGATGAAGGACTAGCGTCCGAAACGTTAAGACCACCTTCCTTCTATATCAAGCGTTAACCTAATATATCCCTTCCATATACTGTACCGATTGTGTTATTATTTCTGTTTACCTTTTACATACATACATATATATATATATATATATATATATATATATATATATATATATAATATATATACATACATACATCCCCACTCCACCCGCCACCACCCCTACACGCCCCACACCTTTCCACCTCTTGTTTATCTTAATGTTTATTTTTATTTTTATTTGTACCCCTTCCACCGTTTTTCCTCCCTTTCTTCTCGCCAGCTTTTATAAATGTCTCTCCACCACTCCCTCACACACCCTCGGAACTCTCTTCCCACCCACTTTTCTCCTGAAGAAGGGCTTATGCCCGAAAAGTCCCCCCCCCCCCACTCTCAAGAGCGTGAAACTAATAAACCTTTGTTTTGTTCCCATTCCATTTTTCACTATATATATATATATATTCTTTAACTATATATATATATATATATATATATATATATATATATATATATATATATATATGTATATATATATATATATGTGTGTGTGTGTGTGTGTGTGTGTGTGTGTGTGTGTGTGTGTGTGTGTGTGTGTGTGTGTAAAAGGTAAACAGAAATAACAACACAATCGGTACAGTATATGGAAGGTATATATTAGGTTAACGTTTGATATAGCAGGAAGAGGGTTTTAGCGTTTCGGACGTTAGTCCTTCATCAGAAGAAAGAATGAGAAATAAAATAGATTGAGGGGACGGGCGGGATGGAATTAGAAAAAATGTCTTTAGATAAAAATAACAGGTCCATTTATGTTGACATCTCTTGCAAAACTGTTGGTGCTTGCGGTTTGTGTATGATTTGTTTTTTAGAAAAGTGGATGATGGAGCGTGGCTACCTAAAATGGAAAAATAAACGTTTTGTAAAAAGAGCAATACTTGAGCACGTGCGTAAGCATGTGTTTGTGTGTGTGTATGTGTGTGTGTGTATTATTATAGGTCCGTACGAAGCTAAGAAGAAATGTGTGTGTGCATGTAATTACGAAGCTATGAGCAAAAGTATGTTAATATAAGGGTGTGTATCGGCATGTATTAGTTATAAGAGAAGTTGATAATGATCAAGAGAAAGCGATAGGAATCTAGGGGTGTGATAATGGCGGTGAATCAGACTTTGTTCAGTCCTGGTGCGCGAGGCCTGTGATCCATGATGTAAAAGGACACCCAGGACTGAAACATGTAGGGAAGAATGACCAGGAGAACAGAAATGACGGGCAACAGGAGTATCCAAACCGAGTCTGATGTCCCTCAAATGTTCGGTAAAACGGTCCGCCGTACGGCGTCCCGTTTGTCCGATATATAAAGACCCGCAAAGGGAACACCGGAGGGCATAGAAAACGTGGGTGGATGTGCAGGTGAAGGAATGGCGGATATGAAAGACCCGTAAGGGTCTGTAAGAGTGGTGAGGGTGGAAATAAAGGGACAAGTGTTGCAGCGGGAACGGGAACAAGGATGAGAGCCGAGTGGAGTCGTGGCAGAGGACGAAGAGGAACTGCGAACCAGGAGGTCCCGGAGGTTGCCGGCGCGGGGGGTCAGAAGAGAGGATACGGAAGGAACGGAGGATATGTCGCCGGAGTGGTAGGGTGATGGGGTGGTAGGTGAGAGGGAAAGGAACACGGGTATTGGGAGGGCGGGGGTGAGGTGAAAGGGTTGTTGTGCGGTCTGTTTCACGGGCGCAGGTGAGAGCAGCTTGGATCAAGGTGGGTGGATATCCACGCTGGATGAAGCAGGAAGCCATGCAAAGGGAATGGGTCTCGAAATCGTCGTCCTGGCTACAGAGTCGACGAAAACGGAGGAATTGGGAATAGGGTATGGAGTGTTTGGTGTGGGTTGGATGAGAGGAGGTGAAGTCGAGATAAGATTGGGAGTCGGTTGGTTTAATGAAGATGGAAGTAGAGAGGGTGTGGTGAGAGTGATTAATAGATAGAGAGATATCTAGAAAAGCGACAGAAGAATCGGAGTCGGAGGCGGTGAAATTGAGAGCAGGATGGAAAGATTGGACAAATATTAAAGGTTAATTTGTCTCTAACACATCTCAATGAGAGAAATCTCTCTGAGAAGCATTATTATATCCCGCCGAGGTTAACTTTGCCTTTCATTTTTACGGGGTCGATAAAATAAAGTACCAGTAATGTACTGAGTAATTGCTGGCCTTGTGCCTAATATAGGAACAATTATTATATATTAAATGGCGGTGGATTGACAGTATCGGTAGAGGGTCGGACGCCATGCTTTCCAGCATAGTTACGTCCCCTTACGATCTGAGTTCAAATCCCGCCGAGGTTGACTTTGCCTTTCATCCTTACGGGGTCGATAAAATAAAGTACCAGTAATGCACTGGGTAATTTCTGGCCTTGTGCCAAAAGTAGAAACAATTATTACATATTAAAATGAGCAGTGGATTGGCAATATCGGTAGAGGGTGGGACGTCATGCTGTGCAGCATAGAGTTACGGCTCTTTATGATCTGAGTTCAAATCCCGCTGAGGTCAACTTTGTCTTTCATCCTTACGGGGTCGATAAAATAAAGTATCAGTAATACACTGGGGTAATTGCTAACCTTGTGCCAAAAGTAGAAACAATTATTATATATTAAAATTAAATTAGAAAAAAGTCTAATTCTGGGAGTAGAAACAAGATAGGCAAGAAAGTATTCTATCTATCTTCGTTTATATATAGATCTTCCTAGTTTCGTATGGGGAAGAATTATTATTGGAATCAACAATAATAGAAGAATCCGCTACACTCTAAACCTTAAAGTCTAAGAGAAGATATAATACTGTTTCCTTTGCCAAGGCAGCATGGTGGAATAAAAACACGTGTGGTGTTACGTTCTCAAAATCTCCTAGAACATTAGGACTTCTTGACAGGTTTATAATTGTAGCTAGAAATAGTAGCTAGAAATAGTAGCCTAAAGACCGACACTGCCAGTCCACGATAATAATAATTGTTTCTACTTTAGGCACAAGGCCAGCAATTACTCAGTGTATTACTGGTACTTTATTTTATCGACCCCGTAATGATGAAAGGCAAAGTCAACCTCGGCGGGATAATAATAATTGTTTCTACTTTTGGCACAAGGTCAGCAATTATCCCAGTGCATTACTGGTACTTTATTTTATCGACCCCGTAAGAATGAACAGCAAAGCTAACCTGGGCGGGATTTTAATTCAGAACGTAAAGGGCCATAACTCTATGCTGCAAAACATGGTGTATGACGCTCTACCGATACTTCCAAACCACCACGATAATAATAATAAAGGTTTCTAGTTTAGACACAAGGCCAACACATTTTGGGGGGAGAGGAAAGTCGATTTAGCGACCCCAGTGTATTACTGGTACTTTATTTTATCGAACCCGTAAAGATGAAAAGCAAAGCTAGCCTCAGCGGGATTTGAACTCAGAACGTAAAGGGTCGTAACTATATGACACAAAGCATAATATCTGACGTTCTACCGATACTGCCAATCCACCGCCCTTATATAATTGTGTCTACTTTTGGCACAAGGCCAGCAATTATCCCAGTGTATTACTGGTACTTTATTTTATCGACCCCGTAAGGATGAAAGACAAAGTTAACCTCGGCGGGATTTGAACTCAGAATGGCAAGGGCCGTAACTCTATGCGTCAAAGCATGGCGTCCGACCCCCTATCGATACTGCCAATCCACCGCCCTTATATAATGATTTCTAGTATAGGCACAAGGCCAGTAATTTGGGGGAGGGGAAAGTCGATTAAATCGACCCCAGTACATTACTGGTGCTTTATTTTATCGACCTCGTAAGGATGAAAGGCAAAGTTTACCTCGGCGGGATTTGAATTCAGAATGGCAAGGACCGTAACTCTATGCGTCAAAGCATGGCGTCCGACCCTCTACCGATACTGCCAATCCACGGCCCTTATATAATGATAATAAATGCTTATTCAGATTTTCAGAATACTATAACTCTTCATTTCACACAAAAATACATCCTGCTTGATTTGATTCCTATTTTATAATGTCGAATAATAAATAACGTAAATACTACACCAAAATGTGACAATCAAAATATGTTTTAGTTTTGCGAGTCTTTCATTTTACTGCTTGCTTGACAAAGTATCCCTTTACTTACACAAAACTGCTGATGCCCGTAAAAGTACTATCAAAATAACCTATATGTCTTCTATACAAACCTTATCCTTTTTTTTTTCTCTCCCATTTTTTCACTCATTTTTATTTTATTTTATTTTATTTTATTTTGTCATTGCTTTTAGTCATTTTATATATTTATCATCATCATTAGTAGTAGTAGTAGTAGTAGTAGTAGTAGTAGTAGTAGTAGTAGTAGTAGTAGTAGTAGTAGTAGTAGTAGTAGTGGTGTAAATAAGAAGATGGATGTCGCCTGAAGTGTAATAGTTTTGTCTTCTCTTATGTCATAAATTTAGCTTGAAATACAGACGACAAAAACGTTGGGTGGGATGTGGAAATGTGTTCTTCTTGAAACACACTCACGATACCCGTGGTGAAAGCTGCATTACCAACGATTATAATGCAACTAATATTTCTAATAAACAAAGCAGATGTCTCGAACATTCCTGCACCAACACCAAGCAGAAGAAGCCTCGTTTTCAAAAATCTTCTGCAGCAGTTTTATTTTCAAAACAACAACACCATATTGTAAATATTTTATTTTGATTGTCGAAGGAATAATGTTGTTGTTCAAGTTCTTGTTGGTGATGTTGTCATTGTTGTTGTCGTTGTTGTTGTCGTTGTTGTTGTCGTTGTTGTTGTCGTTGTTGTTGTTGTTGTTGCCGTTGTTGTCGTTGTTGTTGTCATCGTTGTTGTTGTTGTTGTTGACGTTGATGTTGTTGTTGTTGTTTGTTTGTTTCATTTAATTTTACCGCCACGGGAATAGTGAAAACGGAAGATGGAAGGAAGATATATAGAGAGAAAGAAAGTGACTGAAAAGAGGAGGAAAAGATGGTAACATATGAAGAAGGAGGAGGGGTTGTGTGGGAGTAGGCAGACATGAAACGTGTGTGATGTGAAGTGCGTGTGTGAGAAAACCTAAGAGAACGAGAGAGGGGGGAGCAAATGAGAAAATGAAATACTTGGTAGGGAATTGGTAGGGGAAATTATGCGTGAGAGAAAAAGACAAGAAAGAAGATAGACTGAGAAAAAGGAGCAAATTGGTATGGCTGAGTCAGCAGAGTTTGAGTGTGAGGGAGAAAGTGGGGAGGAGGGGGAGTGGAGAAGAGGGGGAGAAAATAGAAGAGAAAGAAAGTGGGGAAGAGGGGGAGTGGAGAAGAGGAGGAGTGGAGAAGAGGGGAGAAAATAGAAGAGAAAGAAAGTGTGGGGGGAGAAAGAGAGAGAGGAGGAGGAGAAAGGGATAGAAGAAAAAGAAAGAAAAACGAAAGAAAGTATGTGTGTGAAAGAGAGAGAAGGAGCAGGAGGAAAGAAAGAGAAAGTGGGGAAGAGGAGGATAAAATAGAAGAAAAAGAAAGAAAGAAACAAAGAAAGAAAGAAAGAAAGAGTATAAGTGTGTGAGAGAGATGGGGTGGTAGTGTGAGATAAAGAGAGAGAGAATGTGGATGAAAAGGGAAAGAAAAAGAAAGAAAGAAATGTATATAAAAGATAGAAAGAAAGGACGTAGGGAAGGGAGAAAGAGAAAGAAAGAAAAAAGAGAGAGAAAGAAAAAGAAAGCAAGAAAGAAAGCAGAGAGTGTGGGGGGGGGGAGAATTAGAAAAAGAAAAGACAGATAAATGTTATATTTACAAGAGAGCTCAACATTGGTGTAGAGTATAGTGATGGATTTATTTCATATAATAATTGTTTCTACTTTTGGCACAAGGCTAACAATTACCTCAGTGTATTACTGGTACTTTATATTATCGAACCCGTAAGGATGAAAGGCAAAGCTAACCTCGGTGGGATTTGAACTCAGAACGCTCTACCGATACTGCCAATTCACGATATTAACAATAACAACAACTACTTTAACAATAACTAAACAAACTACTACAACATCAGCAATAACAATAACAACAATAATAACGACAACAATGACTACAGCAACATAAACAACAACAGCCATAATAACAACAACAACAACAATAAGAACAACAACAATAACAACAACAACAATAACAACAACAACAATAACACCTCCAACAACAGCCATAATAACAACAACAATAACAACAACAACAACAACAACAATAATAAAAACATCAACAATAACAACAGCAACAACAATAACAACAACAGTGATAATGGTTTCTGATTTAGGCCAACAATTTTAGGAGAGGGGAAAGTCGATTAAATCGACCCAGTGCATTACTGGTACTTTATTTTATGGACCACGTAAGGATGAAATGCAAAGTTAACGTTGGCAGGATTTGAACTCAGAACACAAAGGGACGTATCTTTAAGCCGCAAAGCATACTGTGACAACACCAATGATAACTATTACCTATTTACTCGTTTAATTGCCCCCCCCCCCCCCCCCCTTCGTATAACACGCCCCCTGGTGTATTTGACCCCCCCCCCCCTCATCGTATAAGAACACTCCTGGTTTTACAAGGATATTTTTGAGAAAAAAAGAATTGCAATACATTTCTTCATGAATTAATTAGAAATTATTTCATTGTTTATTCAGAAACTCTTTTATCAGTTCAACATAATTTTACTGATATAAACTAAACTGTACTACTGTATTGGTGATACTAATACTAACTAAACTGTACTACTGCATTGGTGATACTAATACTAACTAAACTGTACTACTGTATTGGTGATACTAATACTAACTAAACTGTACTACTGTATTGGTGATAGTAATATAAACTAAACTGTACTACTGTATTGGTGATACTAATACTAACTAAACGGTACTACTGTATTGGTGATAGTAATACTAACTAAACTATATTACTGTATTGGTGATAGTAATACTAACTAAACTGTATTACTGTATTGGTGATACTAATACTAACTAAACTGTACTACTGTATTGGTGATAGTAATATAAACTAAACTGTATTACTGTATTGGTGATACTAATACTAACTAAACTGTACTACTGTATTGGTGATAGTAATACTAACTAAACTATATTACTGTATTGGTGATAGTAATAGTAACTAAACTGTATTACTGTATTGGTGATACTAATACTAACTAAACTGTACTACTGTATTGGTGATAGTAATACTAACTAAACTGTACTACTGTATTGGTGATAGTAATACTAACTAAACTGTATTACTGTATTGGTGATACTAATACTAACTAAACTGTACTACTATATTGGTGATACTAATACTAACTAAACTGTATTACTGTATTGGTGATACTAATACTAACTAAACTGTACTACTGTATTGGTGATGCTAATACTAACTAAACTGTATCACCAGGTGGATTGGCAGTATCGGTGGAGGGTCGGACGTCATGCTTTCCAGCATAGTTACGTCCCTTTACGATCTGAGTTCAAATCCAGCCGAGGTTAACTTTGCCTTTCATCCTTACGGGG
>OZ024741.1:399168760-399178760 GCA_964016885.1 Eledone cirrhosa
CTCAGGAGCAGAGAGAGAGGGTGCTCCCTCGTTCCTTCCTCTTCTCCACCTACAGGCTTATGTAAAGAGAAGGCCCATTCACACGGGCCATTCTCGCCACTTTCACCCACCTTTCATAAAAACGACTGGGGTGGAGCACCTCTCTCTCCATCTTCGTCGCACACGCATCTGGGACAGATCTTTTTGGCGGGGTCCCTACCCGGGCGCCCGTGTCTGTAGAGCTTTTCTCGAACGGGTAGAGCCCCTCGGTAGCACTGCCAGGCCAGGGACTTCTGGAAGTTGTCCATAGGTCCCGGGCTGAATGTCCTACCGAACAGGCTGGCCAGTTCGTCTTCCTCCATGTCTAGGGCTTCTCCGAGGGCGTCGTCGCCCCTGCTGCGTACCAGCCCTCTATAGAATGCAGCGGTGGAGTCTCCACTGATAACCGGATCCGCGTGCCAGAGGGCGGTGAGCGCCTGGGCACACTCAGTGTGCCAGGCGCCCAGTTTTCTCGGTCTTTGCTTAACCCAGGATTGCAGCTCGGTGAGTGAGACGAGTCTGGGAAAGGTTCGTCTCACAAACGAGGCCCACACCGGTTGACCGGTGAGGAATACGTGGAGGTGCCGTAGCCTTAATGCGTGTTTACGCATCATTAGCCACGGCATCCCCAGCCCTCCTTTCGAAGGGTGTTGACAGTAGATGGATCTCCTCACCAAGGGAGCCCGCCTCTTCCAAAGGAATTGGAAGAGCGCGCGCTCCATCTTGGCGAGGGTTTCCCTTGGGCAAGGCACGACGGTCAGGCGGTAGTAGATGACATACGCTATATAGGTGTTCGCCACCTCCGCCCGACCTTTCAGGGATAGTTTGCAACTGGCCCACTTCTGGGTCAGTGCAAACACCCTGTTCGTAACCTCCGCCCAGTTCTTCTCCACCTGAAGGTCTGGTCCGAACCAGACCCCGAGCAACTTCACCGGGCCCTCCGTCCAGCGTCCGACGACGCCATCAGAGGGCATTGGTTTGCCCCTCCACGTGCCGAGTTGCAAACCGATCGACTTGTCCCGGTTCAGCTTAGCCCCTGTGAACATTTCGTACTCCTGCAGTAAGGTGCCGACCGCCCCGATTTCGGAGGCCGTCGACACCATTACTGTCACGTCATCGGCGCAGGCCGACACCGCTTTCCGCAATCCCGCTTCCAAAGGGATGCCCTGCAACAACTCCAGCTTCCGCAGTAGTGGCTCGAGAGTCAACACATACAGAAGGGAGGAGAGAGGGCACCCTTGTCGGGTGGACCACGCGATTTTGAACGGCTCCGAGAGGTAGCCGTTCACCTTGACCCTAGAGCAGATGCGGCTGCTGTGCATAGCAGTGATCCAGCCCCTGAAAACGGGTCCGAAGCCTGCCGCCGCTAGCACCGCATCTAGGTAACCATGGTCGACCCTATCGAACGCCTTAGATTGATCCAAGTTGATCAGAGCCCCACCAAAGCCGGGTTCGTTCCCAACCCTCTCTATGATGTATCGCATGAGGTGGAGGTTGTCATGGATGGACCTGGACGGGATAGCAAATGTCTGCGCATCTCCCACCAGGTTGCCCACGACAAGCGCCAACCTCTTTGCTAGCACCTTGGCCAAAATCTGTAACTCTGTATTTAGCAGAGTTATGGGCCTGAAGTTACTTATTTCGCCCCCCTTGTTCTCGTCCTTCCTCACTAGCGTGACTACGCCCTTGGTCACAGTACAGGGAATTCTCCCGTTCTATTGCCAGTTGCAGTAGACCGCCGCGAGGAGATCGGGGAACAAGTCCGGCATAGCTAGATATAATTCGTATGGAAGACCATCGAGACCCGTGGATTTGCGTTTGCCGCATTGGCTCAGCACGTCCTCTATCTCAGCGTCCGAAATCGGCTCCTCGCAGGACTTCGCCTCCCTGTCCGAGAGACGCGGCAGGCCGTCGAGGTACGGACCGAAGTGTACATCCCCAACCGGCTCCCCGCCCCTTCCGAACAGTCGGGCAAAGTGCCTTTGAAAGGCCTCACACATCTGCTTAGGCTCAAGGATCGCCCGTCCATCCTGGTCTCGCAAAGACCGGATGGTGGATTTAGTTCCACTCTTGGCCTCTGTCACGCGGGCCCAGCTAACAGCTTTGGTCCCCTCGTTCCCTAGAGCACGTATTTTACTTCGGACAACGCAGCCTTCGTGCTTCACGTCGAAAAACTGGCTCAAAGCCGTTCTCGACGCTAGCACTCTGGCCACGTCGCCGCTTCTAATTGCCTCTTGTACTCTATATATTAGCTCCCTTTCCTTCCTATTCCTATCCGCAGCTAGAACCTTACTAAATTCTATCGAGACTACTCTAATCTCTCTCTTTAGAGATACCCACCACCTGCTGTTGACGATCGCTCCAGTCAACCGTTCCTTAACTAACGTACTAATCCGATCCCTGTAAGCTCTACTTGCCGGCAAGGACAAGTTGAGCTTCCAGTAACCGGGGCCCTGTCTATGCGTTCTATCAAGGTTGACCATGAAGGTCACCAAATTCTGGTCTGAATAGCCAACCATGAGCATTTCTGGACAACTTAAAAAATCCCTGTCCTTATTTCTAAATAAAAACCTATCTAGGTACGACCTAGATGATCCGCTGCGATTTGACCAAGACCAGGTTGGCACCGTCGGAAAATCTAGTCGAAATCTATCGGCCAGGTCAAATCGGCCGAGTAACCCCTTGAGGCTGTTGCACCCCTCTCTATCGGGACATGCCCCTGCATAGTCCCAACGTGCATCCAGGATACCATTCCAATCCCCCACTAAAAGCAGGGAACGGGACGTCCCTAGAAAAGACTCCAGACGCTGGAAAAAGTCGGGCCGCTCTGTTCCGAAAGGGGCATATGCGGCTACCAGCCTAAAGGCTCCACCTTCACCACTGCCAGTGAACTATCTGTGTGGCAAGACCCAGATGTTTTTGCAGCAGAACGACAACCCCACCCCCACCTCCGGGCTGACAGAGAGATGCGTGCATCTCAAAGTCGTCAAAGGTGGGGGCTAGCTGTCGCATGCTGCTGATCCGGGCCTCGCAGATAACCATCACATTTATAGATCGTGACCTGAGGTCATTTAGAAGCATTGCTTGCTTCCAAGATGAGCCCAGGCCACGCGCATTTAGACACCCTACTCTTAGCACAGCCATGTTGGTGGTAAGGAGAAAAGGCACTTACCTCTCTGCGTCCTGGGAAACGGGCCGCTCAATTTCCATGTTGGTTGGGGATGGGTTGTTGGGTGGAGTGGTGGTTTGTGGAAGTGAAGGGGCATCAATGTGTTGTGGGGTTGGGGCATTTGTGTTTGAGTGGGTGTCTGAGTGGGGGTGGGGGTGAATTTTTTTAGGAGGACGCAGTTGATTGGCTTGGCGCAGGGGGGGGGGGGGGGGGGGGGGGCACGTCCTCCGTGAAATTTATTTTCAATGTTTTATAAAAGTTCATTGGGACTTTAATCATTTTTAAATGAGGTAGTCCCACAGCAGTTATAAAGTTAGGCCCTTCAGTTTGGACCGAAGGGTTTGATGAAATTGTTTTCAGTAGTTCTTTGTTGTCTGTGTTCATGTATGTATATTGTAAGGTCTTTTTTTGTGTAGCAGTTAGTGTTGTGTGACGGGGAGGGGTGGTTTGTATATAGTTTGTGTTCTCTTGGGGAGGGTTAATGTTAACAAGTGTGTCTGTGGTCGCCTCCTCTTCTTTCTTTTTACTGTTTGGAAGGGATCTTTTTCGTCTTGCGACGAAAGGGGTTCGTCTTCCTTGTTGGGTGGGAGGGGTATGTTTTCTGGTAGTGTTTGTGGTGTGTGTGTTTTTGTATTTGTTTTGGGTAAGGAGGGGTTGGGTGGGACAGTATTCTGTGTTGTTTTTTCACGTGTTTGTTGTTGTTGTGGTGGTGGTGGTGGTGGTGGTGGTGTTGGTTTTTGTTGTTGTTGTTGTTGTGGTTGTTTTTGTTGTTGTTGTTGTTGGGTGGTGTTGGTGTTGGTAGCAGTGTTTTTTTCTGTGTGAGCTGGGGACAGGCAGCCCTCAGGTGACCTCTATTGCCACAGAGGTAACAGGAGGGACGCCTACCCTCCACAATAATGTTGAGGTGGGTACGGTCATTCAGCATGACGCGCTCAGGGATTTGGGCGATACGTTCTGGCCTTATTTGTGTCAGAACTTCGATACTCGTTCCACTGAACGCGTCGCCGGGTGCCTTCCCTAGACAGATAGATAGATAGATTTCTTTATTAGCCACAAGGGCGCAACAAGAAAAGGGGACAATACAAAGACATGCCGGGGATTTTACATACAGTCGTGTAAAAAATATAAAAACAAACAATTACAACAATCGAAATCCCCAATAGAGGGGAAGCGCCACAAATGGGTTGTTTAATACCCCGTTGATAGAACAACCCTCAACTTCAGGAGCGTGTTGTGCATGTGTTCCTTTCTTCCTTTTGCTCTCTTCTTCAACCTACAGGCTTATAAACAGAGAAGGCCCAATCACACGGGCCATTTTCGCTTCATTCACCCACCTTTCAGTAAATTTACTGGGGTGCAGTGCCTCTCTCTCCACTCTGATTCTCCTTCTAAAGTGATACTTAAAGAAGGGAATCAATTGTTGTCCGGAGAGAAAGGCATCTGTCCTCAGTCCTCTCAATCTCGTCCACCATATAACTTCTTTCACCATAACCACCGTACAGAGGAAAACCGCCTCTCTTTCGTTTTTGAAAGAGGCTGGTGGTTTGATCCTTACTATGGACTCGGCAGTCAACTGGATTTGTCCCATACGCAACAGCAGTTGTTCTGCATAGTTCCACAGGTCGCTTACACCTTGGCAGTGTTCAATCGCGTGCAGGACTGTTTCAATGTCCTGCGCGCATCTTGGACACGTCCTCTTGGAAGGATCCCTGCCAGGCATCCGTGCCTGTAGATCTTGTCACGAACCGGTAGAGCTCCTCGGTAGCACTGCCAGGCCAGGGATCTCTGGAAGTTGTCCATAGATCCCGGCCGGAAAGTCCTACCAAACAGACTGGTGAGCTCATCGTCGTCGACGCCTAGAGTCTCTCCGAGCATGTCGTCGCCCTTGTAACGTACAATCCCTCTATAGAATGTTGAAGTGGAGTCTCCACTGATTGCTGCGCCCGCTTGCCAGACGACTGTGAGTGCCTGAGCGCATTCAATGTGCCAGGCGCCCATCGTTTTCGGTCTTTTCTTGAACCAGGACTGCACCTCCGTCAGCGAGACGAGCTGTGGGAAAGCCTGTCTCACAAACGGTGCCCACACCGGTTGGGGGTCGGTGAAGAATACCTGGAGATACCGCAGCCTCAGCGCATCATCAGCCACGGCATTCCCAGCCCTCCGTTGGAAGGGTGCTGACAGCAGACGGATCTCCTCACCAGCGGAGCCTGCTTCTTCCACAGAAATTGGAAGAGCATGCGTTCCATCTTGGCGAAGTGTTCACGGGGACAAGGCACGTCAGTCAAGCGTTAGTAGATGACGGACGCTATGAAAGATTTCGCCACCTCTGCTCGACCTTTCAAGGGACAGTTTGCACTCTGCCCACTTCTTGGTGAGTGCAAACACCTTGGCCGTGACCTCGTTCCAGTTTTTCTCCACTTGGAGGTTTGGACCGAACCAGACCCCGAGCAATTTCACCGGTCCGTCCGTCTAGCGTCCAACGACGCTGTCGGACGTCATCCGTTTGCCTCTCCACGTACCGAGTTGCAAACCGACAGACTTGTCCGGGTTTAGTTTTGCTCCCGTCAGCGTTTCGCATTCTTTCAGTAAGTTGCCGATCATCCCGATTTCCGAGGTGCTCGACACCATTACCGTCAAGTCGTCGGCATAAGCCGACGCCGCTTTGCGCAGTCCCGGTTCTAGAGGGATGCTCTGCAACAGCTCCAATTTCGGCCGTAGTGGCTCTAGAGTCAATACATACAGAATGGAGGCGAGAGGGCACCCCTGTCGAATGCAACGCGTGATTGCGAATGGCTCCGATAAGTAGCCGTTCACCTTGACCCTCGAGCAAATGCTGGTGTGCATCGCCTCGATCCAGCCTCTGAAAACGGGACCGAAACCGGCCGCCTTGAGAACCGCTTCCAACTATCGATGGTCGACCCTATCGAAGGCTTTAGACTGATCCAAATTGATTAGAGCCCCACCGAAGCCGGGTTTACTACCCATCCTCTCTATGATGTATCGCATGAGGTGGAGGTTGTCGTGTATGGACCTGGTCGGGATTGCATACGTTTGCGCTTTCCCTACCAGGCCCTCGACGACAAGCGCCAACCTCATCGCTAGCACCTTGGCCAAAATCTTTAACTCTGTGTTGAGAAGAGTTATGGGCCTGAAGTTGTTAATTTCGTCCCCCTTGTTCTCGTCTTTCCTGATCAGCGTTACTACGCCCTTGCCTGCAGAACTTGGAATTCTCCCGTTCTGCTGCCAATTGCAGTAGACGGCTTCGAGGACGCCAGAGAACAAGACCGGCATGCCTATGTAAAACTCATAGGGTAGACCATCTATGCCGGGTGACTTGCGTTTCCCGCAGCGGCCCAGAGCGTCAAGTATCTCAGTGTCCGTGATCGGTCTATCGCAGAACTCGGCGTCTGTGTTCGAGAGACGCGGCAGGCCGTCGAGGTATGAACTAAAGTCCATTGCCTCGTTCGACTCACCGTCGTTCTGCTCAAACAGTCGCGCAAAGTGCTACTGAAAGGCCGTGCACATTTGCTTGGGTGTCATGTAGCACGCGTCCGTTTTGGTCTTTCAAAGACCGAATCGTGGACTTGTTGCTACTTTTCGCCTCCGCCACTCGGGCCCAGCTGACAGCTTTCGCTCCTTCGTTTCCTAGAGCACGTGTTTTGCTTCTGACCACGCAGCCTTCGTGTTTCGCATCGAAGAACTGGTCCAGTGCCGTTCTCGACGCTAACACTATAGCCGCGTTGCCACTTCTAAGTGCCTCCTCTACCTTGGCTACTAGTTCTCTTTCTATTTTTGTTTTTCTCTAAGGCTAACTCTCTGCTAAACCCTATCGATTCTATTCTAATTGCTTTCTTGAGAGAGTACCACCATCTATTGTTGACGATGGCTCCCGTTAACTGTTGCTTGACTAGTCTACTTATCCGTTCACTGTAAGCTTTACGTGCCGGCAACGACACGTTCAGATTCCAGTATACGAGTCCTTGTCTATGTATTCTATCACGGTTGACTAAGCAGACGACTAATTTGTGATCTGAATAGGTAAACATGTGCATTCGTGGACAGCTTAACATCTCCTTGTTCCTTTCTCTAATGAATAACCTATCTAAATACGATCTAGATGTCCCACTGCGGTTTGCCCACGTCCACTGTGGTGCAGTCGGGAAATCCAGTCGATACCTATCGGCCAGTTGGAATTGGCCGATTAAAGTTTTGAGGCTGTTTCACCCCCCTCTACTGGGACATGCTCCCACATAGTCCCATCGTGCATCTAGGATACCATTCCAGTCCCCCACTAAAAGTAAGGAGCGAGACGTTCCCAGAAAAAACTCTAGACGCTTAAAGAAGTCTGGCCGTGGTTGCCATTGCCCGGTCGGGGCATAAACGGCCACCAGTCTGAAGGCTCCACCTCCAATACTGTTCACGTCTAGGACTACCAGTCTACCCTCCGGGTCCAAGTGTACTTGCTGTACTTCGACGTCCAGGTTCTTCCAGCCACTCCCCCTCCACCTCCTGGCTGACAGAGAGCTGCGTAGATCTCAAAGTCGTCGAAGATGGGGGTTAGTTGCTGCCTGTTTTGGATCCTGGACTCGGTGATGGCTATCACATCCATACCGTGTGATCTAAGGTCGTTTAAAAGTTGGCCCTGTTTCCAGAGCATCCCTAGGCCACGCACATTCACGCTTCCAGCTCGTAAACTAGCCATGTTGGTGAAGAAGAGCTGGAGAAAAAGGACGAACGGTGCACTTACCTTTTCGTTTCCTGGAGATCGGGTTGTTCAATCTCCATTTGGGTGCTGGATGGGGTGTTGGGTGGGGTGGGAAACATTTTAACATGATGCGGTTGATGGGTTTCTTGCAGGGGTTGCCCACGTCCTGTGAAAATTTATTTTTCAGGTCATTATAAGTTTCCATAGAAACCCTTATAAGTTTAAGGAGTGGAGACGATTCTGCCTTGACGAAAGTTTTGCCCTCCGTCTCCACCTTGGGGTTTGGGGAGATGACCTCCATCAAACTCTTGTTGTTTGTGTTGATGTATGCATATTGTTGTTTGTATTTTTGTTGTGTTGTTTTAGTTTGTTGTTCGTCTGGGAGTTTTCTTTTTATGGTGGGTGCTTGTGTTTGGGGTGGTGTTGGTTTTGCTGGTAGGGGGATGTTTGACTGTGGTGTTGTTTGTGTTTTTCTTTGTGTCTGTGGTTGTGTATTGGTATTGGTGATTGGAGTTTTGGGGGTTTTGTGGTGTCTCTTTTTTTGTTTTTTAGATTTCCTCGGCTCTCCCTCTTCTTCACTTAAAGAAGGAGAAGCAGCTTCATCCGGCGATGAATAATCATCGTCAGGAGTGTGATGTAGAGGTATGTTGTGTGGTGGTGGTGTTTCGGTGTGTGATAGTGTTTGATGGAGTAGGATGGGGTGGGGTTGTGTTCTTCAGGAGTGTTGTCTCTGTTTTTTCTGTTGTTGTTGGTTGAGTGGCTGTTTGTTATGGTGTGGTTGCTCGTTTCGTCTGTCGTTGTACTTGTGGTGGTGGTAGGTGTTTTGGTGTTGGTGTTGGTAATAGTTTTTTTTAATGATGTTGTGGTGTGTTTGTGAAGGACAGGAGGCTTTTAGGTGTGCTGTGCTACCACAGCGAAAGCAATGAAATTTTCGTCCTTCTACCGAAATGTTTATTTTGTTGTTGTCGTCGATGACGACTCTTTCGAGTATTTTGGAGATTCTCTCCGGCCTTATTTGCAACAGAATCTCCAAATCAGTACCCGCCCACCTTTGTCGAATAGACTTTCGTATCGAAAGAATCATATCAGTTTCTGGCTTTACGAAGCCAGCCAAGATCCACCAGATGTTAATGTTTGACGGTATATATATATTTTTTTTTTTGTGTCCTTTTTCCAATGTATGTAGGGAAAAAAGGTGAATACTTTTGACACTATTTGTTGCACTGAATGTTTTGTGGCGAGTGCCTCGCTTTTAAACAGTACGGAAACACTTCCGTACTGTCTTCCTCGTTGGAGAAATTCGATATTTGCTAGAATTTCCTTCAAGGTTTCTTCTATATCTCCTTGACTAACAATATCGTATTGGATACAGTCCTAAAGGTCACTGTCCTTCTAACTGTGTCTTCTTTTATTTCAAGGGATGAGTTAATTCTAAACCCACCCTTCTCTTCGAAAGTTACAAATTTTCTCCCTTGCTGGAGCATATCTCTTGCATTGGAGATGTCAAGATTTATAAAATCTTGTTTTTTGTTCACTGTTTCAGCGAAAGACATTTTTTTGTGTGGTGTTGCTGTTGTTGTTGTTGTTGTTGTTATCGTTGTTAGTCCCGGTGTTGGAAATCTTAGTTCCTTGACGAGGTGAAACTTTATGTGCAGATGTATCTGTGGAGTTTTTTATGTTTTTTTCATGTGTATGTATGTTAATGAGTTTAATTCCTGTGTTTTCATTTTTCTCTGCTTTGACGGTAGAAATTGTACAATCTTCAAGTGGTATTTTTTCTCTTTGTTGACAGTCGTATCTATGGCGACGTCCATAGTAGCAGAAACAGATATAACGTTAATATCTGCTTCTTTCTCTCTCTTTTCTCTGTCGACGTTCTCTAGCATTCTTTCCGTGTTATTCATGTTTTATAGTTGGCAAAATTTGATATTTTAAAACAATTTTTAAATTAAATTTTCGCCCCTAAAGGGGCGAAAAATGGGATTACCACCCAGCTGACAATTCAGCTTGGAGGTTAATCTACAAAATAATGTTTTTTCAAACAATTTGTTCTGTTTTTCGTATATAAATTTACAAAAAATCTTACCGGCGATGTTTTACGCGTCAGA
>OZ024741.1:399181260-399183760 GCA_964016885.1 Eledone cirrhosa
ATATATATATATATATATATATATATAGGTTTTTTATATGAAATCGTGTGTCGAAACAAATATTGTTATACACAACAAACATATCAAAAGAAGTAAATAATTTATTATTGAACAAAACATAAGCTGAACGACTAAAACACACAATAACAGTTAATATGAAAAGAACAACATACACAAAAGTCAACAAACTTTACAGACAGAAACGCATTAATGGTAAGGAAGTCCGAAATCTCACCACACCAAACGAGAGGGATAACTTCATGAGCGTCATCCGACGTGAAACGAAATACGCCCGAAACGAATGCAATAGGCATTTCAATAAGAAATTAGAATGGATGAATAAGAAAAAACTACAAGAAAAGAAAATAGAATATTCTCAAGAATACCCAGATAACATCGACAATATCCGTATGACTGATGTAAAACTACCGGAAGAATTTACCAATGACCACACAGTAAATATTTATGGGAACACTTTAATCAGTGAACAAGAACAACAAATCCTGCGGCTACCACCAAAATTTGCCATCTACAAAAAGATTAACCCTATGGAGTGCAAAACGGAGCTGGAAAAATGTTTCACAAAAATACGTTGGAATGCAAAGGTAAACAACAACAACAACAACAACAATAAGAACGGTAGTAGTAATATAAACAATAACTCTGAGTATAGAAATAACAGCCATAACAATAACAATAGCAGGAAAGTGAGAAATAGTGATAATGGTAATAATACTAACGATAGACAGAACAACAACCACAATAATAATAATAATAATAGAAACATTAACCACAGACACAGCAGCAGCGACCACAGTAGTAATAACGGTAACAATACGAACAACAACAACAATAACCACAGTGGTAATAATGGAAATAGTACATGTAGCAACATCAATGATAGACACAACAAAAACAAGAAACATAATAAAAGTAACAACCACAATGGTAGAAATAACAGTAACAACAACAATAACGGTGAAGTAAACAACAATACATCTAGCAATCATAACAATAATAATAATGCTAATGATAGAAACAACAACAACCACCATGATAACAATAACAGCAACACACACAACTATGACGATAGATATAATGACAACCCTTAGAGAAACTATTTTTCAACCCAGCTGACAAAACATATAAGATGGGTAATATCTATCCTACGAGGTTACCCTTTAATAAAAGAGTTTGCATACCACAACAAATAGATGACGAGACAGAGGCACAGTTCACCATAGCTAGAAATAAGATTAGACAAATAGTAGACAGGTATACTAAGAGACAGAGCAGACCAGAGGCCCAACAACTTGGGAGGAAACCTGTAGAAGGCTTGGTTAGCCTCAAGCAGCGCACAAGGGATGGTGAGGTAGTATGTCTACCCACGGATAAGTCTGGTAGGATGTCAATAGATAGCATGCCGAACTACATCAAGGCTATGCAACCCCACATCACCAACACGAGCGAAATTGCACAACAAACACACGATGGGAGAGAGAAAATCCTCAACGCTCACATGATGATGTGGACTGACATCCTAAAGCCAAGCAGACGCACTGCCAACAACTTCCAGGCGTCTAACAATGGCATACCAACCTTGTATGGGCTCCGCAAAGACCACAAGACAGTCGACGACCCGACAACAGGACCACCAACAAGACCCGTATACGGAGCTAATATAGCTAGTAACTACAGGATCTCCTACTTCCTCTCAATGGTTATACGCCCCATAATCAAGATGTCCCCAGATGTATGTGACAGTACAGAGGACCTCCTCAGCAGAATCAGTGAGTGCAACAAAAACAGGAACCTATCCAACTGCATAATAGGCAGCATGAATGTGGTGTCACTGTACCCATCCATTAACATTGATTTTGCTGTGAAAAGATGTGTGGAGATGATCATTGAGAGTGAGGTGGAGTTCTGCGACGTCGACACAGACAAACTGGGCCTCCTACTTAGACTTACTACCTAGACAGCCATGACCTTAGACGTTTCTGCCCTAGTAGACCTATAAGAGGTAGACCCCCCACCATAACCTCAATGGCAAAAAAGACTCCCATGGTAAGGTGGATTGGGTGGACCAAAACTATACGGACCCCCCAAAACAATGATCAGGTAAGAAAGATGGTCGCACATGCAATAGGGTCTAGTATCAAAACTACCCTAAAGGGCCACATATTTAAGTTCAACGAGAAGATCTACACCCGAAATGAGGAAGCAGCCATCGGCGTCAGCATAGCTGGTGATGTTGCCAAACTTTTCATGGTATGGTGGGAAAGGAGACTTAAAGATCTCCTTAATGAGAGCTCCATAGAGCTCATCATGTACTCTCGTTATGTAGACGATAGCAATATAGTTATTAGAACACCCCCACTAGAGAGCACTAACAAGGTTGATTTAGAACGTAGCACAATGGAATGCATCCAGCAGATAGCTAATTCCATACACCAGAGTATAACTGTAACTATCGACTTCCCTTCCAAACACCCTAACA
>OZ024741.1:399188760-399193760 GCA_964016885.1 Eledone cirrhosa
GAAAATTACAACTACTTCCTGTAGAAGAGAAAATGTGAAACATATTCAGAAAAACTTTAAACTTGAAATTTATAAATTAAAACAATGAAAACGAAAAATCTCAAATATTATCTGGGATATGGTATTTTATATTTAGGGAAAGACTTTCTGCTCACCCTGTATATTTCACCATCTAATAGTGTGATAGTAATGCTATATATGTCGTGCAGAATAGAGAAATTGCTGACATTGTCATTCTGATTTAATTTGCATAACAAATATATGTTTGGCGTCGTAATTAAATAATTAAAAACAATATTTATGCTAAAATGGTGGTATGGTGTTGTCTCGTAACTCCTAATGGAGTCGTGGGGGCGCTGTGTTGACATTCAGCGTTTCTAGGATATTTTTAAAACCTGGCGAAGCCTATCTCCTCTCCAGGTCTAAACATACCAGATTTCTTCCAGAGAAAGAAAGAAAGAGTGAGAGAATAGAAGTGAGAAAGAGATATAGAGGAAGAATCTACCCCAGTACTATACTGGTACTTTTTCTATCAACATTGAAAGAATGAAAGGCAAAGTTGAACTCAGATAGCAGAGAGCCGAAATGTTTACTGCAAAACTTTCTATCCGCCATTTTAACGTCTCTGTCAATTCACTGCCTTCACCATATATGTACAGATCCGTTGAGTCTTGGAGGTTCTGTAGTGACATACGACATGTCTTGGGCACCATATATGTACAGATCCGTTGAGTCTTGGAGGTTCTGTAGTGACATACGACATGTCTTGGGCACCATATATGTACAGATCCGTTGAGTCTTGGAGGTTCTGTAGTGACATACGACATGTCTTGGGCACCATATATGTACAGATCCGTTGAGTCTTGGAGGTTCTGTAGTGACATACGACATGTCTTGGGCACCATATATGTACAGATCCGTTGAGTCTTGGAGGTTCTGTAGTGACATACGACATGTCTTGGGCACCATATATGTACATATCCGTTGAGTCTTGGAGGTTCTGTAGTGACATACGACATGTCTTGGGCACCATATATGTACATATCCGTTGAGTCTTGGAGGTTCTGTAGTGACATACGACATGTCTTGGGCACCATATATGTACATATCCGTTGAGTCTTGGAGGTTCTGTAGTGACATACGACATGTCTTGGGCACCATATATGTACAGATCCGTTGAGTCTTGGAGGTTCTGTAGTGACATACGACATGTCTTGGGCACCATATATGTACAGATCCGTTGAGTCTTGGAGGTTCTGTAGTGACATACGACATGTCTTGGGCACCATATATGTACAGATCCGTTGAGTCTTGGAGGTTCTGTAGTGACATACGACATGTCTTGGGCACCATATATGTACATATCCGTTGAGTCTTGGAGGTTCTGTAGTGACATACGACATGTCTTGGGCACCATATATGTACAGATCCGTTGAGTCTTAGAGGTTCTGTAGTGACATACGACATGTCTTGGGCACTTTAAACCTGGCAGAGTCTATCTCCTTTCCAGGTCTGAACATAGCTGGTTTCTTGCAGAGAATGATAGAGAGTGAGAGAATGGAAATGAGAAAGAGATATAGAGGAATCGACCCCAGTACTACACTGGTACGTTTTTATCGACTTTAAACAGATGAAAGGCAAAGTTTTCCTCGGCAAGATTTGAACTCAGAGAACAGAGAGCTGGAACGAATACCACAAAATATTCTGTCCGATATTCTCATGTCTCTACCAATTCGCCACCTAACGGTGCTACAGAAATGCTATATATGTCATCGACAATAGAGAAATTGCTGAAATGCTCATGCTAAGCTAATTTGCATGGCACATATACGTTTGGCGTCGTAATTAAATAAATAATAACAATATTTATGCTAGAATAAAATGCAATGTATATTTGAAGAGTGAAAGTATTTCGTTGCTATTTCTAGCCTGTGGAGAGACTTCCTAGACGGCACCTTGTTGACCCGTAGAAATGTAGGTAACGATGACAAACGGCTGAGAATGTGAACTTGCAACAATTGATGGGGCAGCGTTTGTATGTACTTTTATGTGTGAGGAATAGATGACTTGATAGGAACTGTGAATGTCGAAGAATGCATATCTCAGAAACACATACACACTCTCACACATACACACATGCACACACACAGAGATACACTAGCACAGACACACACACACACACACAGACATATACATAAAACACAGGCACACAAACACACACTCACAAACAGTCAGAAGAATACAAACACACACAGACACACACACAACAAGATGAACACTCAGTAATGGACACACACCAAAACTAAACAACGAAATACCAACGATGTTTTAAGTTACAAAAAAACAAGGACAGTTCTATGGAGTGAGATATAGTCTATAAGGCATGTTATATACACAGATATGTTATATACATGTGTCTATATAAATATACATACATGTACACACTCTAACACACACAGACAAACACACACGTTTATATAAACAGATAGGTAGATATACTTAGACACACACACCTATATATATATATATATATATATATATATATATAGAGAGAGAGAGAGAGAGAGAGAGAGAGAAGGGGGAGCGAAAGAGAGGGAGAGAGGGAGGGAGAGAAGTAGGTAGATAAATAGAGATACATACTCGCAAACACATACATTCATACATATATACATACTCACAAACACACATACATGCATACATACATACATACAAATGGATACATCCATACCTACATATACACATACACACATAAAAATATAGATGCGTACATACATACACACATATATACATACATACATGTATACATACATACATACATACATACATACATACATACATACATACATACATACATACATATATACATGATGGCTGTCCTCTCGTTATCGAGTATGGCCATTGCACGAGGAGAAAGAAAAAAAAAATAATAATAATAATAATAATAATAATAAATAAAAATAAAAAAAAAATAAATAAAAAGAAAACAAAGAAATATATATATATATATACATATACATACACACACACACACACACACACACACACACACACACTCACACACACACATATACACACACACATACATTAATAACAATAATAATAATAATAATAACAACAATAATAATAACGACAACAACAATAATAATATACATATACATATATGTATACACACACACGCACACACATAAGCATATCTACACACACGATAGCAACTAACAGCGCTGCGACCGAATGTGGCTTTTTAGCCCAGCCAATGATCTAAAATGTCTTGCACAGAGTCGGCAACCAAAACATTCACTGGGAATAGTCGGCTGTGGTTGGAGTTCATGTACTTTTGCATGTCGCATACATACATACATACATACATACATACATACATACATACATACATACATACATACATACATACATACATTAATACATATATACATGATGGCTGCCCCCTCGTTATCGAGTATGGCCATTGCACGAGGAGAAAGAAGAAAAAAATAATAATAATAATAAATAAATAAAAAGAAAATAAAAATTTAAAAAAAAGAAAGAAATATATATATATATATATACAAATACATACACATATAAACACACACACACACACTCACACACACATATACACACACACATACATTAATAACAATAATAATAATAATAACAATAACAACAATAATAATAACGACAACAACAATAATGATATACATATACATATATATATACACACACACGCACACACATAAGCATATCTACACACACACACACACACACACACACACGATAGCAATTAACAGCGTTGCGATCGAATGTGGCTTTTTAGCCCAGCCAATGATCTAAAATGTCTTGCACAGAGTCGGCAACCAAAACATTCACTGGGAATAGTCGGCTGTGGTTGGAGTTCGTGTACTTTTGCATGTCGCTTGAGCCCTCCTGCTGATTTACATTCTCTACCACATGTTTGGCAAGCATGATGAGTAGCATCTCCAACAGCAGCCTGGTAGTCAACCACTGGTCTTACTTTATGACTGCGAAGATGACTTTCGAGTCCAGCTTTGCTTAGGCAGAGTCTCGCACATACGCTGCATGTCAGCACCATAGGAGGACCCTCGCCGTCTGGAAGTGCAACAGCAATGCCCTTCCTCACATCCCGCTTTACTTTTTCGTATGCGATTCGAGATGCCTCAAAGGCAACTTTTCCCTCATATACAGTCTTTCTCCATTTATTACGATCAGCAGCAATATTTTCCCATGTATCAGCAGAGATGTTAGCGTCTTTCAGAGAGGCTTTCAAGGAATCCTTATACATCTTTTTTGGTTTATGTGGCGGTCGTTTTCCTTTAACCAACTCTCCATAAAAGAGTTGTTTTGGTATTCTAGAATCCTTCATCCTGGCAAGGTGACCACTCCAACGGAGTTGTTGCTTAAGCACAAGAGCTTCTATACTGTCACACATAGAGCTTTCCAAAATCTCGACATCACTGATGTGGTCCCTCCAGTGAACGCCATGGATCCGTCTGAGACACATCTGATGGAAACGCTCCAATTGCTTAAGGTGGTGTCGATATGTGACCCAGGTCTCGCAGGCATAAAGGAGACAAGAGAGCACACATGCCCTGTACACCTTTACCTTTGTCCTCCTGCATATGTCTCGCCGACCCCAGAGTCGCCTTTCTAGCTTTCCGAAAGCATCACTTGCTTTCCTAATCCTAAGTGAGATCTCACTGTCAAGGTTGCCGTATCGATTGACAGTGCCCTCCAGGTAAACAAACTGATCAACCACTCTGCCATACACATAGATGTTTGGTTTTATGTACTGCTTACCAGGGGCAGGTTGGTACATGACGACGGTTTTCTTGAGACTGACAGTCAGACCTAGGGCAGTGCAAGCGTCAGAAAATGCATTCAAAATGTGCTGCATATCTCTCTCTGTGTGCGCTACAAGATCGCAATCATCTGCATACAAGAGGTCTCTTATGATTGATGTAAATACTTTTGTCTTCGCAGCAAAG
>OZ024741.1:399196260-399214669 GCA_964016885.1 Eledone cirrhosa
GTTGTTTTAGGTTGTTGTTGTTTTTGTATTTTCATCACTAATTTTTGGTCTCTCTCTATCTCACTCTATCTCTCTCTCTTTCTCTCTCCCTATTTTAAACTGCAATCCATATTTATTATTATTGTAACATGCTTTCCAGCATAAAGTTACGTCCCTTTACCAACTGAGTTCAAATCCCGCCGAGGTTAACTTTGCCTTTCATCCTTACGGGGTCGATAAAATAAAGTACCAGTAATGAACTGGGTAATTGCTGGCCTTGTGTCTAAAGTAGAAACAATTTTCTTCTTCTTCTTCTTCTTCTTCTTCTCCTTCTTCTTCTTCTTCTTCTTCTTCTTCTTTTTCTTCTTCTTTCGTCTGTACCGATATATATATACATATATATATAGAAACATACATATATAAATATATATAACATCAATATGAAAACCGATGGGATTTGAACTCACAACACATCTATTTCAATGTGTATTCTATTGTCACTCTACTGCCTCACATCCAGCCGTCACCCCACCCTCTATATTACGATATCAGATGTCTGCACTTAAATCGATATATACGAGGAGATGGGGGAGGGGCAGATAAGTTCCTGGCTTTGGGTAAAAGAAAATACAGGAGGATCAGTTAATTATGATATAATTCAACATATTCCCCTCTCAGATTCTCACACTTATTGCAGCGGTCCTTCAGGTTTTCTAAGCCCTGTAAAAAGAACTCAGAAGGTTGAGCCTCCAGCCAGGCCTCTATAGCAACGATCAAGCCAGGAACTTTTCACCACCCCCTCGCATAGAGGGTTGGACGCCATGTTTTCGAGCATAGTTACGTCCCTTTGCAGTCTGAGTTCAAATCCCGCCGAGGTTAACTTTGCCTTTCATCCTTACGGGGCCGATAAAATAAAGTACCAGTAATGTACTGGGTAATTGCTGGCCTTGTGTCTAAAGTAGAAACAATTATTTATTTATATATCGATTGACTTTCGTCAAATCGGACCGAGGATACAATGTTTCCGTTGGTCTTTCCAGTTGCTAATACTATCTATCGGTCGCAACTCCAGGTAGAAGGAGCAACGTGAAATAAAGTGTCTTGCTCAAGGACATAACGCATCACCCGGTCCAGGAATCGAACTCATAAGGTCAAGATTGAGAACTCAATTCTCTAACTACTCAGCCACACACCTTCAGAAATAACAACACAATCGGTACAGCATATGGAAGGGATATATTAGGTTAAAATTTCAAATCCCGCTAAGGTCATCTTTAACATATAACTTAGGCAGAAAGCCAAAAATGTGGGGTAGACAGAGTCCCTAATACTCGCCTCCCGCCCAAGTACTTGAAATAAAATCCTGGTTTTACGTCCAGAAGATGAGTTACGGATGGTGGTTTTAACATCAAGAATGACTATTATGGATGTTATTTTCTCTGCGGGACAACTTCAAGATACATTTATCGAGCAGAATGTACCATTGTATCGAATTCTTCCTGACATAACAAAAGATTTTGACGTCATTAACGGAGGAACATTACGGAAAATTTGTTTTAAATGGCATTGCCCAGCAAAATATGGGAATGTATGCAAAGGACTATATTATTTGCCTTTCATTACATTCAAGTTCGATAAAAAGTACCAGTCTAATACTGGAGTCGATTCTTCCTCTATATCTCTTTCTTACTTCAATTCTCTCACACTAGCTATCTATCCTTCTCTGGAAGAAATCTGCTGTATTCAGACCTGGAGAGGTGATGAGCTCCATCAGATTTCTCTTTTAAGAAAAGAAACCCTAGAAATACCGTATGTCAATACGGCACCCCTACGATTCCCTTATGAGTTACGAGTCCATATATACAAAGATTCTGAAGAAAAGGAATGCGACAGTGTGGGTGTATTCTCACAAATACACTACACATATTCACAGACGCTAACTTTAGAGAACAATCACTTAGCTCGACGTCGGCCACAAAACATTACTTTGCAGTGAGCAGCAGAGCATGTCAGTTGAACTGAGCACTGCCAACACATATGTTAGTACATAACAATATTATTCCACAGACAGAAGACAGAATAAATCCTATAGAAAGGCTGAGACTTGTCTGTCATGTGTTTGTTCTAGAACTTAACAAATCGACATCATAAACGTCATCTCACGATATATGTATGAATATATAATATGACAGTGAACAGAGAAGCTAAAGCATCATATATATATATACATATATATATATATATATATATACACGCACACACACACACACACATATATATATATATATATATATATATATATATATATATATATATATATATATAGAAGTGGTTACACAACAGTTAGTTCACCTAACTCGTCCCATGGACTGAGTGCTCTACCACTACGGATATTACCTTCCAGTGTTACACCACTATATATATATATATATATATATATATATATATATATATATATATATATATATATGAAGTTAAAACAGAAAACAAAAACAATAATGAAGAGTGCAGTACAAAGTGTTAATATTAGGTTCACGCTTGAGAGTGTGGGGTGGGGGCGACGTTTCGGGCATAAGCACTTCATCAGGAGAAAAGTGGGAAGGAAAAGAGTTCCGAGGGTGTGAGGGGGAGTGGTAGAAAGACATTAAAGGGGGGGGGATGAAAGGAAGGAAAAAGACATATATATATGTGTGTGTAAAAGGTAAACTGAAATAACAACACAATCAGTACAGTATATGGAAGGAATATATTAGTTTAACGCCTGAAATAGCAGGGATATATATATATATATATATATATATATATATATATATATGTTTGTGTGTGCACTCGCATGTATGTATGTATATATGTAGAAGGTGAAGCTTAACTGTAAGAAATAGCGTTTTTTCCAAAATGTTCACACTTATACTCAGTGCTTCATCTATATCAGGTCTACAGGCTGTATCAAAATGAATCATCCGATTTTATTTACAATTTCTTCAAATGTTCTATTTGTAAATAACTCTATAAAAGTTTATCAAGGTTACAAAAGAAGAACGAACTTTATATTCAGACATGTATTATACAAGTTCCCACCTGATTATATGGTCATTTGTTTCAAAGATAAAGCCGTTTTGATACATCCTGTATATAGATCTTAGTCTTTAGTGACCAAACTGGCCAAAACCGGCTCTGGTTCTACGAAATAAAATCACTCATTTTAAAGGTTTCCAATTTAAATAAAAAACCTTCCAACATAATTTTATATAAGAACCTTACATTAATCTACTATCTTAGTAACGAAATAATTAATGGTTTCTTATATAGGCACAAGGCCAGCAATTTTGGGGGAGGAGAAAGTTGATTAAATCGACCCCAGTACATTACTGGTGCTTTATTTCATTGACCCCGTAAGGATGAAAGGCAAAGTTAACCTGGGTGGGATTTGAACTCAGACCGGAAAGGACCGTAACTCTATGCTGCAAAGTATGCCGTCCGATCCTCTACCGATACTACAAATCCACCGCCCTCGAAATAATTAATATTGTTATATTTGGAGAGTTATGCTGTCCTAATATTGCCAAAAAATAGTAAAACAAATTCACTATACTGAAACTGAGGAGAAAACCAAACAGTGAGTGTGTTTTACTATATTTGTCAATATTAGGACAGCATGACTCTCTCCAAATATAACAATATCTGTTTCAACACACGACTTCATATCAAAAGTCTTGCAAAACAAATACATTGCTGCTAACTCAAAATTCTTCATTAATTAATTGAAATGGAGTGTATTTCATGAGAAATGTGGTCATGAAATGGTTAAAGTATTTATATTTAAATTAAAATCTTCCAACATAATTTTATTTAAGAACCTTACATTAAGTTACTATCTTAATAATAAAAAAAAATTATAATTTTATTAAATCCCTCGAAATTCTTCAATAATTAATTGAAATAGAGAGTATTTTATTCGAAATGTGGTGATGAAAGGGTTAAAGTCAAACTGACTTCTGCTTCTGTCTTCTGTGTCGTTATTGTTGGTCTAAAGTGGATTATATGTCACAAAGCTCTGATCTACTTAGTCTTATCTAATTCCCAAAGTATGATATATGAAACAGGAGACTAAACCCTAAACTCTTCTCATATATCTGTATCGAATACATCTTCATTTCCATTCCTCTCCCACAATATGTACGCATTTCGTGGTGGCGGGGAGGATATCTAAATATTCATGCACGCGTTTAACAGGCAATGGGATAAAACAAAATGCTCACGAGATATAAATACGATATATGATGGCAAGATGTAAATGTATTCTGTGAACGAAACGTCTGCAAGATATTTAATATTCTACTCTATAATTTATACACTTTGCAGAGAAAGACATAAAATTTGCGTATATATATATATATATATATATATATATATATATATATATATATATATATATATATATATATAAAACCTCAAATTGTAATTGCTACCTACCGGATAAGTGCCCACTACGGAATAGATGCCTGGATTCGGGTATGGTATACCTGTGTACTATGAATTCAGGCAATTCTACTTGGCACTACATAGGTTCCACGGTTGGGAAGTTCAAGAAAAGGTACGTCCATAGACACTCCATGAAGAACCGTGCACTGGAGAACTCTACGACGCTCGCCAATAAAATCTGGCAGCTTAAGGACAAAAACCTAGAATATAAGATTAGCTGGTCAAATTTATCGGCAGCAAAAGCCTACAGCAACGGTATGTCCCACTGCGGGCTTTGTAATTTAGAACTACTACATATCTTAAGGTACGATGGGATGCTGCTTAACAGCAAAATAGAAAGATCTATTTTCTGTATGCATAAAATAGCTACTAGATTCACAAATTTCAAACCACCATGATCTGAACCAGCAATCCCAAAATTAGAACTGAACCACCTAGATTTTAACATATAGAATACACACCATCGCACTGCTATTAGCTATCAAACGGCCAACTGGTCACTGGATCATAAATCTCTGAACATATCTTTCACCCTCTCTCCCTGAAACAGCATCAACCCCATTAAGATAGAACAATCAGCAAAACATTTACAACAAGCGTTTATCAAATGTCCCGTCATCCCTAGCTCATAAATATCATACATGATCCGCCAATTAATCTCTAAATTATTGTCTTTTCTTTTATCGGACCCTCTACGCGTATCTATGTACATCTCGAATCTGGTTTCTCATATTAGCACTAAATTCACCAGCGAATCCTTAGAAGAACACTTACTCAAAAACTACTACTATGTACTTACACGCTCTCACTTATTTCTTTCTTTATATTTTTCATTGTCTCATTTTCTTATTTTTTAATGTACCCTATCTTATATTTTACTTTTTACTTTTTACATCTGTAACTTCTCTACCTATTTACCTTACATGTTTTATTATTGATGTTGTTGTTTTATTATTGATACGCTATTTTTTTATTGTTTTTATTGTTTTGATTATACGCTATTTTTCTATATAAGTCTTGCTTCGAGTGAATTTTTTCATATCTACGTACTCTGATGTGTTGACCAGAGGTAAATAATTGTTTCTACTTTTGGCACAAGGCCAGCAAATTATCCAGTACATTACTGGTACTTTATTTTATCGACCCCGTAAGGATGAAAGGCAAAGTTGACCTCGGCGGGATTTGAACTCAGAATAGAAAGGACCGTAACTCTATGTGTCAAAGCATGACGCCTGACACTCTGCCGATACTGCCAATCCACCATCGAATGATGCAACCTCAAGCGATTAGCGAACTCTAGACTCGCCTGATCAACGAAACATTTGTCAGTACATTAAATAAAGCCCTTATTGTACAGCCAACCATGTTACTCATCATTCTTTAACTATATATATATATATATATATATATATATATATATATATATATATATATATATATATATATATATATATATATACTATGTCAGGTCGCTCTTCAGAGCTACTGGTAACATGTAACCCAGTACAACATGTGTATGGTCGGATCGTCGGTGACTAAACTGGCAAATTCACCAAACTTGCTTGGTGAGGACGGTGGTTTTGGACACCCTGCGGTATAAAAAACAAAACCCATCAAAGGACGGAAATATTCAGGAGAGTCAATGGTCATCCAATTAAGTTTCTTCTAATCTTCATTAGTTATTCTGGGGGAGGAAAAAGTCGATTAATTCGACCTCACTACGTTACTGGTACTTTATTTTATCGAACCTTTAAGGATGAAAGACAAAGCTAACCTTGGCAAGATTTGAACTCAGAATGTAAAGAATGGCATAGACGTAACTCTATGCCATAAAGCATGTTGTCCGACGCTCTACCGATACTGCCAACACACCGCCCTTTATTTTGCTATTAATAATGTTTTCTGAATTAGACAGGAAGCCATCATTTTGGGGAGGGGAAGTCGATTAAATTGACCCCAGCGTGTTACTGGTACTTTATTTTATTCACCCCATAAGGATGAAAGGCAAAGTTGACAGTTCAGTGGCATAAATATATGCCACAAATCATGTTGTTTGATGCTCTTCCGATTACTGTTATTTCACCGCCCTCTATTATGCTAGAAATAATATTTCTATAGTTAATCTTGCTTTTGTAGAATTCTGTATATGATGGAAGTACTATCAACTAGTGTTCTTCTATCAAGTTTTGTTTCATGTACTGTACGAGAGTAGAGGCTGCATGGCCGAAGGGTTAAAAAGTTCGCCTCACAATATTTAGGTCCCGGGTTCGATCCCAGTTCGTGGTATCATTTCCAAGGGTCATTTACCATAGCTTGGGGTTGACTCATTTTTAGTGAGTGAAATATGGTGGACGGAAGCTGTTTGGAAGACCGTCGGATGAACTGTACCAGTAATTCAAACAGCCACATACAGCCAGGTTGAATCTTCCCGACAATTATGTTAAGCGTACACGTGTCTGTAGAATGCTAAGCCACTTTCACGTTAATTTCATCAGCCGGCTGTTCCTTTAACCGATCAACTCGACGTCAAAACTGACGGAGTCCATTCCACGGTACTATAAAGTGGTGCACTAGCTTCATGATGTCAATGTATGAAGAGTTAACAAGAGTGGGTCGTACTTCTGCGTCCCGTAGAACAAATAGTTCGAATCAAAAAGTTTACAGCGTTTATATTTACGTTAAAAACTGTACATTAAAATGGCTGCCTAAAACAAAACACACTATTAAAGGGAACAAAATAAAAGAATTGAGTAACAAAAAAAGGAGAGAGGGAGGGACTAACACATCCCAGTCTGGGCAGTGTTTCAGCTGCACCCAGTGGATACATTAGCAAAGGCATTACTGCAAAGAAATTGACAGAGTGGTTAGAACGTCGGATAGAATGGTAGAGTCGTTAGAACGTCAGATAGAATAGTAGAGTCGTTAGAACGTCGGATAGAATGGTAGAGTGGTTAGAACGTCGGATAGAATGGTAGCGTCGTTAGAACATCAGATAGAATGGTAGAGTCGTTAGAACGTCAGATAGAATGGTAGCGTCGTTAGAACAACATCAGATAGAATGGTAGAGTGGTTAGAACGTCGGATAGAATGGTAGCGTCGTTAGAACATCAGATAGAATGGTAGAGTGGTTAGAACGTCGGATAGAATGGCAGAGTGGTTAGAACGTCAGATAGAATGGTAGAGTGGTTAGAACGTCGGATAGAATGCTTTGTGGTATTCGTTTTGGCACTCTTCTCTCTCAGTACAAATCCCACCGATGTTAACTTTGTCATTCAAGGTCGATAAAAAAAGTACCAGTCATGTACTGGAGTCGATTCTTCCTCTATATATCTACCTCGCGTCTATTCTCTCACTCTCTATCCTTCTCTGGAAGAAATTTGCTCTATTCAAACCTGGTGTTTTGTTGTAACATATTCAAACGATGAGCTCGTCTTTAGGTGCCATATTTACGATCTGTTTTACGAGATATTTTAATGACATATATAGAGTTTAGTTGAAACAAGCCATTAATTTAGCATGTAATTCATCCGTTGAACAATTATAGATAACGCGATAATGATTATTTTATATATAACAGTGCAGTATTGCTACGACCTTTTGCCACCCACTGCAAACCACACCAACAACATTTTATATTACTAGCCTTTCATTCATGATGCCGAAGTCGACAATTCCTTCAGATGTTAAATAATTTTATATATGAATATAATATGGTTAATAAGGATATATATATGCGTGTGTGTATATATATATATATATGTATATATATATATGTGTGTGTATGTGTGTATGTGTGTATGTATGTATGTATGTATGTATGTATGTATGTATGTATGTATGTATGTATGTAAGCCTATCATTTCACCGAGTGAGTGGAGCCCGGGGCATGCTGAAATAAATTCGGCAACTAATGTATATATACGAAGATAAATATATATATATATATATATATATATATATACGTATATATATATATACGTATATATATACAGTATATTGAGAAAATCCACAAACCCTCCATCTCAATTCTACTTTTGAAACGCATAAGAACTGTGAAATGGGTAAATGAAATAAATAAATATTCTTAAAAAGACTCCAGTTGCATTTTCGATTCCCTTATATATATATATATATATATACTGTAAATTACATGCAAGCGTGGAAAAATAGACATGAAACGACGATGAGGATGACACACGTGTAGTACATACATACATACATACATATATGCATGCATACATACGTGTGTGTGTGTGTGTGTGTGTGTGTGTGTGTGTGTGTGTGTGTGTGTGTGTGTGTGTTTACAATTTTATGTAAATCCCTCGGCGGGATTTGAAATCAAAGAGTAGAGAGCCAAAACGAATAGCACAAAACATTCTATCTGACGTTTTAACAACTTTGCCAACTCACCATAACGTCACAAATAGGTCAATTCCCGTTCATCAAAGGATTATATACTAACCTATTAAGGTCTTTACTGAGTGTATATAATTATTCATTCAGGAATGTTTATGTGTAAGTACATATGAATAAATGTATGTATGCAAGTATTAACGGGTGTAACGTCACAAATAAAATGGGGCTTCTTAATGTATTGCAATTTAATACAAAGTGCAATATTTCGAGATGAGAAATTTATCCGTCGTTTTGATCGGATGACATTTTCTGTAATGTGTGAACTACCACCATCTCTAAGATGGAGCTACATGAGTAGATGCACACACACACACACACACACACACACACACACACACACACACATATATATAATCATATATATGTTTGTATATACATATATATATAATATATATATATATATATATATATAGAGAGAGAGAGAGAGAGAGAGAGAGAGAGAGAGGGAGAGAGAGAAAGAGAGAGAGAGTATAAATATATATATATATATATATATATATATATATATATATATAAGTGTGTAGAGAGAGAGAGAGAGTGAGAGAGAGAGGGCGGGGGAGATGGAGGGAAGGCGGATTGTGTGTGTCTATGAGAGTGGGGTGAGAAGAGAGGAGGAGGAAATGAATGTTTGTGAAATAGGTCAAGGTTGGACATGTTTTAGTGTGTCTGCCTTGGTACTCGTCTGTCTTATATGTGCTCAATATAGAGAGAGCATTCTACACTACTCTATTACACGCCTATATAGGTTGGCCTTGCTACACACAAAATGGAATATATGTCTGTTTATACACTCACTTCCACACACTCAAAGACACACACACTCACACACACACACACACACACACACACACATATATATATATATATATATATATATATATATATATATATATTTCGTTGACAAATATATCAATATGCCCAGACATGCAGATATATTGCCCTTGGTATGACAGTGTGGTTTTAGCTCAATAACTAGATGAAAGAATGGATGAAACACTGTTAGCTAATAAAACAATGTATTTCTAAGCGCTCTTTGGTTATTCCTATAACTATATATATATATATAATTGGTGTTGGATGCTTAAAGCGTCCGTTTGCGGTAGGCCGCTTGAGCACTCGATGCTCACATAGAGCAGAGTATGATAGGACAGAAAAAAAGAGAATCAGTGTTGCGACGAATGGAATTTATTTTTTCTGTGATATATATATATATACACTCACTTCCACACACTCAAACATATATATATTTATTTATATATGCTTATATATACATGTGTATATATATGTGTGTGTGTGTGTGTGTGTGTGTGTGTGTGTGTGTGTGTGTGTGTGTGTGTGTGTGTGTGTGTGTGTGTGTTTATATATATATATACATCTGTAGCCGTTCTAAATAGCACCATGTGCACCCATTCTCAGACATGCTATAATGTATACAACTGTAGCCGATATAAAACCTATTAACCAATCTGTAACAAAGAAGCAAGTCTATTGCATGTTAATACACAGCAGTGACAATGACACGTGCCTCAGCTGTTGGTTTCAGTTTCAAAACTTAGAAAACATTTTGAAATGATCTCTCCCCCGGACAGGAAGCTTATAAAATTCTTAGTATATATATGTATGCTCATTGCTGGCTGGAGTTGCTGAAATAATGACGGCAGTAGTGTTGAATGTATTTCCTTTTTGGAAGTCCAGGACCGGTATGGCATGTGTGTATGACAGCTCACACCTGTGTGTGTGCGTGTGTGACAGCTCACACCTATGTGTGTGTGTGACAGCTCACACCTATGCAGGTTTAGCTGGCCTCCTCCAAGGTATATCTCGTTGGGGGTGTCTTGGGTAATTTAATGATAGGGACCCCAGTCCTATCATCTCATTTCTACACGTGAGTAAACTGGAGCAACGTGAAATAAAGTGTCTTGCTCAAGGAAACAACACATCACCCGGTCCGAGAATTGAACTCACAACCTTTCGATTGCAAGCCCAATGCTCTAATCACTAAGCCATCTGCTCCATTCATTTATGGTATGGTATATATACCAGAATATATGGTTTGACATATATATACCAGGATAGTATATATATATATGACTTACCAGTCCTATATACCATCCTGGTATATATGATATACCAGTCCTATATACCAGGATGCTCTATAGGACATACCAGTCCTATATACCAGGATGCTCTATAGGACATACCAGTCCTATATACCAGGATGCTCTATAGGACATACCAGTCCTATATACCAGGATGATATATAGGACATACGGTGCATTAGCCGAGTCGTTAAAACGTCAGATAGAATGTTTTACGGTATTCGTTCCGGCTCTCTCCTCTCTCAGTTCAAATCCCACCGAGATCAACTTTGCCTTTCATCATTTCGTGGTTGATAAAAAAAAAGTACCAGTCAAGTACTGGGGTCGATTCTTCCTCTATATCTCTTTTTCACTTCTATTCTCTCACTCTATTTATCTTTCTCTGGAATAAATTCCAGTATTCAGACCTGGAGAGGAGATGGGCTCCACCAGGCTTAAAATGCCCTAGAAACCCCGAATGCCACTACTGTGTCGCTGTGACTCTTTCGTTAGTTACGGGACCATCCCTATAGCATAACTTGTGGACCAGTGTCGTCAGTAATGACGGCAATTCTTGGAGTTCAGGATTGGCATACCATACATACCAGGACTGGTATACCATACATACCAGGACTGGCATACCATATATATCAGGACTGGCATACCATACATACCAGGACTGGTATACCATATATATCAGGACTGGCATACCATACATATGAGGGCTGTTATACCATACATACCAGGACTGGCATACCATATATATCAGGACTGGCATACCATACATACCAGGACTGGTATACCATATATATCAGGACTGGCATACCATACATATGAGGGCTGTTATACCATACATACCAGGACTGGCATACCATATATATCAGGACTGGCATACCATACATACCAGGACTGGTATACCATATATATCAGGACTGGCATACCATACATATGAGGGCTGTTATACCATACATACCAGGACTGGCATACCATACATACCAGGACTGGTATACCATACATACCAGGACTGGTATACCATATATATCAGGACTGGCATACCATACATATGAGGGCTGTTATACCATACATACCAGGACTGGTATACCATATATATCAGGACTGGTATACCATACATATCAGATCTGGTATACCATACATACCAGGACTGGTATACCATACATACCAGGACTGGTATACCATACATACCAGGATTGGTACCATACATACCAGGACTGGTATACCATATTACCAGGATTACTGAATATATGAACAATCATAGAAACTGGGAGATTTATTTTTTGATAAATTAATGGTTTTCATAAGAGAAACCTTAAAGTTTATGTTGTTTACTGACCCGAGGAAGGAATTGGAGATAAGAATGATATTTTAAAGTTTTATCTCTATAATACAATTGCATAAATTTATGAGTAACTTTGAAGAAATTACTATTTACAGGGGAAAATGTAAGATTAAAGCCCATGAACTATGATTGGAAAGCAACCTTTTTATAGCAACCTGACTAGTAGTAAAAGTAAATACATTGTGTGTGTGTTTGTGTAAGTACATTTTCAAGAGTTACTGACGGATATATATATATGTAAATATATAAACACATATTTGGTATATTATTAGGGTTGATACTGCGTTATATATATATATATATATATATATATATATATATAACGAAGGAAATGTGGTAAGGAACCAGGTGGACCATAACGCACCAAAGTACTCAATACTTGAGGTAGTAGAGTGGGTAATAGGAACCAGTAAGACCCCGACAGCTGAGCTCAAGCCGTTTCGACGGCTAATTCTGGAATCCAGAATTAGCCGTCGAAACGGCTTGAGCTCAGCTGTCGGGGTCTTACTGGTTCCTATATATATATATATATATATATATATATATATATATATATATATATTAGAAAGTGAGATTTTTTTTACAAAATGAAAAATAACCGAGGTGTCCTACACGAGTGAAAGTATAAAGAAAAAAATATGAAATCGAAAATGCAACTGGAGTTTTATTTTTAAAAAAATATATATATTTATTTGGTTCCTTTACCGGTTTCGCAGTTCTTCTGCTTTTCAAAAGTAGAGTTGAGATGGAGGGTCTGTGGTTTTTCTCACATCTGGTTGGTCTTTGAATTTTACTTGTTTTATATGGAAAAAATTGGCTCGAAACGCCAGGTTTTTAGAGAAGTAATTTGATTGGTTGGTCAATAATTATAATAAATTTCGCGCCAGTTCGTGTTACAAAGTTCTTCAAACAAGGGGGTGGGGGCTCAGGTTGTTTTTTTCATATATGAGTGTTTGAATTTCTTTTTACGTCAAAAAAAGGGGCTCACGAAGGCTTTTTTTTAATAAACGTAATTTGATTGGTTATAAATGAAATTATGGCTGTCACGTGAACAAGTTTTCATTAAATTTCGGGCCCGTATTTGGAAATCTATTCTGTAGCCTTTTTAGAGAATTTTATGACAAGCAAAAGATAATGGTCAAGAGAAATGGGATGGGAGAATTGTTCTGATTCAGTGAATATGGTTAGTTCGCTGGGGTGTCAGAATTCAGATTTTCTATTGAAATAAAGAAAGTAAAGATATGTATGTTTATTTGTGTGCTTGTGTGTGTGTATGTGTGTGTGTGTGTATTGGAAGATGATTCCATTAGTAGAAATGGGGGAGGGAGTTGTGTGTGTGGGGGGGTGGGGGTTGTTATGTGTGTGTATGGGTGTTATGTGTGTGGGAGTATGGTTAGCATGTTAAGATGAAGAGAATATATATATATTGTGTGTATGTGTGTGTGTAGGAAAATGATTCCTTTAGTAGGAATATTTTTGAATGAACATATTTTCCTTACTTATTCGTATTTGTTCTGTTGTATTGTCAGCGCAAAGGTATGTTAAGGTTTATTTAGTTCGGGTTTTTATTTTCTAAAGTAGCAGGTGTTATGTGTGTGTGTATGTGTCTGTTTGGATGGTTAGCATGTTATGGTGTTAACATAATGTATATTAAACCATATTTAATGCTGGTCTATATTTTTGAATAAACATATTTTCCTTATTTATTCGTATTTGTTCTGTTGTATTGTTAGCGCAAAGGTAAAATGGGAAGACTTGGAATTTGGGTGATTTATTACTTGCGCAAATGTCTAGATGTGCGCTTAGTGGTATCTGTCTCGTGGTTGGATCTCGTAATTGTTGGCGATGAACTGTCATTCTGTTTCTGAGTGTGAGTTTAGTTTGTCCTATATAATCTTCATTGCATCCTTTACATTTAATGGCATAAAGTAGATTTTTTGATGAGCAAGTGAAGTGATTTTTTACAGCAAAATTTTGTCCTGATTTAAATGTATACGTGTTGCCTTCAATGATGTGAGTGCAGGTTCCACAATTAGAGCGACCCCATTTTTTGACAGTTGGTTGTGGGTTTGTGGTAGGTAATTTGGCATTGGTGAGTAATGTTTTCAGTGATTTCGGTTGTCTTTTGCTTTTGATTATTTTGTGTGTTTCAAGGGCTTTTTTCATTCTTGGGTCTTGTTTTAGTAGTGGGATGTTCTTGTGAATAGTGTTGTAAGCCTCCGCATTTCTTGGGTTGTGCGTTGAGATATATGATAGAATATTGGACGTACCTTGAATTTGTTTCTATTTTCGTAATTCTTCAATGCCTATTGCTTTAGCCCTTTCTATTCCAATATTTATTAGTAATGGGGGGGGGGGGTACTGTCTTTCGAGTAGAATTTCCTTTAATTCTTGAAGCCTTTTATATCGCGTTTCATAATTGGTGACAATTGTGCAAATTCTTCTTGCTAAGTTAAGAGGAATGTTCGTCTTCGTGTGCTTTGGATGGTTGGAGGTGAATAGTAGGTATTGTTTGGAAAGTGTTGGTTTGTTGTGTATGTCAGTTTCAATATGTGTGTCTTTTTTAAGATGTCCAGAAAAGGGAGTTGATCTTGGCTGTATTCCATTGTGAATTGGATGTGGTTATTGATGCCGTTTATTAAGTTTTTGAAATCCTTCAGTTGGTCGAGTGTCTGGGACCAAAGAATGAGACAATCATCCAAGTAGCGTTTCCAATTCTCTGATAAATATTTGTGGAAGTTCAATCCGTATTTTGATATGGACTGTTCATATATATGGACTTCTAAGTATGCCATGACTAAGTTGGCATAAGTTGGAGCGGCTTTTGTACCCATTGCAGTCCCCGATATATATATATATATATATATATATATATATATATATATATTATATATATATATATATATATATATATATATTGTTATACTTTAGGAGAGTCATGTTGCCAATAAGAAACACACGCACCAGTTGTTTCACTTCAATTTATTATAATAAATTTATAAATTTAGGAATTTATAAATTTCCGGTTGGTTGGTTCCACAACCAGATGATTGTTTATATATTGTCAAAGTTCTTTCGTCACACATTCTGTGACCTCTTCAGTGACTGGGGATTCTTTTCTTTGTTTTTGTGCCTCTCCTTTGTTCTATCCTACGCCATATTGTTTTTGTCTGTGTGTTGTATGCTTAGTTTGCGCATGTGTTACATCCGGGTGTCTGTGTGTGTTTATATTCGTTTATTTATTTGTTTATTTACATGTTACTGGTTGGTTGTTTGTTCTATGTGCGTGTGTGTTTTCATTTTGTCCTTAATTGTAAGTTGTGATGTTGCTGTTCCACTCATGTTTTCTATTTAATTTTGGTTGGAGTTCGTTTATGTTTATTGCCTCTGTGATTTGTCTAAACATTGCGTCTTTTCTGTGTGTAGATTCTATTTTTATTTCTATGTTCTCTAATTTACCCTTATGTTCTATTTTAGCATGTTGGTAGAGTACAGATGATTCCTTACTATCTTGAAGGTCTCGCCAGTGTTCGTTTATCCGTTCCCTACACTACGAGCTGTCTCACCTATGGACACTATATTTTTATCTCTACATTGTCCTTCAGTACATCTTATGCTATATACTACATTTCTAGATTTACAGTTAATATGGGGCTTAATTTACAGATTATCCATTTAAATTAAGCCCCGATATTAATATATATATATATATGTATACACACACACACACACACACACATATATATATATATATATATATATATATATATATATATATATATATATAAACGAAGGTATAAACCCGACTGTGACGCGTGGCGGTTTTGGCTTGTACATATATATATATATATATATATATTTAGAGTTTATGTTGGTTGTATACCAACACCTCAGTATGCAGGCTGGAGCACTCGACGAAGTGCGCAGGTTGGTTTGGTTACTCCGGAGTAGTGTAAAATAAAGTTAAATAAAAGTCAAATGATTAAAATTTAGCTTCGTTTATTACTGCTATATATATTTCAGTGACAGCCATCTTTGGCTGTGACCTCTTCAGGCAGTTTGAATTAGTATGGTATAGACAAGTACATATGTTGTTTAGGTGTATGATATTGTCAATACTCTGATATGCCCAGTTCCTTGCTGGGTTGTTAATTCACTGGGGAACTGGAGTCATATGAATTCAAACAAACGAATGTTCGTGTCACAGGTCCCCTTCTCCTCTCATTGGTCAGTTATTAGTGTTGTCATTGTTGGAGTTAGCTTAAAAATGGATAAAATGGTAGAAGGGACAAGGTGTTGAAGGAACAAAATATCAAAAAATGTGTCAAACTTCCCAATGTTCAGTTCTGAGAGCATTCCTCAGTCAGAAGTCTATAGAATTCTTTCTGGGGTGAGGCTCCCTGTAGTGTTTATGCCTGCTATTGTTCAGTACATTTGACCTCCACCATTATTTTGGTACTGTTGTTGTTGTAGTGGTCAGCTTATACCTTGCTGCTGCTAACAATTTAGAAGTATTCAGTTTGTGTTTTCTCTTCATCCCACCCGCCACCATCGTAGTGGTGGTGGCGGGGGGGGGGGTTCTTTCATGTATATGAAGAAATATAAGGCAATAAATGAAGAAAACAGAAGATAAATAAATAATATAATAAAATAAAATAATTAATATAATTTGTGTAATTTGAAAATAAATAAATAAATAGAGAATAAAGAATAAAGAGTAAATGAGAGATTGGTGAAAAAGTAATGATAATGTATATGGAGAAGTGAGAAATAATGTAGGATAAAGTGTGTGTGTGTGTGTGTGTGCTATAACCAATCTCAAGGTCAGAATATGTTGGATAGATTGGTATGATACAAGATGTTAAGATGAGATATTCAATGTGTTTGTGTTATAATCTATCTCAACTTAAAATAAATATAAGGTTATACAGTGAAGAGGGCAGAAAACAAATAACAAATTAATAAAGAGAAATCAAGATTTAAGATTGGAACTTTAAAGTCAGAAATCTGGTAAATTAAAAGTGTTTTTATTTTTAATTTACCAGATTTCTGACTTTAAAGTTCCAATCTTAAATCTTGATTTCTCTTTATTAATTTGTTATTTGTTTTCTGCCCTCTTCACTGTATAACCTTATATTTATTTTAAGTTGAGATAGATTATAACACAAACACATTGAATATCTCATCTTAACATCTTGTATCATACCAATCTATCCAACATATTCTGACCTTGAGATTGGTTATAGCACACACACACACACACACTTTATCCTACATTATTTCTCACTTCTCCATATACATTATCATTACTTTTTCACCAATCTCTCATTTACTCTTTATTCTTTATTCTCTATTTATTTATTTATTTTCAAATTACACAAATTATATTAATTATTTTATTTTATTATATTATTTATTTATCTTCTGTTTTCTTCATTTATTGCCTTATATTTCTTCATATACATGAAAGAACCCCCCCCCCCCCCCCGCCACCACCACTACGATGGTGGCGGGTGGGATGAAGAGAAAACACAAACTGAATACTTCTAAATTGTTAGCAGCAGCAAGGTATAAGCTGACCACTACAACAACAACAGTACCAAAATAATGGTGGAGGTCAAATGTACTGAACAATAGCAGGCATAAACACTACAGGGAGCCTCACCCCAGAAAGAATTCTATAGACTTCTGACTGAGGAATGCTCTCAGAACTGAACAATGGGAAGTTTGACACATTTTTTGATATTTTGTTCCTTCAACACCTTGTCCCTTCTACCATTTTATCCATTTTTAAGCTAACTCCAACAATGACAACACTAATAACTGACCAATGAGAGGAGAAGGGGACCTGTGACACGAAAATTCGTTTGTTTGAATTCATATGACTCCAGTTCCCCAGTGAATTAACAACCCAGCAAGGAACTGGGCATATCAGAGTATTGACAATATCATACACCTAAACAACATATGTACTTGTCTATACCATACTAATTCAAACTGCCTGAAGAGGTCACAGCCAAAGATGGCTGTCACTGAAATATATATAGCAGTAATAAACGAAGCTATATTTTAATCATTTGACTTTTATTTAACTTTA
>OZ024741.1:399214869-399234869 GCA_964016885.1 Eledone cirrhosa
AGAGTGAGAGAGAGAGAGAGAGAGAGAGAGTCGGAAGGACAATGTGACACGGGAGGGTGTGTGGTATCTTTACAGTGGAGTGGTGGGGGCAGGTATACCTAGCCGGACGGGCCAGCTAGTATATATATATATATATATGTGTGTGTGTGTGTGATGTAAAATGTCGCCCGGGCATTATGGAACCAAACCCAGCTCAACTTACAACGTTGTGAATCTCGTTCAAGGTAAATGGCGGGCTCCAGACATTTGGCAGCCATGTCAGAATAGTTTGCTTCTTCATTCCTCATAATGCAAACATATTTTGTCAGATGAACAGTATTCCTCATATATTTCAATTCAATTATTATCATTTGGCTATGTATGTATATATATAAATATATACAAAATTATATATATATATATAATCTGATATATATATATATCAGATTATTTATGATATATATATATATACATATATATATATATATATATATATATATATGTATATATATGTATATATATATATATATGAATATATATATATATATATATATATTATATTATATATATATATATATATATATATATATATATATATATATATATCCAGATAATTAAACGATTTATTGTATACACACATGCTACACGTGAACACACACAAATAAATGTATATATATATATACGTATGGCGTGCATGTGTAGTCCTGTTTATATATTAAAATATAAACCCCCTAGGTTACCTGTTCACGACAACCACATAAAGACTAACACAACATTTCAGATAGTATTACGCTAGTTACTGATGAAAGTATAAAAAGATCTCAGAGAAATAATATGCCGTGAGGATGACACATCAGTAATACTTAGTAAATATAAGTTATACTATGTTAAATATCTTAACATTAACAGGAATACTTCTGTTTCATGTAGATGACGTCAGCGAGTGATTGACCTCTGGGATATTTTTGTTTCTGATATTCTAATAATTGTTTTAATTACCTGCACAAGGCCAGTAGTTGAAGAGAACTACATGAACCCTAGGACTTTACTGGTACTATGAAAGACAAAGTCGCCCTCGGCGGGATTTGAACTCAGAACGTAAAGAACTGGAGCAATTATTACTCAGCACTCGTCCAACTTATAACCCTTCCAATCCACCCTCTATTCTAATAAGCAGGCACGGTTCCGTAACTACTGGGGGAGTCATGGTGTACCATATTGACATACGGTATTTCTAGGACATTTTAGAACTTGGTGGAACCCACCCCTCTCCAGGTCTAAATACAGCAGATTTCTTCCAGAGAAGGAAAGAGATAGTGACGGAATGGAAGTGAGAAAGATATATAGAGGAAGAATCGACCCGAGTATTTTTATTGACCTTGAATAGATGAAAGGCAAATTTGACCCCCGTAGGATTTGAACTCAGAGAGTAGAAAGCCAGAACGAATACTACAAAACAATCTATCCAACGTTCAAACTACTCTACTAATTTGCTGCCTTATATTTTAATAGAATGTGTTTAAACAAAATATATATCATCGCTTGTCTTAATATTTCGGACATTAGTCCTTCATCAGAAGGTATAATGAGAAATAAAACATGAAATAGAAAGATAGAGAGTGAAAAGAGAAAGGAACGGAGAAAACATTTGTGTATTCAGTCAGCGAGATGTATGTATGTATGTATGTATGTATGTATGTATGTATGTATGTATGTATGTATGTATGTATGTATGTATGTATGTATGTATGTATGTATGCTTTATATCTGGAGATCTCTCTGCACTTGTCACATGATACCATGGGCCCAGCACTATGTGTCAATAATTGTCACAAGTGTTGTGTTTGTACCAGAGTTTTCAAGTCGCTGGCTGGACTAAAAGGTCACACTCGTTCAGCGCATCGGTAGGGGTTCTCCTACATGGATATCATCATCATCACTCGTCGACTACTGTCGAGATGATGGATCTCACTCTCATGCCCCAGAATCCCCTGTGCCCCATCGCTGCCCCCAGGTCCTGTCTGCTGATTCCCGTATCCCTAGAGATAACGTCAGGGAATGACAGCTTCCTACTCCTAGTCAGGCTGGAGTCAGGGTTCCAGAGCAAGAGAGCGGATATGATTTCATTACTAGCACGGTGACAGTGGCCAGCAAATTGAGCTCTCCGGGATTTTAGAAGGGCAGAGGCCCGAGGGAGTTTGCCATAGATTTTAGACAAGGTGGGATGTCGTTTCCAGGATAGGTTTTGCACTCTCATTAAGGGGCGGTTATATGTGCCATCCCATCTCCTCTCAAGTTGTGATGTTAGTGTCCAATTTTCGGATCCATAAAGTAATATAGGCTTAATGGTTGCTTGGAATATTTCCAGTTTTAGCTTGTTGGTAAGTTGAGATGTCCATATGGCGTGCATGTCATTGCACGCTGACCATGCCATAACCTTAGAAAATCTTTTTTGGAGGAGATATATGAGCCAAGATACTTGTAATCTTCCACCTGCTTAAGGGTGGTACCATTAAGGGTTCTGATGGGGTAGTTTGGGCTGTTTGCGCATCTGTTCACACACTCAGTCTTGGATTCGTTGAGGTACAGTCCAACACAGTTGGACGCTTGCTCTAATGACTTCAAAAGACATGGATATAAAGTAGTGGCCGTACTCGAAAACGAGTTGGCAGCCACCATATATGTATGTATGTATGTATGTATGTATGTATGTATGTATGTATGTATGTATGTATGTATGTATGTATGTATGTATGTATGCATGCATGTATATAAGTATGTATATATATATGTATGAATGTTTATCTATCTGTATGTATATATAATCCAAACGAGGTAGACCTCAGTAACTCAGCGTAATAGAAACAACAGCGTTCGTTTGGTTTATCTTATCTTAATCTTAGTATTATATATAAACAGAATATCTCCCCTAAAATAACAACCTATAGGTTTATGTAAGTATCTATATGTTGTATAAGTTAACAAGGGGGCCTCTATATGTCAGTATAACCTTATAGAAATACTAATATTCCCCTTTATCTTAAGTAATGTGGAAAGTTTAACTGTAAAACAATCTATAATGGATTTGTCTCCCTTGGAAATCTATTTATCTAATTCTCCATATATATATATCTCTTTTTACAAAACGTTTTTTTTTCCATTTCAGGAAGACGCGCTCCATCATCCACTTTTCTAAAAAATAAATCATACACAAAACACCAGCACCAACAGTTTTGCAAGAGATGTCAACATGAATGGAGCTGTTATTTTTATCTAAAGACATTTTTTCCAATTCCATCCCGCCCGTCCCCTCAATCTATCTTATTTGTCATTCTTTCTTCTGATGAAGGACTAGCGTCCGAAACGTTAAAGCCCTCTTCCTGCTATATCAAGTGTTAACCCAATATATACCTTCCATATACTGTACCGATTGTGTTGTTATTTCTGTTTACCTTTTACACACACACACACACACACACACACACACACACACACACACACACACATATATATATATATATATATATATATATATATATTAGAAAGTAGAACAGCTTTCAACGTATTTTTTTTTACTAAAGGAATTTTAGCCTAATAATGGGGTTTAGAACCCTCAGATAAATGAAAAAAGATGAGTATTGACGTCAATACTCATCTTTTTCCATTTATCTGAGGGTTCTAAACCCCATTATCAGGCTAAAATTCCTTTAGTAAAAGAAAATACGGTGAAAGCTATTCTATTTTCTAATTTCAAACCTGCTCACTGTTTCAAAACATACTTACTTATATATATATATATATATATATATATCTATTATAGATAACGAGGAATCAGTGATGCATCAAAACACGATTTATTAACATATTACATATGTTTCTCCGACAGATCGAACCTGAATCTGCATTCGCAAGGTCCTCAGATATGTTTTGCGCTTTGAAAGCATTTCATCCGATTAATACTATATTCATCCGATATAATAATATACTCTGCTCTGCGCGAGCATTGAGTGCTCAAACGGCATACCGCCTACGGACGCATTTATTGCAACCTTACAGCAACTATATATATATATATATATATATATATATATATATGTGTGTGTGTGTGTGTGTGTGTGTGTGTGTGTGTGTGACAGCTTACACATATGCAGGTTTAGATGACTTCCTCCAAGGTATATCTCGTTGGAGGCGTCTTGGGTGATTTAATGATAGGGACCCTAGTCCTATCATCTCATTTCTACAGCTGAGTAAACTGGAGCAATGTGAAATAAATAAGTTGCCGGGAAGGAAAGAATGCTAGCTTTTGTCATATTTAATACCATTAGGTTACCTGATTGTTTAAATAACGAAACGGTTTTCTTTAAATGTCTTGGTCCTGTAATTTGAGCCGATATTTTTGTTCTGTTCGTTCCTAGCTAAGATGCTTTAGATTTATTTACTAAACTGGACAGATATATTCGAAACATTTATGAAGATGAAGAAAATTCTAACCACAATCCATGGTATCGGACTGTGATCTCTTAGCTGCCCGTCGCTGCAGATAGAGCCGCTACTTCTCCGAATTGAGAGATCACAGATCTGATACCATGGATTGTGGTTAGAATGTCTCAGGAAAGAATCGCTGGACGGATGTTATGGGCCAAACCAACTGGCAGGAGAACGAGGGGTAGACCCCGAATATGATGGTTGGATAACATCCATGAGCTTGGCTGGGTCTCAGCTGAGGATCCAGCCAGATCAATTGGAGGAGACAGTTGCTTCTGACTGGACTCGGTGGAAGGAGTATTTGAGGACTCAGCTCCCACGAGCCTCCCATGGATAAGAAGAAGAAGAAGAAGAAGAAGAAGAAGAAGAAGAAGAAGAAGAAGAAGAAGAAGAAGAAGAAGAAGAAGAAGAAGAAGAAGAAGAAGACATTCCTTCCACGTGTATCTTCAGTAAAGATCTCACAGATGTAATTTAAACATCTGTGGAATATTTTGGTCTACTTCTAAACAACAGATTAAAGGAATTCTTGTCATAATTTGTTAATAAATACTTCCTAGCTGTTCATCTTGTTGTTGCTGTTGTCGTTGGTTTTGCTCACCTTAAATCTTTGTATGATGGTGATGGTGATGGTGATAGTGATGATGATGGTGATGATGATGGTGATGGTGATGATCTGATGATGGTGATGGTGATGATTATGTTAAAATTGTATTTTTTATAAAATGTTTCATAACGATAGTTTGTTCTGGATATATATTGTATGGTAGTAGTGATAGTGGTAGTAGTAGTAGTAGTAGTGGTAGTAGTAGTGGTAGTAGCAGCAGCAGCAGTAGCAGCAGTAGTAGTAGTAGTAGCAGTAGTAGTAGTAGTAGTAATAGTAGTAGTAGTAGTAGTAGTAGTAGTAGTGGTAGTAGTGGTAGTAGCAACAGCAGCAGCAGCAGTAGTAGTAATAGTAGTAGTAGCAGTAGTAGTGTTAGTAGTAGTTGTAGTAGCAGTTGTAGTAATACTTTGGTTAACTTTGCCTTTCTTCATTACGAGGCCGATAACATAAAGTACCAGTAATGCACTGAAGTCGATTTAATCGACTTCCCCCTCCCACAAAATTGCTGGCCTAAATCAGAAACCATTATTATACCAGTAATGCACTGGGTAATTGCTGGCCTTGTGCCAAAAGTAGAAACAATTATTATTATTATTATTAGTGGTGGTGGTGGGGGTAATAATAATAATAGTAGTAGTAGTAGTAGTAGTAGTAGTAGTAGTAGTAGTAGTAGCAGCAGCAGCAGCAGCAGCAGCAGTAGTAGTAGTAGTAGTAATAGTAGTAGTAGCAGCAGTAGTAGTAGTAGTAGTAGTAGTAGTAGCAGCAGCAGCAGCAATAGCAGCAGTAGTAGTAGTAGTAATAGTAGTAGTAGCAGCAGTAGTAGTAGTAGTACGATAATGACAACGACAATGATAATGATGATGGTGAGGAGGAGGAAGAGGAGGAAAAACAACGACAAGATGGAAGAAGAAGAAGAAGAAGAAGAGAAAGGGTGAGGATTAACAGAAGGGCGAGGAGTAAGAGGAAGGGGAGGAGAAGACGCTTCTGCCATTTTGATTTCTTGATATGTTGGCAGGCAAAAAATATAGAAAACTTGTGCTAATAATGCTTCCGTATACATTTCTGTGTTTGTTGTTTTTTATATCAACAAACAGCAATTTGATATGATGTTGATGAGGAGGAAGTGTTTAACCAGTTAGACAACCATGTTGGCATCATTCCCGTCCCTAGATAAATCTGATTTCTTACATTCCTAATTTCGAACAGATTTCTTTAATTAGACAACAGCGCAATCTTTTACTTGCTTTCACCAGTTTGACTGCCAACATGCTGGGACACCTCGCTCCCCACATAACGACGATCGTATCGGTTCCCCCTCCTCACACACACACACACACTCACACACGCATATATATATATACAAGGGCCTTGTTTCGGGAGGAGGGGGAGGGGGACGACGACCAGGGGACAAGTCCGTCCCCCCCCACTTTTTCAAACGTCTATGTTTTATTTGTTTATTTGATATAATTGTTTCTACTTTTGGCACAATGCCAGCAATTACCCCAGTGTGTTACTGGTACTTTATTTTATCGATTCCGTAAGGATGAAAGGCAAAGTTAACCTCGGCAGGATTTGAACTCAGACCATAGAGGGGTGTAACTCTATGCTGTAAAGCATGGCGTCCGACCCTCTACCGATACTGCCAATTCACCATTTGATTTATTTGATATAATAAATTCTTTTTAAGCTTATTTTTTTAACATCTGAACTTCATTTGAATATATAAAATTTAATTAGCGTAAAATATTACTTATGTGATAGGGTCCAGGAAAGGTACCATAAGTAATTTATTCTCCTTTAAGAATCAACAAATGTTGGTTTGTGCCCCTCACATTTTTAAGGTAAACGAGGCCCCTGTATATATATATCCTGTCAACTTATTTGCTCCCAACTAGCAGATTAAGAATGAGAGTAAGTTTGAACAATGTTCCACATTTGTTATTGTTTTGTTTAAAGTACGCTCTAATACCTGTTCTATCTTCCTCTCTCACTCACCTATTGAATCGTACAAGTTGTGAAATTGACCGGTTTACGCACGTGGTTGGTGAATATATCTAGAATTCGAATTCTAACCAGCGCGCTGACTCTATATCACTGTCTAATCGCCTGTTGGCATTTAATGTCCGGAAAAGGTTTTAGGTACTGCCATTGTTACTGTCGTACTATTTCTCACCATGGTACTTGGAGACTGGAGCCGAATGATACCATTCATTGTACAGCGATTGGAGACTGAATTTTTCTAATATCCGATTTTTCACTAACTTGTTAATTTGTGTTTGAGATATGTTGGCTGAGTGCTTATGGCTGGAGCGGAACTATTTGAATTTCATCTCCTACTGTCATGTAAATTTCTGAACCAGTAGCCAATCAGTTGACGGCATTATGATGAGGCACAGGGATTTCAGTTGCTAATGTTTTACTATGTCGACCGTCACATACAGTCATAGCCGACACGGACTGGAATCGAATTCTGTCGATCGATTGGTTATTGATAAGGTGAAACCCGCTGGTGAAGCAACATGTGCCTATTGTGTATTGTTGCATAATAAATGCAGGCAGTGGATGCTGTGCACTCTATTGTGCAATAGGTGTGGCCGAAACTCGAGTACGGGTATAGTTGAAGGTACCCATTTACATGTGTTGAGTTGAAGCGAATAACTATGTCTACTCTGGGATTTTACATAACATTATCTATTGAGTACGCTGAGATGCAACCCATACTAACAATGAAACCTATGCTAGTCCCGTCAACTTATTCATATATATATATGAATAAAATTAGAGCAAGAAGACAGGACTGTCCGTCATCAGTGATGTTCCAGCCATCATCGGTATTTCTTCGCATTATAGACCATATACCTCAGGCTGGTGCGAGCAATAACTAAAAAAGTTATTGGGACAAGTAGAATTGGGTGAGAAAGCGAGACATGTAAACAAACAGAGATGGTAATGCAACGGAAAGAGAGGCAGAGGGGGAAACAAGTCCGTGATATCTGTGAACTTAAGTTCGATCAAATCCTGGACGAGAAGAGAAGACACGTCCAGACCCTGTGAAATGTGAGCGAGAAAAGGATTTCACACAGTTCAGACGGGAGGAAGTGAGAAAGGGGGAGTAGCAGAGAGTGAGTGAGTGAAAGTGTGGGGAAGGTGCCAGCCGAGAGAGGGTGACTGGCAGAGGGGAGAATGAAGGTAAGAGATAGAAGGAGAGAGAAAGAGGATAGCAGTATGAAAGAAACAGACTGGTCACGGCGGAGGGAAAAATATAAATGAAAAATAGAGTGCTGCGTTGTTGTAAATGGGATACATATGAATAAAATTAGAGCAAGAAGACAGGACTGTCCGTCATCAGTGATCTTCCAGATATCATCGGTATTTCTTCGCATATATATATATATAATAATAATAATAATAATAAATGACAGGAGGCTGGACTTGTGTAAATCCTGGAAAGGTTTATTATACTATGATCATTTCAATGACCGGGTTCCGTATGAATCCAGTGATATCACCAGGTATTCGAAATATAATAAATGAATGTAATAGATAAAATCCATGGGGCTGAAAATCAAAGACCGGAGGACGACCGACCATCTAGCATATTCCACTTTAGCCGGTCACCCTCAAGTGCTGGCTATTCGGTCTACTTGAGGCTATCTGGTGAGGGGGGGGGGGGGGTAAAGCTTATAGTGTACTACTACCCTCCCGGCCAATTAGAAGAAAAACAGAAAGGGGGAGGAAGATAAATCAGCGTTAATATCATGCTACACGAAAAAAGACAGAAAGAAGAAGGATGAAAAGGAAGGAGAAAAGTCAGCGTTAGTGTCAAGCTACAAGAAGAAAGACAGAAAGAAAGAGGAAGAAAAGTCCGTACTAATGTCAAGCTAGTCAGGCCAGCAATGCCGCGAAAAAATTTATTCTAAAGGACCCGTATCTTAACCGAGGTATATATTATAACAGAGGTAAATATAGTGGGAGTCTGCATGTTATAATGTGTGAGCAGAAGATTGGAACGTTAAATTTTTGTTTAGATTTATAGGATGAAGTTATAAAAATTTAATATTTAAGATTAACATTATAAAATTAAATAAATTAGAAAATTGAAAATTAAACAGTTTAAAATTTTTAAGGTTTTGGTTGCGAGGTTTAAGTAAAGAAAGAGTCTTTTATGAAGAAACTTAAATTGTATTATAGAGTAAAGATGATGTCTTTGTTTAGCAGTCAAACAGCATGCGGCGACTGTAGGCTCCGTCGGCCCATCTTAAGCGCGTGTCAGCCATTCTGAGTGAGATCGCCTAGCGAAAGATATGGAAATCAATTTTCCAAGCACTCTAGGAATGTATAACAGGCTTCAGGTGCGCCAGTGGGAAGTCAGCCCTCATCGTTAGGCCATCCTTGTACCAAACCAGTACTATTAATTTACGCAGGAGGGGGATTTGTTTAAGTAGAGGGAAGCATGATACATCTAATATTTATGATTAGGTCTACAATTTAAAGGTACTATATGGCGGTCAAAAAATATAGGGTAATATGTACAGGCCCCCTTCGATCATGAATGACAATTAGATTTGCACCTAGAAAGTTCCCCTTCGAAGCACAATTCCGGGCAAGGTTTTTTGTGGAAGACCAGCAGTCTCCCCTGTAAACCAGTCACTCTTCTCCATGCCACCGATGTTGTCAAAGGGAAACGCAATGGCCGATACACCTTGACATCAGTGACGTCACAACTCATTTCTACAGCTGAGTGAACTGGAGCAACGGGAAATAAAGTCTCTTGTTCAAGGACTCAACGTATCACCCGTTCCGAGAATCGAACTCACAAATATATATATATATAATAGATAGATAAACAATGAGTTATTTGGTTTGTTATTTGGTTTGTTATTTTCCAGTTATTAATATTATTGATATAATAGATAGATAGATTTCTATTTATTGCCACTAGGGCGCAAAAGAAGGGGACAAATACAAGGGGGGAGTTTACAGATAGGTAGATAGATATTGAAAATGTAGGTGCTTCAACGTGTTTATTTATATGAATAATAGCCTAACTAATTCTGCATAAAACCCCTAGAGGGAAAAATAGTTGACAGCGTGGCACGCACACACACACACACACACACAAGCAGAAATATATGGTGAAGAAAGTAAGAATTTTGTTATTAAATGTCTTGCTTTCTCCACCAGATATATTTCTGCTTATCTTCTGCACATAAACTTTAAATATCAATTTCATTGTATCTAATCTCGCGTCTTTAATCATTGAGCAGGCTTCGCTCGTCTAAAGGATCTAACATATCATAATTCCTTCTCCTCTATTCTTATGATATATGACTCTTATTTTGATATATATATATATATATATATATATATATATATATATATATATATATATATATATATATATATACTAGCCGAATTACCCGCGCCTTGCTGCGTTTCACACATTTTTTTGTAAGAAAATGATGATTGATTTTAAATCAGTCATATAATTTATGGAGAAAAACTCTGCATTTCAATATTACTCAATGTAAAATGTAATGAATGAAAAATTGGAAAACATTATTTTTTGTAATATATCAAAGCAACATTACATTATTAAATCTTATTCTTATTTTGTTTCTTGTAAATAATTTTTTTCAAAATATCAATTCAAAACTTTTGTGAATAGGCATCATATCTTGTAATTTACCTATGGTTTAAATTTCATATAAATAGAAGGGAAAACATTTTCAGCGGGGATTTTCAGCGGGAGTTTGTGCCCACGGGGAACCCTTTGATTAAAATGAAATATACTTATCCAAGTACCCTGGGCAATGTAGTTTCAGAATATATATGGTTATGGGGGTCTATCTCCAAAACCATAGGAGGAGTTCGTGGACAAACAAACAAACAAACAGACAGGAACTACAACTTTGCCTTTCATCCTTACGGGGTCGATAAAATAAAGTACCAGTAATACACTGGGATAATTGCTGGCCTTGTGCCAAACGTAGAAACAATTATATTATATTATTAATTTATGTTCAAAGACGGAGCAATACCTCCACAATACAAGAGGTATCAATATTGTGACTTATCTTCAGGTGCTTACACGAGTTATACACACACACACACACACACACACTCAGGCACACACACACACAAACACACACTCAGACGCACACACAATCAGACGCACACACACACTCAGACACACACACACACACACACACACACACACACACACACACACACACACACACACACATACACCCACACACAAGGGGGTTTTTCAATTTCTGTTAACTAAATTTCACAAAGTTGGTATTTGTCAACTTGAGACAACAGTATATGACATTTACCCAGAGTGGGACCAAACCTGAAACCCTGTGACTGTGAAACGAACTCCTTCACTACATAACCCTGTCCCCACCTTAGCCTTTCTATGCTTTTGTGTTTAGTTAGAAATGTTCTAATTGTTCGTCCCGTGCTTATTTTGTATCGTTAGGAATAATTACCATTTGGAATGACATTATCGGTAGGGCTTCGGACACTCTGCTTTGTGGCATAGAGTTACAGCCCTTTACGTTCTGAGTTCAAATCCCGATGAGGTTAGTTTTGCCTTTCATCCTTACGGAGTCCATAAAGTACCAGTAACGCACCGGTGTTGATTTAATCAACTTTCCCCTTCCATTAACTAATAATAAACTGAAGTGAAAAACAGCCGGTGTGTGTGTTTCTATTGGTATCATGACACTAGCAAAGTAAAACAATATCTTTTTCAGCACATGATTTCACATAAAGAAATCTTGCTAAACGTTATCTAATATATCATTACAGATTTATTAATAGTTCCCCCACAACCTTTGATATACCACCTCATTCGCTATATATCTGTGAGTGCATATGTATGTGTATATGTGTGTATGTCCATATGTGAGTATGTGTGTATATGTATACATGTATGCATGTTATCTGTGTATATGTGTGTGTATATCTCTATGTGTGTGTATATGTAGGTGTGTGTATGTGTGTATATATATGTGTGTTTATGTGTGTCTGTGTATATGTGTCTGTGTATATGTGTGAAGCAGATATAAACCTATACGGGTGAACGATTCACGGGTGAAAAGAATCCCCTTCATATATGCCAGAAATTCCACCAGAGAATGCATCAAAATCATCGCAATTCTCCCCTAATATTGAGCTCCTATCTATGTGTGTGTGTGTGTGTATGTGTGTGTGTGTGTATGTGTGTGTGTGTGTGTGCGTGTATGTGTGTGTGTGTGTGTGTATGTATATATGTATGAATGTATGTATGTGTGTATGTATATATATATATATATATATATGTATGTATGTATATTTTTCTGGATTTATAATTTCACAAATGTTTGCCAATAGAGAGAGAGTCGGTTTCTAACAGACACAACACTCTCTCATTGGAAGTTACACACCATCAACTAGGTAGATATGTAAATATGCAGGTATGCATACATACATATCTACCTAGATATGTGCATATTTTGAGTTGTATGTGTGCATGTGCATATATTTGTATCTGTACATGTGTATATGCAGTTATTAGATGCAACATTTTTGGAATGTTTTACATATTTTTACTGTTTTATTAATGGATTGTACTTGTAATTTCCTAACTAGTTGTGTTCTTTCTGTTCCTGTGAAGCCTAGCTTCTCAAGATTTGTATGTATATATATATATATATATATATATATATATATATATATATATATATATATATATATATATATATATATATATATATATATGTATGTATGTATGTATGTGGGTATGTGTGTATGTATATATACACACACACTCACACACATATTCTCTTTTACTCTTTTACCTGTTCCAGCCATACAGCTGAGGCCATGCTGGGGTATATACATATATATATACATATACATATATATGTATGTGTGTGTATGTATACATGCATGTTTGTATGTTCTTCATATATATATATATTATTTCAAAATATTAATAAATATAGACATTCATGTGATCAAATATATTTGTTTGCTCAGTACGCCCTCATCAGATAAAATAAATTGATGTCTGACATACCTCAACTGTGCTGATGGTTCAATTCCCGTCTTCTGGTTATATATATATATATATTAATATATATATATATATATATATATATATATATATATATATATATATATATATATATATATATATATATATATATATATATATATATATATATTAATATATATATATATATATATATATATATATATATATATATATATATATATATATATATATATATATATATATAAATAATTAATATCTAGTAACATATATATACATACAGATGCATATCAATGCTAGCAAATATATAGGTTTTGTCTTAGTAACTTTGTGGTTCAATGCATGGGGTTGCAGAACAATAATATGAGAGACGTAAAATAAGAAAATTATAAAATTAACTTACTTACTAAAATTTCACTCCCAACTAATTAGTTTCTAAAATGGAATAAATATACTTTCCGAAGAAAATACAGAGAAGCATTTCGTCGTCAGGGAAGACTATTCTCAGCTAAGTATCCAGGCAAAGCGTGGACTCTGGAAACTTATACAAAAATAATTCAGTGGATAGAAAATAGCAAAGCGTGGACTGAATTCCTAGCCAGAGGCAGTGATTTTCTCAATGGCTAGGAATTCAGTCCACGCTTTGCTATTTTCTATCCACTGAATTATTTTTGTATAAGTTTCCAGAGTCCACGCTTTGCCTGGATACTTAGCTGAGAATAGTTTTACCTGACGACGAAATGCTTCTATATATTTTCTTCGGAAAGTATATTTATTCCATTTCAGAAACTAATTAGTTGGGAGTGAAATTTTAGTAAGTTAATTTTATAATTTTCTTATTTTACATCTCTCATATATATATATATATATATATATATATATATATATATATATATATATATATATATATATATATATATATATATATATATATATATATATATATATATATATATATATGTATATATATATGTATATATATATATATAAATTTATTTCATCTCTTCCATTATATCTTATCGTATTATTTTCACTTCTAATATAACTTACAATTAATTAATTAATTATTTAATTAATTTATTAATGTAACTAATACATATATGAATATATTTAACATTTTCATGTTTATACCATCATATCTCTATATGTTAACCACCAACACCACAACTACTCTCAATAATTATACTATGTTTACTTTTCTTCGCACACATTAAATTTATTTTTTATCATATTTTGTATTATTTTTCATCATCCTCGTTATAACTTATTTATTAACATTTATTCATTTACTGTAAATAAAACCCTTTTTTTGTACTGTTATTCTTGTACATATTATTCTTCACTATTTCAATATTATTACTCCAAGATAAACTTACATAGGAATTCACGAGAACTCACAAACTCGCCACCTACGGAAACCTCTTGTTGAGTCAAACAATGCCGTACGCTAAAACTATCCACAATACGGAGTATTCACTACCTCTAACTGGATTACCTCTAACGATATTTTGTTATCCCTCATATATATATATTTATATATATATATATATATATATATATGTGTGTGTGTGTGTGTGTGTGTGTGTGTGTGTGTGTGTGTGTGTGTGTGTGTGTGTGTGTGTGTGTGTGTGTGTGTGTGTATGTGTGTGTGTATGCAAGATACCCGTAGCTAAAACGTCAAGGAAACAATGTTCAATCTAGTACAAAAGATCTTATGTAGTTTATATTGCAGTTGATACTTAACATGTATGAGCTGCCTTAAGTTTCAGGGTCCAGTTTCAGAATGACTCCTTCAGTAAACAGTGGTGGCCATAACTGGACCCCGAAACCCAAGGTCCCGCATATATGTTAAGTGTATGAACTGTAATATAAAAAAAAAATATATATATATGTTAAATATGCATACATGTTAAGTGTATAAACTGTAGTATATATATATATATATATATATTTGAAAAAAAAGGAAAAGAATGATTTCACTTGTAGTTCTAAACAATTTGATTTAATTTTATAATATTATAATTTTATAATATTATAATATTAAAATTCTTCCCACCAAAGTTAAGAACTTACTAGATCTACCAACTCATAATATTATAATATAATAAAATTGTTTAGAACTACAAGTGAAATCATTCTTTTACTTTGTTTCAAATATACCTAACAGTACCAAGGATCTCACACATTTTCCAATATATATATATATATATATATATATATATATATTTATTAAAGTAACAGATTAAAGTTTAAGAAAAGAATCGCTGCTTTCACCCTTAACGGGATCTTCTGAAACTGAGAAGCTCCCGTTAAGGGTGAAGCTCCCGTTAAGGGTGAAAGCAGCGATTCTTTGCTTAAACTTTAATCGGTTATTTTAATAAATATTTGTTCTACGGTTTTTATATATTTGATATATATTTATCCTTATCGAGCCCTCTTTGGATTTTAGTCTTCAAATTTATTATTATTACTATATATATATATAACAAGGAGTGTGTGGTAAGATACCAGGTAGACCATAACCCACCAGAGTACTCAATACTTAGGGTAGTAGAGTGGATAATAGGAAAAGCGTCAGGACCCCGAGACGCTCGGATCTAGCTGTCGAAACGGCCGGAGCTCAACCGTCGGGGTCCTGACTCTTCCTATATATATATATATATATATATATATATATATATATATTCCTGTCTGTTTGTTTGTTTGTTTGTTTGTTCACAAACCCCTCCTATGGTTTTGGAGATAGACCCCCATAACCATATTTATTCTGAAATTACATTGCCCAGGGTACTTGGATAAGTGTATTTCATATTAATCAAAGGCTACCACGGGGGCACAAATCCCCGCTGAAAAGGTTTCCCCTTCCATTTATATGAAATTTAAACCATAGATAAATGACAAGATATGATGCCTATTCACAAAAGTTTTGAAATGATATTTTTAAAAAATTATTTAATTTACAAGAAACAATATAAGAATAAAAACAAATAACGAAACGAAATTAAATTTCGTTTCGTTTGTAACTCACTTTTGTATGACTGACGCTTAAACAATTAAGTTAAAGATGTACATCCATATATGTATACTGAAATACTAGTATGTATATGAATACACACACGTATACATATGTAGATGTACCAAGTTTTTTCACTGGTCACTTTACTGTGAGTGGCCAGCTATTCTGTATGTAAACACACAGACAAACCGGTTTTTAGAGTCATACTGTTTTTGAGGAAACACCTTTCCTCTATTCTCCAGAAAGCCAGACAAGGAATATTGAACTAGTTTCGTTGTTGTTACAACTCATCAGCAATATTTACCTATCTTCCGGCCTATCTAGAGAATCGTAAAAGCACATATCGTTATATGCTTTTTCTATGAAAATTAGTAGTGGGCAGACTAATTTGCATAGAGTGTGAGTAAGTACCGGTTCAACGGAGACGATAAAAACAAATAACGAAACGAAATTAAATTTCGTTTCGTTTGTAACTCACTTTTGTATGACTGACGCTTAAACAATTAAGTTAAAGATGTACATCCATATATGTATACTGAAATACTAGTATGTATATGAATACACACACGTATACATATGTAGATGTACCAAGTTTTTTCACTGGTCACTTTACTGTGAGTGGCCAGCTATTCTGTATGTAAACACACAGACAAACCGGTTTTTAGAGTCATACTGTTTTTGAGGAAACACCTTTCCTCTATTCTCCAGAAAGCCAGACAAGGAATATTGAACTAGTTTCGTTGTTGTTACAACTCATCAGCAATATTTACCTATCTTCCGGCCTCTCTATATATGGATGTACATCTTTAACTTAATTGTTTAAGCGTCAGTCATACAAAAGTGAGTTACAAACGAAACGAAATTTAATTTCGTTTCGTTATTTGTTTTTATCGTCTCCGTTGAACCGGTACTTACTCACACTCTATGCAAATTAGTCTGCCCACTACTAATTTTCATAGAAAAAGCATATAACGATATGTGCTTTTACGATTCTCTAGAGAGGCCGGAAGATAGGTAAATATTGCTGATGAGTTGTAACAACAACGAAACTAGTTCAATATTCCTTGTCTGGCTTTCTGGAGAATAGAGGAAAGGTGTTTCCTCAAAAACAGTATGACTCTAAAAACCAGTTTGTCTGTGTGTTTACATACAGAATAGCTGGCCACTCACAGTAAAGTGACCAGTGAAAAAACTTGGTACATCTACATATGTATACGTGTGTGTATTCATATACATACTAGTATTTCAGTATACATATATGGATGTACATCTTTAACTTAATATAAGAATAATATTTAATAATGTAATTTTGATTTGATATATTACAAAAAATAACGTTTTCCAATTTTTCATGCATTACATTTTATATTGAGTAATATTGAAATGCAGAGTTTTTCTCAATAAATTATATCACTGATTTAAAATAAATCATCATTTTCTTACAAAAAACAAACAAAACCAAATGTGTGAAACGCGCAAGGCGCGGGTAATTCGGCTAGTATATATATAATATTGTACATGTTATACAATGTTTTTTTTGCTTCCTTCTAAGAATTAGTCAAATACAATGAACTCTGAAAGATTGAATAATATCGATTCCAATTAAAATAAAAAATATGAGAAAAATGGTAAATGAACAAATATTGAATATATCGATTAATCCAGATATTCAATGACCTCGCCTGACTATTTAAAACAAATTAACGATTGGAGATTTCATTCGGTAACAACACCTCATTCATTTTCTTTGCAATCTAAACTATAATAAAGTAAGGTGTGCGGGACTGCATCCAGAATTTTTTTTAAATCCCGTTTGTAAAATAAGTTGGATTACTTTGAATAAATAATGAATGAATATTACATAATTTATCTACTAAATTTCGTTATTCTTGATTAAATATTAATAATCTTGTGGCTTATTTTGAGATTCACTTCTTTATAAACTTTCAAATGCCAACACTTCCGGTTAGCGATCGCTTAAATAATCATTCATATATTTCTGTCACTAATTTTCTCCTACTGCAGTTTATATATAATATCTTTTTTAATGTATCGTGGATTACGTTACTGATTATATAAGACAGTGTAACACAGACTTCGTTCAATTTATGTGTATATTGTCAATTACGATGTTATTTGATTTATCATATCTACATGTATATATACTTGCGTATAATATCTATATACACACTACACATGCTAGCAGAAAACCTCCCGAAGGATGTTTTTTCTGATAGTGTTACTAATGCCAACAATTTGCGACACCTGTGAAAATTGTAGGTGTGTGAGGTGAAGAGAAGCCGTTGAAACTGTGTTAGTGTCTCCAACACAGAAGAGTGGTGATGACAGGGTAGAAAGTCACAGTATCACAGCTGGTTGTGCCTATATCCAGCAGACTCGGTCACATAAGCTCTTTACTTTATAGCTTATAAACAATATATATATTTTAACAAATGCTAAAGCAGTTGATAGTTACATGCATTCCCCCTGGGACGCCAGAAGAGCCACACAGACAGTTAATCTCTCATTCAACTGACATCATTTAATATGTATGGTTTTCTAATTATTATTTCTGTATTACTCTTCTTTTGTACCTTTCTACGGAAAATGAAATAGCTTTGACGTATGCAAAGACACACACACACACACACACACGCACACCCACACACACACACGCACACACACGCACACCACACACACACACACACACACACATACACACACACACATACATACACATATATATATAAATATATATAAATGTATGTATGTACGTATATATGTAAGTGCGCTAGGGCGAGAAATAAAATTCTAATTCTATTTATATATGTATATATGTATAGGTGGTCATATATATAATATATAAAATCGCTTTGGCATATGCAAGCATGTTTTAAATATATATACACATTAGCCTCTTGGCAATACACTTCGTCTTCGTTGATTTATTATTTTAAATCGATATGGACAAACTGTAGTATAATAATTAGTATACTTCAATCTGGCTAAATTTTTCTTTTGCAATATATATACAGATGTGTTGGTATCTGTGTTTCATCACATACATATTCGTTTATATAGATATATATATATCTGTATATATATATAAAACATGCTTGCATATATATATATATATAATATATGTGTGTATATTTCACTCAAACACACGAACAACACATATATATATATATATATATATATATATATATATATATATATATGTGTGTGTGTGTGTGTGTAGAAACGTACTCAAATACAACAAATATATATGACTAGACAGGGAAAGAGAGAGGCGTAGTAAGAGGTGCAAGCTTTCTTCTGCACTGTAATGGCCGTAAGTTAAGAATCACGACTCCCTGCCATTAGTGGCAACTACACTATGTTAATTAAATACACTATAATTAAAAGGATATACTTTAGCGGTTTCTTGGTTAAATGTCTCCCTGGAAGTAATTTGGAAATGCCATCGTCGAATTTTGCTGAGTATATATAATCGATAATTGTTTCTACTTTAGGCGCAAGGCCAGCAATTACCCAGTACATTACTGGTACTTTATTTTATGAAAGGCAAAGTTAACCTGGGCGGGAATAATATATATAAATAAAATATTTTTCCCAATATCACACATCAATCTAAAACCACTTTTCATATGTTGATTTAAAACTGCACTATCCACAAGTGTTTTTTAGCCTTCATATCATGTTCTCCTGTTTTATCTGATGAAAACACAAATATTATTGCATGATGATGTTTGTTTTTGAAATGCGCATAATAAAATACATGGAACTCCTTTAACCATCTTTTGATCTTATATTATATATATATATATATATATATATATAATATATATATATGTGTGTGTGTGTGTGTG
>OZ024741.1:399237369-399242369 GCA_964016885.1 Eledone cirrhosa
AATGTAGAAACAATTATTTGTGTGTGTGTGTATGGAAGAGAGAAATAATCAGTTATCTGATGTTTTTGAACTGACCGGTTTCAGCTATAGGTTCATTTGAGAGGGTACATTCGCGCTGGGGCTGTGTATTCTTTTTAAATATACATATACTCATTTGAGTGTGTGTGTCTGAACTAGTGTACATGCAGGGACGTTAATGTACATGCAGGGACGTTAATGTACATGCAGGGACGTTAATGTACATGCAGGGACGTTAGTGTACATGCAGGGACGTTAATGTACATGCAGGGACGTTAGTGTACATGCAGGGACGTTAGTGTACATGAGGGACGTTAATGTACATGAGGGACGTTTATGTACATGAGGGACGTTTAGGCGGTTGAAACATGTATCAAATCGTCACAAAATTATCTTTGTTTCAGCTTAAAAGTAAATTGTAATATAAAGATAAACATGAAAAATAACTGCCACTGCTACTCTGCTGCAGCTGTTGCCTCCACCACAACCTCTACTAAGTATAAAATAACTGCCACTGCTACTCTGCTGCAGCTGTTGCCTCCACCACAACATCTACTAAGTATAAAATAACTGCGACTGCTACTCTGCTGCAGCTGTTGCCTCCACCACAACCTCTACTAAGTATAAAATAACTGCCACTGCTACTCTGCTGCAGCTGTTGCCTCCACCACAACATCTACTAAGTATAAAATAACTGCCACTGCTACTCTGCTGCAGCTGTTGCCTCCACCACAACCTCTACTAAGTATAAAATAACTGCCACTGCTACTCTGCTGCAGCTGTTGCCTCCACCACAACATCTACTAAGTATAAAATAACTGCCACTGCTACTCTGCTGCAGCTGTTGCCTCCACCACAACCTCTACTAAGTATAAAATAACTGCCACTGCTACTCTGCTGCAGCTGTTGCCTCCACCACAACCTCTACTAAGTATAAAATAACTGCCACTGCTACTCTGCTGCAGCTGTTGCCTCCACCACAACCTCTACTAAGTATAAAATGTAGAAAATATACCGAAAATATTGAATAGAAAGCGAAAGATATTTGAAAATAAAAATAAACAGCACACACATACACATATGTATATATAGATATAAATAGATAAAACAGCATAAATAAACACACACGCATATATATATATATATATATATATATAAACAAACATAAATTATCGAGATTCGCATTTCGGCCCATGAAATAAGGAAAAACAACCTCCAAGATGTGAGGCAAGTGCTCAATGGTTGAGATGAACCAGAGCTATAACAAACGTTAAAGGCCAAACACACTGAGACGATGGTTAAACAATCATTCGCATAGCCAAAAAAACGATCAAGTAATTCGGGTATTGAAAATTTACCCGGACCCCTGGAAGGTTGGTAAAATCCAGTATATGGGTTTCTGCGGCTCCTAAATCAAGTACCGTCCGCTTACATAAATAATGTCAGGCTTCTGGTAAGATGATTGAACAAGGAAGCCACTTTCTCAACAGGTTTTAGTTCAATGTTAATACAAGGACTGACTATTGCTGACTGCACGTGGGGATCGACAAGGGAGGCAGCCCCTATATCAGGCGAATAAATTCAGTTGTGTATATTTTTGCAAGAATGCAAAAAACATCACAAATCGAATAGAGTTCTCAACAGAAGGGTTAAAATTAACATGAGCTATTCATCAGTCAATAGAATCAACTAAAAAATCAAGAAAATTAACTGGTCAATAGCTAGAGTCTGGAGATAAATACAAATATAATATATATATAAAATAACGTTTTCGCTCTACATGGCTGATCAGTCACTGTGTATTTTTGAAAATAGCATATATTTTCACTAGCTCTGACAGTTTGGCAGGTGAACAGTTAGCTGTACTGATGAAGGGTGATACCCAGAAACATTAGTGTCTGCAGTTCTGTTCACATGCCAACACAAGAGCGAGCATGAAGGGTTCATTCTACTGACATGGCTATAAAATTGAGGCTTGCTTTCATAATTACAAACGAATCGAATGTTATTATTAATATTTGAAAACTCAGATTACATTTATATATATATATATATATATATATATATAGAGAGAGAGAGAGAGAGAGGGAGAGAGAGAGAGAGAGAGAGAGAGAGAGAGAGAGAGAGAGAGAGAGAGAGAGAGAGAGAGAGCTGTTTCTTTATTTGCCCCAAGGGCGTAAAAGAAACGGGACATTACAGGACGTGATGATAGATAGATAGGTAGATGGAGAGAAAGATTGATAGATTGGCAGATGGATAGATAGATTCACAGATAGACAAATATATAGACCATCAGATAGACAAATAAATAGATTCACAGATAGATAGATATACGGATAGATAGACAGACAGACAGACAGACAGATAAATATATATGTAGATAGATAGATATATTTCTTTATTTGCCACAAGGGCGCACAAGAAAAGGGGACAATACAAAGACACATGCCGCTGATTTTACATACAGTCATGTAAAAAAATAAATATATAAAACAGACAATTATAACAATCGAAATCCCCAATAGGGGAGAGACGCCACAAATGGGTTGTTTAATACCCCGTCGATAGAACAACCTTCAACTTCAGGAGCGTGTTGTGCAAGTGCTCCTTCTTCCTTTTGCTCTCTTCTTTAACCTACAGGCTTATAAACAGAGAAGGCCCAATCACTCGGGCCATTTTCGCTTCATTCACCCACCTTTCAGTAAATTTACTGGGGTGCAGTGCCTCTCTCTCCACCCTGATTCTCCTTCTAAAGTGATACTTAAAGAAGGGAATCAATTGTTGTCCGGAGAGAAAGGCATCTGTCCTCAGTCCTCTCAATCTCGTCCACCATATAACCTCTTTCACCATAGCCACTGTACAGAGGAAAACCGCCTCTCTTTCGTTTTTGAAAGAGGCTGGCGGTTTGATCCTTACTATGGACTCGGCAGTCAACTGGATTTGTCCCATACGCGACAGCACTTGTTCTGCGTAGTTCCACAGGTCGCTTACGCCCGAGCGGTGTACAATTGCGTGCAAGACGGTTTCAATGTCCTGCTCGCATCTTGGACACGTCCTCTTGGAAGGATCCCTGCCGGGGCGTCCGTGCCTGTAAATCTTATCTCGAACGGGTAGAGCTCCTCGGTAGCACTGCCAGGCCAGGGACCTCTGGAAGTTGTCCATAGGTCCCGGGCGGAAAGTCCTACCGAACAGACTGGTGAGCTCGTCGTCTTCGACGCCTAGGTCTCCCCGAGCACGTCGTCGCACTTGTAGATAGATTGATAAATAGATAGATAAATAGATATGTTAAACTGTCTACTACATAGTGTAAAGTTAGGTTTTAGGTTAAAACTGAGAATTTGTTTGCTATTCGTATACCACAGTTTTTTTAATCTATGTTACGTTAAAAATCGCATAACATGAAATCTAGTTTGATCTAGGTTACGTTAAATATCACATAGCGTAAAACCTGAGTTTAATCTATGTTACGTTAGATATCACTATCAGAAAAACCACCCTCTGGTGGTTTTCTGTTAGCATGTGTAGTGTGCATATTGATATTATACGCAAGTATATATGCATGTAGATATGATACATCAAATAAAATCGTAATTGACAATATACACAGAAATTGAACGAAGACTGTGTTACACTCTCTTATGTAATCAATAACGTAATCCATGATACATTAAAAAAGACGATATTATATATAAACTGCATTAGGAGAAAATTAGTGACAGAAATATATGAATGTTTATATAAGCGATCGTTAATCGGAAGTGTTGGCATTTGAAAGTTTATAAAGAAGTGAATCTCAAAATAAGCCACAAGATTATTAATATTTAATCAAGAATAACGAAATTTAGTAGATAAATTATGTAATATTCATTCATTATCCCGCCGTGGTTGACTTTGCCTTTCATCCTTACAGGGTCGATAAAATAAAGTACCAGTAATGCACTGGGTAATTGCTGGCCTTGTGCCTAAAGTAGAAACAATTATTTATTCAAAGTAATCCAACTTATTTTACAAACGGGATAATTATTATAGTTTAGATAGCGTAAAACCTGACTTTGATGTATGGTACGTTAAATATCACAGCGTAAAACCTGACTTTGGTGTATGATACGTTACATATCATAGCGTAAAACCTGACTTTGATCTATGGTACGTTAAATATCACAGCGTAAAACCTGACTTTGATATATGGTACGTTAAATATCACAGCGTAAAACCTGACTTTGATGTATAGTACGTTAAATATCATAGCGTAAAACCTGACTTTGATGTATGGTACGTTAAATATCATAGCGTAAACCCTGACTTTGATGTATAGTACGTTAAATATCACAGCGTAAAACCTGACTTTGATGTATAGTACGTTACATATCACAGCGTAAAACCTGATTTTGATGTATGGTACGTTAAATATCACAGCGTAAAAACCAAGTTTGATCTATGGTACGTTAAATATCACAGCGTAAAACCTGACTTTGATGTTCGGTACGTTAAATATCACAGCGTAAAAACCAAGTTTGATCTATGGAACGTTAAATATCACAGCGTAAAACCCGAGTTTGATCTATAGTACGTTAAATATCACAGCGTAAAACCCGAGTTTGATCTATAGTACGTTAAATATCACAGCGTAAAACCCGAGTTTGATCTATAGTACGTTAAATATCACAGCGTAAAACCTGAGTTTGATCTATGGTACGTTGAAGAACACGTAGCGTAAAACCTGAGCTTGATGTTTGAAAAAACATGTTTCATGGCGGACAACCGCCATGGAACATGTAGTAAATGTATCGCAAAGCATTTTGTTCGACGCTCTGAAGATTCTGCCAATCAATTATGATAATAACTCTTTCTTTCTAGTGGAAAGACCAACAAATTGGCGGAAAGAGTAAATTCGATTATATCGACCCGAGTACGTTACTGATACTTTATTTTATCGAACACAGAAGGGTGTAAGTCAAATTTGACCTCGGCGAGATTTGAAC
>OZ024741.1:399247369-399257369 GCA_964016885.1 Eledone cirrhosa
ACGTAAAATAATCAATCGTAAGAAACAGGGGTTGTTTTGTTAACCATGTACATGCTATAGCAAGTCACATCGGAGACTGGAATAGTTCCTTTATTTTCCCAGGAAGAAGAGATATTAATCTCGAAATATCAGGACATATGAATAAATTAAGGTAAAAAAACAATCCCGGTACCGTCGTGGCTTTCAAACATCGAATTCTTTATACCATGCTTCAAGTAAACTACAAATTCCTTCTTACATATATATATATATATATATAATGTATAAAAATCAATACAATATAATTACCTCATTACCAGAGGTTTCCCGAATGAGGCGAATACGAAATAAACGACTTCATTCGTTCGCCAGACGAGGCAATATAAAACATGGGCAAATACTTAGAAAAACACATCAAGAAAATCAAAAAAAGATATAGATAAATGAAATAGAAATTGAAATATATAAAAATCTATCAAGAAATATAGTTAGGTGTGTGTATATGTATGTATATACGCTCCCAGATGTGCATATATGTATATGTGTACATATACATGTATAGTGAGAAAGTGTGCGTAATTCTAAAATAGGGCAAATGTGTCTATATGTCTGTATTATACAAACAGAAATGGTTACATCGTAAATATATGAGTATGAAGGCGCGCGCATAAAACGCCTGGACACTCGTACGCTTAGGTGCGGAAAGAAAGGAGGTAAGGGAGTGTAATAATTAAAAGAAAAGGGTCAGTCTCGATATATTTATAAAAATATAATAACGATAAATTAGATAGAAAAAATTAAAGAAAACAAAAAAAGGGGGTATATACATACACAGACACGCGTGTCTCACAAAAGAAATGTAAAAATAATTATGCTTATATAAACACGCGCACTTACACTTCCATACGTTCGATACGTACATACACACATACCTATACTCACGCATATAAACCTGTTTACATGCCCACGTATGAAACTGAGTAAGTAAAAAAAGGAAGGGGGGCGGGAGAAGAAAAAAGGAACAAAACATAAAACCGAGATGTCAAAAGCACGGATATAAAGACACGTACACATACGCATAATATATACATACACACACACACAAACACCTGTACACACACACACATATACACATACACACACACACATACATACACACACATACACACGCGCACGCGCGCGCACATACGTAGTCACTCATGTACATATATAAAAAGTATACACACATTAAGGCGTTCAGCCATATTGAAATGTGGATAAATAAGTACAAATATAAAATTGTAAGATAGGCTGCGCAAAAATAAAATAAAAATGAAAATATCTGGATTGAAAAACACAAAAGACAAGTGTAATCAGTTAGTGGAGGAAGTGTAATCAGTTGCCTCGTCTGACGAACGAATGAAGTCGTTTATTTCGTATTCGCCTCATTCGGGAAACCTCTGGTAATGAGGTAATTATATTGTATTAATTTTTATACATTAAATTTTGCTCTGATACTTACATAGAGCACTCTTCATTTCTATGACCTTTTCTGTTTCCAACGGAAATTTCAATACTTATATATATATATATATATATATATATATATATATATATATATATATATATGTACTTTGAGAAGGAATGCCATACACTCATTTTCAGATAAGAAATCTTACAAAGCAAATACAAAAACGAAGTATATATAATATATATATATATATATATATATATATATATATATATATATATATATATATAGAGAGAGAGAGAGAGAGATAGGAACAAGTAAGACCCCGACGGCTGAGCTCAAGCCGTTTCGACGGCTAATTCTGGCCTGAATTCAGTCCAGAATTAGCCGTCGAAACGGCTTGAGCTCAGCCGTCAGGGTCTTACTCGTTCCTATTACCCACTCTACTACCCTAAGTATTGAGTACTTTGGTGCGTTATGGTCCACCTGGTTCCTTACCACATTTCCTTCGTTATATATATATATATAGAGAGAGAGAGAGAGAGAGAAAGAGAGTGAGATAAGGTAGAAATTTATATACAACTCAAATGTATGTGGAGAATTGTAAATGATAGTGTAAATTGCCAAAAAAGTTTCAGAATGTGCTCAACATATTTATAAATTATTGTTCTGAAGAAACAGGAGATGATTTTAGGGGGAAACAGTTGGAAAAGGGCGGACATTAACACAGAGCAAGTATAATGAAATATATTGGTGGAAAAATTAGTTTTTAAACAATTTTCAATCCTTAATTTTCCATCTATCTATCTATCTATAAGGTTTTTCAAATACCACTTTAGAAGAACAGTCAGGATGGAAAGAGAGGTGCTGTACCCCAGCAAGTTTTATGAAAGGTGGGTGAAAGTGGCGAGAATGACCCGAATGAATGGGCCTTCTCTCTATATCAGCCTGTAGCTTGAGCAAAAAGAGTACTCCTGGAGATGAGGGTTGCACATTTTTTCATGTAATGTCTCCCCCTATTGGGGAAAATCGATTAATTTTTAAATTGCATTTGTGATAGTATTTTACACGTTTTTATTGTATGTAAACTTCCCCCTTTGTATTGTCCCCTTCTTTTGTGCCCCTGTGGCTAATAAAGAAACATATCTATCTATCTATAAGGATGTATTGTCAGAAGTAGAACACGTGCTCTAAGAAACGAGGGAGCCAAAGCTGTTAGCTGGGCCCGAGTGGCAGAGACGAAAAGTGGCAACAAATCCACAATTCGGTCTTTGCAAGACAAAGATGGACGCATTATATTTGAATCCAAGCAGATGTGCGCAGCCTTCCAGCAGCATTTTGCACAACCGTTCGAGCAAAGCGGTACATCGAGCGAGGTGATGGACTTCAGCTCCTACCTCGACAGCGTACCACGACTCTCGAGCACGGATGCGGAGAGCTGCGAAAGGCCGATCACAGCGGGCGAAATAGAAGACGCCCTAGGCCGCTGAGGGAAACGCAAATCACCCGGTTTAGACGGTCTACCCTATGAGTTTTACATAGGCATGCCAGACTTGTTCGCTGGCGTCCTTGAAGTGGTCTACTGCAACTGGCAGCAGAACGGGAGGATTCCCAGTTCTGTAGGCAGAGGCATAGTAACGCTGATCAGGAAAGATGAGAACAAGGGGGATGAGATAAGAAATTTCAGACCCATAACTCTGCTCCACACAGAGTGTATCCTCGTTTCTTCAATCTCCACTACAAACCTTCCTCGGGGACTGCCATGTTGTATCACTTATAACAACTACAAAGCACCATAGCATAGCTAACGGTTTTCATTTTCATATATCTGCTATTCATAAATTTTAGTGAAATAAGATAAACGCGAATGCGTGCATACACATACCACACAAACACGCACACATACCACCCACACATACCACACACACACACTCGTTACCCTATTTTCTCAAATATTATTTAAAGTGATGGAAAATTATGCTAATTTACATTGAGACGAACGCATATATATATATATATATACATATATAAATACACACAAACATATATATATATGAATTAAAAGGCGCTGTGTGGTTACTAAAAATTATTGTTTAGAAAACGTAAGAGAAACACAAATAACGACAATTCCCGCTCTTTGGCTGTCTGCTGAGGGTCGCTAAATCGGCTCATTAAAGACAGTCTTTAGTGCGCCGATACATCAGTGACCCTCAGCTGAAGAGCGGGAATTGTCGTTGTTTGTGTTTCTCTGATGTTTTCTAAACAATATATATATATATTCGTAAAGACCTGAAGATCCGCCTCTTCATTGCTGTAGTGGTGTCTGTGCTGCTGTACGGGTTTGAGACTTGGACACAGACCAAGAAACTCATTCAGTGGTGGATGCGTGCTACACCAGAATGCTGAGGATGCTCCTCTAAACATTAGTCAGTACACCCTGATGATGAAGAACTCAGAGCTGTACGGGAGCCTCCCAAATGTCAGCTTGAGAGTAGCACAGAGGAGACTGGGGTTAGCTGGACGTGCTCACCGACATCCAGAGTTGACACGGCACTCAGTGCCGCTGTGGGAGCCCTTGCATGGACACACTGGAAGTGGAAGACCGAGGTTAACATATGTTGATGTCCTAAGGACAGACACTGGTCTCTTGGAGACGCAGGACATGGCAGCGATAATGAGGGACAGAGACCGCTGGAGAGAACTCGTCCATGGATCTCGGGAATTTTACCCACCCTAGACACACACAAACACACACACACAAACACACACAAACACACACAAACACACACACACACACACACACACACATACACACACACACACACACACACACACATATATATATATATATATATATATACATATATTATATATGTGTATATATAATATATATATATATATATATATATATATATATATACATATATATATATATGGTATTAGGATTGGTGGTCTGAAATAGCGATGTATACATGAATGTATGTATATTATATTGCCAAATATACTATACATACATTCATATATATATATGTCTGTATGTTGTCGTATTTCAACTATTTATTATGCCTTGATATATTACTATTGAGATCCAGCTATAGACCTTCATTTGTTGAAGATATCAATGAAGGTCAGTATACTTATGTAGTTATTTTATGTAATATAAATATACAGATTGTAGGAACATTATCCGGATACATACATACATACATACCTACATAGACACACACACACATATATATATATATATATATATATATATATATATGAAGGTCTATAGCTGGAGTTCACATGGATCTCAATAGTAATATATCAAGGCATAATAAATAGTTGAAATACGACAACATACAGACATATATATATATGAATGTATGTATAGTATATTTGGCAATATAATATACATACATTCATGTATACATCGCTATTTCAGACCACCAATCCTAATACCATATATATATGTATGTATATATATATATATATATATATATATATATATATATATATATATATATATATATATATATATATATATATATATATATATATATATATATATATATATATATATATATATATATATATATATATATATACATACACACATACATATATATACACACAAATATATATATATATATGTCATATATATATATACAAATGTATATTCACACATACATACACACATACACACACGCATACTCACACACATACACACACACACATGTATGAGGAAAAACATTCAGACGAGAAAAGCCAAGCCCATAAACATAGAAACATTGACACCTGAATGCATGTTGCTTGTGAAGAAAGTAATATAGAAACCAATAAAACAAAGTCAACAAACGACAGGGACGCTTGATTCTTAAGTCAAAGTAAATTAGAAAAAATAAATATTTATGGCCATTTTGAAATTAACAATCAATAAGTAAATAAGGAGTCAGTAACAATCCTCGAGGAATCATAGATATTGTGTCAGTTGTAATGTAACCTAGCTACTAATTAAAACATGATAGGCTCTCTACATTATATTAAGTTCTGTATACACACACACACACACACACACACATACATGTATATATATATATATGTATGTGTGTGTAGAAATTTCGTATTTCTAAAGAAACACGGTTTTAGGAAGCCGTGCAAACACCAGGGCTAACGCCCTCTGGTGGTGTCCAGCAAAAGCAAGGGGGACAACCGTCTATGCATTTCAGGCTCGACTGGCCTCCTTCAGGACGGTCCCTCCCACCGCTTGCAAGCGAAAATGAATATTAAAACTCTACTTCGGTATTGAGTACTCTTTTCTCTTGACGGCTAAGAGAAAAAAATACTCAATACCGGAGTAGAGTTTTAATATTCATTTTAAGAAGGCTATACAAGAACACTTGTCTGATGACCCTGTGAAGAACAGGTGAAACTTCAAAGCAACAAGACTCACTGTTTAGCCTTTATAAAATGAATATATATATATATATATATATATATATATATATATATATTTAGGTTTGAAGGTTCACCACTGGATAGAGCTGGTCATTCCGTATGGTCAATCTTGATGCAATAATATGGAGAGTACTCAACCGTCTTCGTTTGTGTAGTTGGTGGTGCGAGTACGGAGTTGAATACCTTTTTACTTTATTAATGTGTTTCTATCTTCGTATTCTGCTTTTATTTTTTTGTTTTTTGCTTACTGTTCCTTTTATTTAGGTTTTTATCGCTTTACTCTCATTAAGTACTTATCATTGTACTCATTAGCACACGACACTAGAATATCTCCCCCTGAGAACCACAATACTTATAACCCGGACTATCACGGGACCTAGATATAGTCTATTTGCGCTTTTCATCGGGTTTTATAATTGATTACACGCGATGATCCGACTGGTGTGGTGGTTTTCCTGGCTGCGCGCCCGGTGCTCTGGTGCATAAACCTCCCTTGAGTGCTTGGAAAAATAAATTTCCCCTTCTTTCGGTAAATGAAATTACTCAGAGCGGCTTGCTTCGCCCCGGGGCCCGCCGCGCCGCCGTTTTTGACCGCCATATAGTACCTTTAAATTCTAGGCCTAATCATAACTATTAGCTGTATCATGCCTCCCTCTACTGGCACTTAAACAAATCCCCCTCCTGTGTAAATTAATAGTACTCGTTTGGTATAACGATGGCCTAACGACGATGGCTGACTTCCCACTAGCACACCCGAAGCCTAGAACAGTTACATTCCTCGAGTGATCGGAAAAATTGATTTCCATATCTCTTGCTAGACGATTTCACTCGGAATGGCTGACACGTGGTTAGGATGGGCTGGCCGAAGTCTGCAGTCGTCGCGTGCTGTTTGACTGCTAAACAACGACTTAATCTTTACTCTATATCCCACCCTGAAAACTTATCGAGGATCTCTAAAATACACTTAAAATTTTTTAATAAAAGACCCTCTCTGTAAATTCTTTAACTAAATCTCGCAACCCAAACCTTACATTTTTTTGAACTGTTTAATTTTTAATTTTCTAATTTTCTAATTTTAATCTTTAATTAAATTTTTTAAATTTCAACCTATAGATCTAAACAAAAATTTAACGTTCCAATTTTCTGTTCACACATTATACCATGCAGACGCCCACTATATATACCTCTGTTATACTATATACGTCTGTTAAGATATAGGTTCTTTAGAATAACATTTTTCGCGGAAATTCCTAGCCTGATTGTAGCATGACATTAACGCTGACTTTTCTTCTTTCTTTCTGTCTTGTTTTTTTCTCTTTGACCGGGAGGTTAGTAGCACATTATAAGCTTTCGCCCCCTCACCAGATAGCCTTAAGTAGACCAAATGGCCAGCTCTTGAGGGCGACCGGCTAAAGTAGAAGATGGTACATGGTCGGTCGTCCTCGGGTCTATGATTTTCAGCCCCATGGATTTTATCTGTTACATTCTTATTATATTTCGAATACCTGATGATATCACCGGATTCATACGGAACCCGGTCATTGAAATGATCATAGTATAATAAACCTTTCAAGGATTTACACAAGTCCAGCCTCCTGTTATTTTATATATATATATATATATATATATATATATATATATATATATATATATTAAAATAACAGATTAAAGTTTAAGCAAAGAATCTTCTGAAATATTTGGTCTAGGGTTCTTACATATTTGATATATATTTATCCTTATCGAGCCCTCTTTGGATTTTAGTCTTCACATTTATTATTATTACTATGTATATATATATATATATATATATATATATATATATATATATATATATATATATATATATATATATAACTAATATATTTCTTCATTGTATTGAGTTGTTTGCTTTGGTGTTTCTGATTGCTTTTTGCGCGCGCACACACACACACACACACACACATATATATATATATATATATATATATATATATATATATATATATATATATATATATATATATATATATGTGTGTGTGTGTGTGTGTGTGTGTGTGTGTGTGTGTGTGCGCGCAAAAAGCAATCAGAAACACCAAAGCAAACAACTCAATACAATGAAGAAATATATTAGTTTAAAGCTTGATATAGTAAGGAAAGTGTCTTTACGTTTAGGGCACTAGTCCTTCATCAGAAGGTAGAATGAGAAATAAAAGATGAATTTGAAAGAGTGAGTGTGAGAAGAGGAAGGAACGGAAACATTTTTTAGAGAATAAGCACATATGTATTCAGTCGGCCATTTTGGAGAAAATGTACATACGTATGTTTGTATACATATTCTTATGTATTCCTCTATATATGTATGTATATATACATATATATGAGTATGTATTGTGTGTGTGTGTGTGTGTGAGCTTGTGTGTGCGTGTGTGTGTGTCTGTGTGTGCTCGTGTGTGTGTCTGTGTGTGTTTGTGTGTGTGTCTGTGTGTGTGTGTGTATCTGTGTGTGTATCTGTGTGTGTGCGTGTCTGTGTGTATGTGCGTGTGTGTGTGTCTGTGTGTGTGTCTGTGTGTGTGTCTGTGTGTGTGTATGTGTGTATGTGTGAATGTGTGTGTCTGTCTGTGTGTATGTGTGCATGTGTGAATATGTATGTATGTGTGCGTGCATTCGAAAACTTTATGACATTTAATTTTTACCCATTTATTGCTTAGTTCTCATGTAAATCTGTGTTGGATAACTCAAGCCCTCTCACCCAAATACTGCAACATCTTCCGTTATGCATTACAACCAATATATCTCACATATATATATTTTGAGAAACCCAATAAAATACCATTCAGAATGGGCCCAACATAATTCTAATTAAAAGTAAAATATATATTCAAAAACAACAAAAAGAAAACGAAGCAAGCTGCAATAGTCATCAGTAGAGTGCCAAACAATATGCTTTGTGGCACATAGTTACGGCCCTTTACGTGAGTCGAAATCCCGTCGAGTTAGCTTTGCCTGTCATCCTTACGAAGTTGATAAAATAAAGTACCAGTAAGGCACTGGGGTAATTGTTGGCCTTGTGCCAAAAATAGAATAGCTTTGTGTTTCATCCTTAGGGTGTCAATAAAATATAGTACCAGTAACGCACTGGGGTCAATTTAATCACTTATCCTTCCTACCAAAATTGTTGGCCTTGTGCCTGAATCAGATAGGATTAGCAGTATCGGCAGAGGGTCGGACGCCATGCTTTGACGCATAGAGTTACGACCCTTGCCATTCTGATTTCAAATCTCGCCGAGGTTAATTTTGCCTTTCATCCTTACGGGGTATAAAATAAAGTACCAGTAATGTACTGATATAATTGCTGGCCTTGGGCCAAAACTAGAAACAATTACTACAGTTCTATTGAAGGACTGGGATGGTTGGATGTTTATAATGAGTTTATCTAGATTAGTATTTCATTGCTAGTATGACAGCTCACATCTATGCAGGTTTAGCTGGCCTCCTCCAAAGTATATATCGTTGGAGGTGTCTTGGGTGATTTAATGATAGGGATCCCAGTCCTATCATCTCATTTCTACAGCTGAGTAAACTGGAGCAACGTGAAATAAAGTGTCTTGCTCAAGGAAACAACACATCTCCCGGTCTGAGAATTGAACTCACAACCTTTCGATTGCAAGCCCAATGCTCTAACCACTAAGCCATGCGCCTTCACTTTATTACAGTTCTAAAGACGTGGGTGTTAATGAGGAATACTTTAAGGATGTAGTTCTCCTGGAGATGTTGGATTGTGAGACAGTTCCGGTTAAGGGAATTAAATGGCTGTGATAAACATAACTAATTAAGGTGTGGTTGTGTTAAAGTATTCAAGCATTCGGAGCAAGTATTGTCAAACAGATTGGAAATTCATTAGACAGCTGCTAGAGGTTTACTTTAAATCAGCTGTTGGAAGTAATTTGGGATGGTATGTTTCTTCCTATTAGACGGAAATATACCGCTGAATCTATTGATATAATGTTTGCTAATCATAATTATTTTCAAAATACCTAATTTAGTAAAGTGGAGCTTCGTATAGGTATAACTCTATTGTGTCCGCCATTTTGTTTCTATAATGTAAGTCAGGATAAGAGAGATTGTCAATGAACTTCCCACGCCATCCAACAT
>OZ024741.1:399262369-399269869 GCA_964016885.1 Eledone cirrhosa
TCACCCTCTCTATCTCCTTCTCCCTTTCATTTTCTCACCCTCTCTATCTATTTCTCCCTTCCTTTTTCTCACCCTCTCTATCTATTTCTCCCTTCCTTTTTCTCACACTCTCTATCTATTTATCACTTCCTTTTTCTCACCCTCTCTATCTATTTCTCCCTTCCTTTTTCTCACCCTCTCTATCTATTTCTCACTTCCTTTTTCTCACCCTCTCTATCTATTTATCACTTCCTTTTTCTCACCCCCTCTATCTATTTCTCACTTTCTTTTTCTCACCCTCTCTATCTCTTTCTCCCTTCCTTTTTCTCACCCTCTCTATCTCTTTCTCCCTTCCTTTTTCTCACCCTCTCTATCTCTTTCTCCCTTCCTTTCTCTCACCCTCTCTATCTCCTTCTCACTTTCTTTTTCTCACCCTCTCTATCTCTTTCTCCCTTCCCTTTTCTCACCCTCTCTATCTCTTTCTCCCTTCCTTTTTCTCACCCTCTCTATCTCCTTCTCACTTCCTTTTTCTCACATCTCTATCTATTTCTCCCTTCCTTTTTCTCACCCTCCCTATCTCCTTCTCACTTCCTTTTTATCACCCACTCTATCTATTTCTCACTTCCTTTTTCTCACCCTCTCTATCTCTTTCTCCCTTCCCTTTTCTCACCCTCTCTATCTCTTTCTCCCTTCCTTTCTCTCACCCTCTCTATCTCTTTCTCCCTTCCTTTTTCTCACCCTCTCTATCTATTGTTCACTTCCTTTTTCTCACCCTCTCTATCTATTTCTCCCTTCATTTTTCTCACCCTCTCTATCTCTTTCTCCCTTCCTTTTTCTCACCCTCTCTATCTATTGTTCACTTCCTTTTTCTCACCCTCTCTATCTATTTCTCCCTTCATTTTTCTCACCCTCTCTATCTATTTCTCACTTCCTTTTTCTCACTCTCTCTATCTATTTCTCACTTTCTTTTTCTCACCCTCTCTATCTCCTTCTCACTTCCTTTTTATCACCCACTCTATCTATTTCTCCCTTCCTTTCTCTCACCCTCTCTATCTATTTCTCACTTCCTTTCTCTCACCCTCTCTATCTCCTTCTCACTTCCCTTTTCTCACTCTCTCTATCTATTTCTCCCTTCCTTTTTCTCACCCTCCCTATCTCCTTCTCACTTCCTTTTTCTCACCCTCTCTATCTATTTCTTACTTCCTTTTTCTCACCCTCTCTATCTATTTCTCCCTTCCTTTTTCTCACCCTCTCTATCTATTTCTCCCTTCCTTTGTCTCACCCTCTCTATCTATTTCTCACTTCCTTTTTCTCACCCTCTCTATCTATTTCTCCCTTCCTTTTTCTCACCCTCTCTATCTATTTCTCACTTCCTTTTTCACACCCTCTCTATCTATTTCTCACTTCCTTTTTCTCACTCTCTCTATCTCCTTCTCACTTCCTTTTTCTCACCCTCTCTATCTCTTTCTCACTTCCTTTTTCTCACCCTCTCTATCTATTTCTCACATCCTTTTTCTCACCCTCTCTATCTATTTCTCACTTCCTTTTTCTCACCCTCTCTATCTCCTTCTCACTTCCTTTTTCTCACCCTCTCTATCTCTTTCTCCCTTCCCTTTTCTCACCCTCTCTATCTATTTCTCACTTCCTTTTTCTCACCCTCTCTATCTCTTTCTCCCTTCCTTTTTCTCACCCTCTTTAACCTTCTCTGTAAGAAATCTGTTGAATTCAGACCTGGAGAGAGATGGCCTCTGTCAAGGTTTTAAAAACTTTGCTTTTCCTCCTTTCGAGGCCGATAACAAAAGTACCAGTCTAATACTGGGGTCGATTCTTCCTCTATATCTCTTTCTCACTTCCAGTCTCTCACTCTCTCTCCTTCTCTGGAAGAAATCTGCTGTATTTAGACCTGGGGAGAAGGTTGAGTTCCACCAAGCTTAAAATGCCCCAGAAACGCTATATGCCACTACGGTGCGCCAAAGACTCCATTAAGAGTTACAGGACCATGTAATACCATATCATACAGTGGTGTACGATTTTTACTGGGTAGGAAGATATATATATATATATATATATATATATATATATATATATATATATATATATATATATATATATATATATATATATAAATATATATATATATATATATGGCTGAGGCCATGCTGGGGTACCGCCCTTGATATATATATATATATATATATATATATATATATATACACACACTATCATACAAAGGAACTGAGAAGGACCTGTGCAACCCTAGAAACGCCGTATGTGAATACAACGCCCTCTACAACTCCCAACAGGAGTTACGGGACCATACCATACATACTACCAACCACATTTTTATCTGTTCCACCTTGGAATCACATATTATTATTTATATAATTATTTATATAATTATTTATATAACTATTTATATAACTATTTATATAACTATTTATATAATTATTTATATAATTATTTATATAATTATTTATATAACTATTTATATAACTATTTATATAATTATTTATATAATTATTTATATAATTATTTATATAACTATCTATATAATTATTTATATAATTATTTATATAATTATTTATATAATTATTTATATAATTATTTATATAGTTATTTATATAATTATTTATATAATTATTTATATAACTATCTATATAATTATTTATATAATTATTTATATAACTATTTATATAATTATTTATATAATTATTTATATAATTATTTATATAACTATTTATATAATTATTTATATAACTATTTATATAACTATTTATATAATTATTTATATAATTATTTATATAATTATTTATATAATTATTTATATAATTATTTATATAACTATTTATATTACTATTTATATAATTATTTATATAATTATTTATATAATTATTTATATAACTATTTATATAACTTTTTATATAATTTTTATATAATTATTTATATAACTATTTATATAACTTTTTATATAACTTTTTATATAATTATTTATATAATTATTTATTCTCACATTGTTATGTGTTATGTAATTTATAAGAGACGAGAAATATTTACATTTCGCGAGAAATATACGCCAAGTAACGTGACTGACTTTATATAACTACATTACATACATACACATACACACACCCTCACACACATACACACCCTCACACACATACACACAACCTCGCATGCACACACACACCCTCGCACACATACGTACACCCTCGCATACATACACACACCCTCGCATGCATACACACACACACACACCCTCGCATGCACACACACACCCTCGCATACATACACACACCCTCGCATGCACACACACAGACCCTCGCATACATACACACACACTCGCATGCACACACACACCCTCGCATACATACACACATACACACTCGCATGCACACACACACACACCGTCGCACACATACACACACACTCGCATGCACACACACACCCTCGCATACATACACACACCCTCGCATACATACACACACCCTCCAACATACACACACTCGCATGCACACACACACACCCACGCACACATATACACACCCTCGCATGCACACATACACATCCTCGCACACATACACGCAGCCTCGCACACATACACACACCCTCGCATACACACACACACCCTCGCATGCATACACACACCCTCGCATGCACACACACACCCTCGCATACACACACACACACACACCCTCGCATACATACACACACCCTCGCACACATACACACACACACTCGCACACACACACACCCTTGCATGCACACACACACACACTCTCATGCACACACACACCCTCGCATGCACTCATACACCCTCGCATACATACACACACCCTCGCATGCACACACCCTCGCATACATACACACACCCTCGCATGCACACACACACACTCGCATACAAACATACACATACACACTCACACAAATATACACATACAAATGTACACAGACACACACACACTTCACACACAGATACACACACTACCCACACACATACATACGCAAACACACATTCATACACAGACACTACACCTACATAAACACGCACAAATATACACACACACATACAATCACACACACTAATATACACATACATACACCCATACACACATTCACGCACACACACTACACATACACAAACAAATACACACCACACGCAAACACATACACATTCGCACACATCGGCTATACATATACAAACTCACAAATATACACACAAAACACAAATATCTCTGCCTCACCCTCTCTCTCACCCCCACTCATCTCTCACCTCCACTCAACTCTCACCCTTACTCATCCCTCACCCTCTCTCTCTCACTCCCACTCATCGCCCACCCTCTCTCTCACCCCCACTCATCTTTCACCCTCACTCATCCTTCACCATCTCTCTCACCCCCACTCATCCCCCACCCTCTCTCTCACACAACTCGTCTCTCACCCCCACTCATCTCTCACCCTCACTCATCCTTCACCATCTCTTTCACTCCCACTCATCTCTCACCCCACTCACCCCACTCACCCCCACCCTCTCTCTCACCCCCACAAATCTCTCACCCCCACTCATCTCTCACCCTCACTCATCCTTCACCATCTCTATCACCCCACATGTCTCTCACCTCCACTCAACTCTCACCCTCACTCATCCTTCATCCTCTCTCTCTCACCCCCACTCATCCCCACTCTCTCTCTCTTACCCCCACTCGTCTCTTACCCTCACTCGTCTCTCACTCCCACTCATCTCTCACTCTCTCTCCCACCCCCACCCAACTCTCACTCCCACTCATCTCTCACACACCAACCAATTTTAATCTAAACATTATATTTACATGTAAATTCCTTAAGCCAGCTGCTGCTGCTGAAATATCTTGGCTCAATTTCTTAATAAAATGGAAAGTATTTCTTCCTAAAGGTAATTACAGAAATACGACAACAACAACAGCAGCAGCAGTAAGAACAACAACAACAGTAACAATAACAGTAACAGTAACAACAACAACAACAGCAGTAACAACAACAACATCAGTAAGAACATCAACAATAGCAGGAAGAACACACAGTAACAATAACAACAACAATAAGAACAACAGCAGTAAGAACAACACCACCAACAACAACAACAAGCACAACGACAACTACAACAACAGCAGTAACAACAACAACAACAACAACAGCTACAACAACAACAACAGCAGTAACAACAACAACAATAACAACACCAATAATATCAACAACAAAATCTAAAATAAAATAAAGATTAGAAAGTAAGCCAAAACATGAATGAAAACAAACTCCGAAGAATTATAAAGAGTAAAAAAAAATCTGGTTTGAAGTAAAAGTTAAACGTTAACTAAACGATAAGATGACGAAAGATTTTGGTAGAATTTAATACTTTAACAAATTCCTGCAGTTGTATGAAGAATAGCTGAGTTCATAAAAATTACTCCAAGTCAATAATAGTCAGACTTCAGTGTAACAGTTTTATTATGATTTCAATTATATAAATTGTTTCTACTTTTGGCACAAGGCCAGCAATTACTCAGTACATTACTGGTACTTTATTTTATCGACCCTGTAAGGATGAAAGGTAAAGTTAACCTCGACGGGATTTGAACTCAGAGCGTAAAGGGACGTAACTATGCTGGAACGCATGGTATCCGACCCTCTACCGATACTGTCAATTCACCTACCCCATTTCACTTATATAAATGGCAACAGATTAGCAGCAGAGACGGTGAAGCGTCCGTGCTTTGTGGTATAAAGTTACATCATTTTATGTCCTTTAATGTTCTGAGTTCCGCCGAGGTTATACCTTTCACTTTTATCCTTACGGAGTCGATACAATAAAGTACCAGTAACGTATTGGGGTCGATTTAATTGACTTTCTCCCCCCTCCCCCCAGATTTTTAGCCTTGTGCTTAACTCAGAAACCATCATTATCATACCCATGGCAGTATCGGTAGAGGGTCGGACGCCATGCTTTGCAGCATAGTTACGGCCCTTGATGGTCTGAGTTCAAATCCTGCCGAGGTCAACTTTGCGTTTCGTCCTTCTAGGGCCGATGAAATAAAACACCAGTAACACACTGGGGTCGATTTAATCGACTTTCTCGTCCCCCTAAAATTGTTGGCCATGTGCCTAAATCAGAAACCATTATAACACACACACACACACACACACACACACACATATATATATATATTGTCGATCGACTTACGTCAAATCGGACCGAGGAAACAATGTTTCCGTTGGCCTTTCTAATTGCTAATATCTATCGTTCGCAACTCCAGGTAGAAGGAGCAACGTGAAATAAAGTGTCTTGCTCAAGGACATAACGCATCGCCCGTTCCAGGATGAGAACTGACAACCTCACGATTGCTAATCTAGTTCTCATCTGGTTGATGGATGCGAAATCCGAAATATAGGGACAATTAAATCTCTCCCAAGATAACTCTATCTCGTGTTATTATTTTTATTTTTTACGCTCTTTCCTACGTTCTTCTACACACTATACATCTCATTCAACATTTCCTCTTACATCTCTCTCTTCACCACCGGATTCTGTTACCCGGAGATTTACCCATCTGCATTGTTGAGGCTTCCAAAACGACCAAATTTATATATATATATAAATGGAAAAGAATGTAACGAAATTTCATTTCTCACTCTTAGTATGGCTGATACTTAAATGCAAGTATGTATGTACACGTACATACATATATGTATACAGACGCACAGTAGTATGTATATATATACATACATGCACACATATATATGTTTGTATGGGTTTACCGAACATTTATTATAATGATCGGTTTGTTCGTTTGTAAACAAACAAACAGCCCGGATTACGCCGTACAGTGTTTAGACAACCACCGTCACCCATTTGTTCAACACTGACACAGGAACGATGTACTAGTTTCAAGCTTATTAGCTATCGTCAGCACCGTATACTTTCTTGCTAGATGGTTGAACGTCTGAAAGTATATACTTTCCTTATGCATATTAACGGCTGAGCAGCCTAATTTACATATCGAGTCGAGTGAGTTAGTCGGCCGGGCGCACCGAAAACGATAAATGGAAAAGAATGAAACGAAATTTCATTTCTCACTCTTACTATATATATATATATATATATATATATATATATATATATATATTCCAGGTTACCTTGTCTATTCGCCCAATCTTAAGATTCTCACATATTTTCCTACATTCTTCAGAATACGTCTGAACGATATTTTAACTCAACGTTACAATGTTATTTATCATCTCTTGTCTTGGGTGCTGCCAACCAAGTTCACCCTCTTTTGGGTGTATGCTGGCATGTGTCTGTCTGAGTGACAGTGTATCTGTGGCAGTGTGACTGTGTGCGTGTGGCTCTGTGTGTGTGTGACAGTGTGTGTGCGATTGTGTGTGTATGTGTGACAGTGTATCTGTGTGGCAGCGTGACTGTGTGTGTGATAGTATGTGTGTGTGTGTGTGTGTGACTGAAACTGTGTGTATGATAGTGTGTGTGTGTGT
>OZ024741.1:399274869-399292369 GCA_964016885.1 Eledone cirrhosa
AGATTATAATATAAACAGAATCAAACATGAAAATTACACAAATAGACGATACAGACTAAATTATAAATATCGTTAAAATATAAAAAATACGTTTTTTGAAGGAATGTCATTAGAATCATAGGTTTGTACTAATGGGAACTGCAGTTTTTTCTTTAGTGGTGGTGGTGGTGGGGGTGGGGGGGTGCTCTCATACACAAAAAATTAGAATACACAGCAAACCCCCGATTTTACATATCAAACTCAGCTTAGCGCAAGTAAATGAATTGAATTCTCAAAGTCTAACCATCCTAAAACTAGAAAAGCCAAGCAGAGGCCACAAATACATTGTTACGGTCGACGCTGGTGCACCACCACCATTGCAGGGGTCCAGGGAAATTTCCTCCTTTGCTTCCCATTAAATCCTGCCCTGATTTCTAGCGCATTGCTGAAATGAAATGTCACAAATTAAGCTGAATCTATGACATGCTTTTGATACCCATCTTCCGTTAACATCACGTCTATGTACATAAATAAAAGGAACGATCGACTTTCGTCAAAGCGGACCGAGGAAACAATGTTTCCATTGGTCTTTTCAATTGCTAGTACTATCTATGGGTCGCAACTCCAGGTAGAAGGAGCAACGTGAAATAAAATGTCTTGCTCAAGGACATAACACAGCACCCGGTCTGGGAATCGAATTGACAACCTCACGATTGCGAATCAAATTCTCTAACCACACAGCCACACGCCTTCACACATACATAAATAAATCTCTTTATAAAAATATGGCCATCACCCAGTTTTGTTTGTCTTGCTTTCTAAATCAATGTCATAACATTGAGATACAAAATAGCTCAACAAAAGAAGTAAAGTAATGAAAACTCTGAAAACAATGAAAATGACGAGCTTTAGACTAAAACTCATTAGACCCTTTACGGTCTGAGTTCAAATCTCACCGAGGTTAAACTTTGCCTTTCCTCCTTACAGCGTCGATAAAATAAAGTACTAGAAACGTACTGGGGTCGATTTAATTGACTTTCCCCTCCCCTTCAAATTACTAGCCTTGTGCCAAAAGTAGAAACAAATATTATTATTATTCGCTGCATAGAATTATGGCCCTTTACGGTCTGAGTTCAAATCTCGCCGAGGTTAATTTTGTCTTTTATCCTTACGGCGTCGATAAAATAAAGTACCAGTAACACACTGGTTCGATGTAATCGACTTTCCCTTCCCCCAAAATTGCTGGCCTTGTGCCTATATCAGAAACCATTATTATTTGATGAACTGTCTCGGTATATTTAAGTGCAACTATTTCTGTCAGATCTGAATATTTTTTATAATTTTACCATTTTGAAACTAAATGAAAATTTGAGTGAAGTTTATTTTTAACTGAAATAAACGAGGAATGTAGCTCTTCCTGACAGTCTTACATTTCTCTTGGGAGCTTTGGTAAACCATGGCTTCCACAAGAACGACAAAAATGTATGCCTCTAAAATAAAATAAAAAAAAATAGTTGAAAGGCAAACTTTTGCACTTAAATAAACGAAAAAAAGAATAAAGATAATTCTTCCCTTGTCACAGCAAAAAAAGACAAAACTATTGATGTAGTAATAGAAATAAATTGACACACTTCTTAGAGGGAAAATATTGTCATGTTCTTCAGTGTAATCGTTTTACATTGTCATTGTATTGTATGGAGTGGTAGAGTTGTCGTTGTGACATACGGTCTATCTTGTGACATACGGTCTATCTTGTGACATACGGTCTATCTTGTGACATACGGCTTATCTTGTGACATGTGGCCTATCTTGTGACATACAGCCTCTATCTTGTGACATACAGCCTTTATGTTGTGACATACAGCTTCTATCTTGTGACACACGGTCTATCTTGTGACATACGGTCTATCTTGTGACATACAGCCTCTATTTTGTGACATACAGCCTCTATCTTGTGACATACGGTCTATCTTGTGACATACCAACTATCTTGTGACATACAACCTCTATTTTGTGACATAGGGCCTCTATCTTGTGACATACCACCTATCTTGTGACATACTACCTATCTTGTGACATACAGCCTATCTTGTGACATACGGTCTATCTTGTGACATACCACCTATCTTGTGACATACGGTCTATCCTGTGACATACAGCATCTATCTTGTGACATACGGTCTATCTTGTGACATACCAACTATCTTGTGACATACAACCTCTATTTTGTGACATAGGGCCTCTATCTTGTGACATACCACCTATCTTGTGACATACTACCTATCTTGAGGACATACAGCCTATCTTGTGACATACAGTCTATCTTGTGACATACCACCTATCTTGTGACATACGGTCTATCCTGTGACATACAGCATCTATCTTGTGACATACGGTCTATCTTGTGACATACGGTCTATCCTGTGACATACAGCCTCTAGCTTGTGACATACGGTCTATCTTGTGACATACGGTCTATCCTGTGACATACAGCCTCTAGCTTGTGACATACGGTCTATCTTGTGACATACCACCTATCTTGTGACATACGGTCTATCCTGTGACATACAGCATCTATCTTGTGACATACGGTCTATCTTGTGACATACCACCTATCTTGTGACATACGGTCTATCCTGTGACATACAGCATCTATCTTGTGACATACGGTCTATCTTGTGACATACCACCTATCTTGTGACATACGGTCTATCCTGTGACATACAGCCTCTAGCTTGTGACATACGGTCTATCTTGTGACATACCACCTATCTTGTGACATACGGTCTATCCTGTGACATACAGCATCTATCTTGTGACATACGGTCTATCTTGTGACATACCACCTATCTTGTGACATACGGTCTATCCTGTGACATACAGCATCTATCTTGTGACATACGGTCTATCTTGTGACATACCACCTATCTTGTGACATACGGTCTATCCTGTGACATACAGCCTCTATCTTGTGACATACGGTCTATCTTGTGACATACGGTCTATCCTGTGACATACAGCCTCTAGCTTGTGACATACGGTCTATCTTGTGACATACCACCTATCTTGTGACATACGGTCTATCCTGTGACATACAGCATCTATCTTGTGACATACGGTCTATCTTGTGACATACCACCTATCTTGTGACATACGGTCTATCCTGTGACATACAGCCTCTATCTTGTGACATACGGTCTATCTTGTGACATACGGTCTATCCTGTGACATACAGCCTCTAGCTTGTGACATATTCATTTATTGTTAAACTTGACAGAACCAATCCGTATCCATCTTCAGAACTGAACATAATTGGTTTCTCAGAGAGAGAGAGAGAGAGAGAGAGAGAGAGAGAGAGAGAGAGAGAGAGAGAGAGAGAGAGAGAGAGAGAGAGAGAGAGAAGGGAAGTAAGAAAGAGAGAAGCAGAGTGAGAGAGAGAGAGAGAGAGAGAGAGAGAGAGAAAGAGAGAGAAAGAGAAAGGGATAGATAGAGAGATAGAGAAAGATAGAGAGAGAGAGAGAGAGAAGCAAAGTAAGAAAGAGTGAGCAAGAGAGAGAAGGGGGCGTGAGGTTGAGAATGGAGCCAATACTGAACTGGTATTATTTTTATCAAGGGTCGGACGCCATACTTTGACGCATATAGTTACGCTCCTTGCCATTCTGAGTTCAAATCCCACCAAGGTTAACTTTGCCTTTCATCCTTACGAGGTCGATAAAATAAAGTACCAGTAATGCACTGGGATAATTGCTGGCTTTGTGTCAAAAGTAGAAACAATTATTTTTATCAACCTGGGAATGATGAAAGTCAAAGTTGACGTTGTTGGAGTCAATTGTTACAAAGAAGATGAATAAATATGAAAATGGGGGAGGTAGCAGAGAGGAGATGAGTATGTCTAAAGTCTCGAGCCCAGGAAATCATTAGACCGGGGCTTATCCCGGTGTCCCTGGCGTTTAGCGACTGAGAGGCTTCCTCTGGACAGGACACGAGTCCATCGCTGGGTAAAACCTCCAGATACTGCTGGTATTTATTTTCAGCTGAGTATACTGGAGCAACGTGAAATGACGTGTTTTGTTCACGAACACAACACAACCTAGTTCAGGAATCGAACCCATGTCATTATGATCGTAAAGCCAGCACCCTTACCACTGGGCCACTCGCCTCCACAAACCAAAAGGGAGAAGAAATAAAAAAGGAAACTTAGGTGACATAGATATTCAAAACGGATCATAATTGTTTCCACTTTTGGCACAAGGCCATCAAATACCCAGTACATTACTGGTACTTTATTTTATCGACCCCGTAAGGATGAAAGGAAAATTTAACCTCAGTGGGATTTGAACTCAGTCTGTAAAGGGACGTAACTATGCTGGAAAGTATGGCGTCCGACCCTCTACCGATACTGCCAATCCACCGCCAATAATAATAAGAGAGAGAAATAAGAACCACATTTTACCGAGGAAACTACAAGGTTGTTAAAATATTGTGAAATGTCGGAAAAGAACATCAACTACAACAACATTTTGAAAACAACAATAACATCAACAATATTTTGTAAACAACTTCAATAAAAATATTTTGAAAATATAGAAAACAACAACTACTACTACTATTACTACTACTACTGCCACGACTACTATTACTACTACTACTGCCACTACTACCACCACCACCACCACCACCACCACCACCACCACCACCACCACCACCACCACCACTACTACTACTACTACTACTACTACTACTACTACTACTACCACCACCACCACCACCACCGTCACCATCATCACCACCACTACTACTACTACTACTACTACTACTACTACTACTACTACTACTACTACTACTACCTCCAATACACGGATATTCCGTTCATTAAGCGAAAGAACAAAAATGTTAGACTTTTCAACTTTATAATTAACACAGTTGACGACTGCAGTTACAATAGACACAACATTCACACACACATATACACACATACACACACACACACACACATATACACACATATACACACATATACACACACACATACACACATATACACACATATACACACATATACACACACATACACACACATATACACACATATACACACATATACACACATATACACACATATACATATACACACATATACACACATATACACACATATACACACACACATGACCATATCACATACATACACACACATATACACACATACACACACACACATAACCATATCACATACATATACACACATATACACACATATACACACACACATGACCATATCACACACATATACACACATATACACACACACATGACCATATCACATACATATACACACATATACACACATATACACACACACATGACCATATCACACACATATACACACACACATGACCATATCACATACATATACACACATATACACACGTACATAACCATATCACAAACATACACATATATACACACATATACACACACACATGACCATATCACATACATATACACACGTACATAACCATATCACATACATACACATATATACACACATATACACATATACACACACACATAACCATATCACATACATATACACACATATACACACGTACATAACCATATCACATTCATACACATATATACACACATATACACACACACATGACCATATCACATACATATACACACGTACATAACCATATCACATACACATATATACACACATATACACACACACATGACCATATCACACACATATACACACGTACATAACCATATCACATACACATATATACACACATATACACACACGCATGACCATATCACATACATATACACACATATCATTGTCTGACTTGGCATTTTATCAGTCAAATATAAAAAGGTTGTATTCATTCACAGTATTCAGATTTGTTCATCCTTAACTCCGTCCTTTATTTTTATTTGTTTCTTATTCTCTTTCTTTTAGTGATTAGTTGGAAACAATCAGCCAAGTACGAAAGAAAACAAAGGCAACGTAACCGCTCAAGGGTTTTCCATATTTTACATGTTCCCTTCTAATTAGATACAGCTCTCACCAACCCCTGAATTGGTCCTACACAGGGAGGGCGAGACATGGTAACATGTGAATTGTTTTCAAAATTGAAAATACGAGGTGAGGGTGAAATATTCATAGGCTGACTATGAAGGTGTGATGCTAGAGCTGTGAAATATTGCATGAATTAATTTCAACTCTTCTTATTAATAACTCCTTTTTTTCTAGGAACTATGTTGAAAAATAAACCTCATTTAGTCATTCCATGAGAGTTTTTTGGTCAGCCTATGAACCTTTCAGCCGAACTGCTTAGGGCTTGACGTCCCACCTGTTGATAAATTAGCCTCACTGATTATAGGATGGGTAAATACATTAGAGGAGTACCTAAGGGCTCTTCCACCGCGACCCTCCCAGATATACCTTGGAGGAGGCCAACTAAACCTGCATAGGTGTGAGCTGTCACACACACACACGCACACACTCTCAGTTCAGTAGGGATGGTTTAAATAAGTTTCAGTTAATTGTGGATTCAATACAATAAACTATGCAAGTATTTTTGTATCTCTATCTCCTGGTAGAGTCATAGAGACGTCACAGTGGCTTAGGGCATTTCTTAAGTGATTTTAAAGCTAGCTGGGCCCATCTCACCTCCAGATCTGAATACAGCAGGTTTCTTCCAGTGAAGGATAGAGAGAGAGAGAGAGAGAGAGAGAGTGTGTGTGTGTGTGTGTGTGTGTGTGTGTGTGTGTGTTACAGCTCACACCTATGTGTGTGTGTGACAGCCCACACCTATGTTTGTGTGACAGCTCACACCTATGTGTGTGTGTAACAGCTCACACCTATGTAGGTTTAGCTGGCCTCCTCCAATGTATATCTCATTGGAGGTGTCTTGGGTAATTTAATGATAGGGACCCCAGTCCTATCATCCCATTTCTACAGCTGAGTAAACTGGAGCAACGTGAAATAAAGTGTCTTGCTCAAGGAAACAACACATCACCCGGTCCGAGAATTGAACTCACAACCTTTTGATTGCAAGCCCAATGCTCTAATCACTAAGCGATGTGCCTTCACAATAGAGAGTGAGTAAATGGAATTGAGAAAGTAACACAGAGGAAGAATCGGCTCCAGTATTAGACTGGTACTTTTTTTAGCGATCTTGAATGGATGAAAGGCAAAACTGACCTCAACAGGATTTGAACTGAGAATGCAGAGAGTCGGAATGAATAGCTTAAAGCATTCTATCCGATGTTTTAACGACTCTGTCAATTTGCGGCCTGTATATGTCTATATAAAATGTTACAAATACGGATGTCTTAAGCAGCGCTTCCCAAATAATTTTTAAGCGACTCTTCAGGAGGCCGCGTAAATATTGTTGAGGGTCGTGGGAATATTTGTAAAAAATATATTTTAAATAATTGGGTATTTAGTGTTATCTCTTTACAAGTAGCATCACTACACGGTACTTACGAATGTTAAGTTTTACTACATAAAGAAAGTATCTGAACGGTATTCACATATTTTATGAGGAATTACTTTCAACATTTTTTATAATTTGTCTCAATAGAATATTCCAATGAATTAGATTTCGCCGTTTTTGCTTTTACTAAAGTAAATATTCATATCCAATAGTATAAATATAGTTGTGAGCAGGTTTTAGGTGTTTATATGACACCGTTATGTAAGCCGGAGATGGATTGGCAGTATCGGTAGAGTGTCGGACGCCATGCTTTGAAGTATAGAGTTATGGACCTATATGATATGAGTTCAAATCCCTCCCAGGTTAGCTTTGCCTTTCATCCTTACGGGGTCGATAGAATAAAGTACCAGTAATTGTTTCTACTTTTGGCACAAGGCCAGCAATTACCAGTACATTACTGGTACTTTATTTTATCGACCCCGTAAGGATGAAAAGCAAAGTTAACCTCGGCGGGATTTGAACTCAGATCGTAAAGAGCCGTAACTATGCTGGAAAGCATGTCCGACCCTCTACCGATACTGCCAATTCACCACCCCTTAACTAAATACGCTGGGGTAATTGCTGGCCTTGTACCAAAAGTAGAAACAATTATAAGTTCTGAGCTCAAATCCCGCCGAGGTTAACTTTGCTTTTCATCCTTAGGGGTTCGATAAAATAAAGTACCAGTAATACACTGCGGTAATTGCTGGCCTTGTGTCAAAAGTAGAAACAATTATTATAAATTTAGAAAGAGAAACTTGGTGAAAAAAAAACATAAATTAAGAACTGAAATATTCAATATGGAAAAAAATTACTAGTAAATCAGTGACACTTACATGTACACCAGGTCCGAACACAGAGGAACCAAACTCCCACTGTCATGACCTCCGTCTCTCTCTCGCCCTGCCCATCTCTCATGTATTACTGGTACTTTATTTGATCGACCCCGTAAGGCAAAGCTAACCTCTAGTACAACAGAGTCTAGACATGCAGCAGTAATGGTGTTAGGATATATTGAAGACAGTATTGATTTCTGATACGGCCATGTTGATTGGGGGTGGTGATGGTGATGGTGATGGTGGTAATAGTGTTGATGTTGATGATGGTGGTGATGATGGTGATGATGACGACGATGATGATGATGCTGATGATGGTGATGGTGATGACGATGATGATGATGGTGATGATGATGATGACGATGATGATGATGTTGATGATGATGGTGATGATGGTGATGATGATGATGATGACGATGATGATGATGATGATGATGATGGTGATGATGATGATGATGACGATGATGATGATAATGAGAATGAGGTGGGAAAAGAGGAAGGAGGTGGGGAAAACGGTGATATGATGAAGACCACCCCCACTACAACTACTCCCTCCACGACACCTGTGCCGTGGAGGGAGTGGGGGTTGATGATGATGATGATGATGATGTTACCTATAAGATCAAGAATGAGACACTAAGTCCCTCGATCTTTTTCTTTTCAAAATAAGTGCGAATTGGTAGAGTTTAAGGTCGATAAAAAAGTACCAGTCTAATACTGGGGTTGATTCTTCCTCTATATCTCTTTCTCACTTTCATTTCGTCACTTACTATCTTCTCTGGAAGAAATCTGCTGTGTTTAGACCTGGAGAATGATGGGCTCCACCAGGTTTAAATTGTCCAACAAATGCCGTATGTCTCTTCGGCACTCTTACATTCCAGGAGTTATCATACCGTGTGACAACTCACACCTATGTGTGTGTGTGACAGCTCACACCTATGTGTGTGTGTGTGTGTGACAGCTCACACCTATGTGTATGCGTGTGTGACAGCTCACACCTATGTGTGTGCATGTGTAACAGCCCACACATATGCAGGTTTAGCTGGCCTCCTCCAAGGTATATCTCGTTGGAGGTGTCTTGGGTAATTTAATGATAGGGACCTCTGTCCTATCATCTCATTTCTACAGCTGAGTAAACTGGAGCAACGTGAAATAAAGTGTCTTGCTCAAGGAAACAACACATCACCAGGAACCTTTCGATTGCAAGCCCAATGCTCTAACCACTAAGCCATGCGCCTTCACATACCATTATGGAACAATATTGAAATATCTGAAGTCTACGTAAGAGCGTTGGGCGTCTAAATTGCAAACGTTGCGGGTTATTATTGCTGAGGGAGGGGAAGAAACCTTCCATAGATTCGATATGTTATTTAAACTACCACCATTAGAAAAATTTGCACATATTTGAAAAATCGCAGTTGGAGTGAATTATTTGAACCAACTACTGAAGTAAAACAACAACACAATGTATGAAACAACAGGACTTTTCTCAGGAATATACAACCACTGACATATCATAGGTTAAGAACTAATAGCCGCAGTATTGTTATCAAATATAAACAAACTCTAAGTTGCCGTACACTGATTGACATGATAAGAACATTTTCAGTGAATGAAGAAAAACTATCCAAATACATAGGAATGAAAATGGAGATTAGGCAAGTTACAGGTTTTCAAATCACATACTATGGATTATAAAGAGGGGCAGTGGGTGCAGTGCATGCAAATATAATTTTAGAACAATATTGTAGAAAAACCGATTAGATAGTTGCTAATAAAACTACATAGAAACACGCATGGAAACACAACAATATATGTTTAATAATAATGGTTTGTATTACATGGGGACAGGGCTATAGCTGTAGTGAATACTCAATGTAAATGTGACATGAAGGGATTCAGTAAGGCACATGATTTTCTTTAATACATTAGCAAAGGGTATGAAGTAAATTAGCGTCAAACATCAATTGAAACGGAATGGTTCTAACATCGTCGCCCTCAATGTTCAACTGTAATAATGTCTACATAAACAGAACATCTCCAGTTATATGACAGGGAATAGATCATACTTTGTAGTAGCATGGTCTGAGTTCAAATCCCGCCGAGGTTAACTTTGCCTTTCATCCTTAAAGGGTCGATAAAATAAAGTACCAGTAATACACTGGGACAACTGCTGGCCTTGTCCAAAAGTAGAAACACTTATGTTATTAACAAAGGCGGTGTGTTGGTAGAATCTTTAGAGCGTTGGGCAAACTGATTTGCGGCATTTAAGTTCTGAGTTCAAATCCCGCAAAGCTCAACTTTGCTTTTCATCCTTTCCAGGGTCGATAAAATAAAGTACTAGTTAAGTATTGAAGTCGATATAAACGACATCCACCTTTCCCATGTTGCTGACCTTGTACCAATGTTAAATAAGAATTATTACTCTATTGTCATATTTTATGTGTTAATAACGTAAGGGAGATAAAATGAATTCAAGTGAGAGTCAAAACAAAGCTGTCGTTAAACATTTCTTTATTTTTTATGTGATTGAGGAAACACCCGTGTGCTAGAAACAGCACCCAGATCTCCCTCAAATCCCTATATCTCAAGAAATACTCTTTGGATAATGTAGTTCTATATATATGTAAGATGGTGAATAGTCATGGTTAGAACTGTCATGATCCATAGATGATCTCTGGATTATAGATAAACTCTTGATCACAGATTAACTCTTGGTCATAGACCAGATCTTCATCATCGACTATCTCTGGATCATAGATCAGCATTTGGTTATAGATCTTTGATTACAGATCAGTTCTTGATCATAGGTCAGTTCTTAATCATAGATCAGCTCTTGATCATAGATCAGCTCTTGATTATAGATTAACTTTTGATCATATATCAGCTCTTGGTCATAGATTAGCTCTGGATCATAGACCAGCTCTTGATCATAGATGAAGTCTTCATCATAGATCAGCACTTGATCATAGATCAGTTCTTAATCATAGATCAGCTCTTGATCATAGATTAGCTCTGGATCATAGACCAGCTCTTGGTCATAGACCAGCTCTTGATCATAGACCAGCTCTTGATCATAGATGAGTTCTTGATCATAGATTAGCTCTGGATCATAGATCAGCTCCTGATCATAGATCAGCTCTGGATCATACACCAGCTCCTGATCATAGATCAGCTCTGGACGAAAGACCAGCTCTTGATCATAGACCAGCTCTTTGTCATAGACCAGCTCTTGATCATAGACCAGCTCTTGGTCATAGACCAGCTCTTGATCATAGACCAGCTCTTGGTCATAGACCAGCTCTTGGTCATAGACCAGCTCTGGATCATAGATCAGCTCTTGGTCATAGATCAGCTCTTGGTCATAGATCAGCTCTTGATGATAGATGAGTTCTTTATCATAGATGAGTTCTTTATCATAGATCAACTCTGGATTATAGGCCAGCTCCTGATCATAGGTCAGTTCTGGATCATGCCGACCCTATCATCAAGACAAATGTTATTACATACTTCTATTGTGCCGCAACTCAGACACAATTGTGCTGCAAATGTGCCACACACTTATCATTATCATTGTCCCTGTCACAAACCAAACAAAGCTATGATATTGTTATTTCTTTTGTTGATAATATTTTAGCTATTATCAGTTGTGTGTGAGTATATAGACACACAGACATACACATACACACACATATATAGACACACATACATAAATGAAATAGAGATGATATAAAGTATATATCTTTCGTTTATTACTATTATATATATATATATATATATATATATATATATATATATATATATATATATATATATATATATACTTACACCTGCATATATTTATACATAGGTAGATTCACACATGCATGCACTTATATACAAATGCACACACATACATACCTACACACACACACGCAATAGAAAATCTATTCCTTTGAAGAATTTGCATTTTTGTCGTATTTTTTAAAAGTGTCAACGTCTGAGTCTTCTTGTTTAAATGTCATCAGTTTTATTTTCTGTTTCTCTTATGTTCAAGTCTAGTTGATTGTTTTCACAATTGTTTTCCTTGAAGGCATAATTGGTGGCTACATCGTTGTGGCTAGTACATCCACCTCTTACTCCCCGCCTCCCACATACCTCCTCTCACTCTCCATCTCTCACTCCTCCCCACCTCTCACTCCCCACCACCTCTTACTCCCCACCACCTCTCACACCTCACCCCTCACTTCGCACCTCTCACTCTCCACCACCTCTCACTCCCCACCTCTCACCCCTCGTCACCACCTCTCACTCCCCACCACCTCCCACCACTCCCCCACCACTGAAGTAAATATCCACAGCAAAACATGAATAAATAAAATTCTTACAATAACATAAATTATAAAAATGTCGGAAGACAAATCTTATTTTTCCGTCCCAATAAAAACGAGATACATATTGAAATCTTCCAAAGTCTTCTATTGGGAAATAAAAGAAAACCACTTTTTACATCAAGTGTAACGTGGTAGATCTGAACTTTCTACAGAGCTGTGTCCACGGAACTCCAATTACAACAACAGCAAGGACGACAACAAGGGGAACATCAACAACGACAGCAAGGACGACAGCAAGGACGACAGCAAGGACAACAGCAAGGACGACAGCAAGGACAACAGTAAGGACGACAGCAAGGACGACAGCAAGGACAACAGCAAGGACAACAACAACAGCAACAACAACAGCAAGGACAACAGCAAGGACAACAACAACAGCAAGGACAACAGCAAGGACAACAACAACAGCAACAACGATAACATCAACAACAACAACAACAACGATAGCAACAGCAAGGACGACAACATCAACAACGACAACAGCAAGGACGACAACGACGACAACAACGACAACAGCAAGGACGACAACAACAAGGACGACAACGACGACAACAACAACAGCAAGGACGACAACGACGACAACAACAACAGCAAGGACGACAACGACGACAACAACAACAGCAAGGACAACAACGACGACAGCAACAACAACAGCAAGGACAACAACAACAAGGACGACAACGACGACAACAACAACAGCAAGGACGACAACGACGACAACAACAACAGCAAGGACGACAACGACGACAACAACAACAGCAAGGACAACAACGACGACAGCAACAACAACAAGGACGACAACAACAACAACGACGACAGCAACGACAACGACGACAACAACAACAACAAGGACGACAACGACGACAACAACAACAGCAAGGACGACAACGACGACAGCAACAACAACAAGGACGACAACAACAACAACGACGACAGCAACGACAACGACGACAACAACAACAACAAGGACGACAACGACGACAACAACAACAGCAAGGACGACAACGACGACACCAGCAAGGACGACACCAGCAAGGACGACAACGACGACAACAACAACAGCAAGGACAACAACATCAACAACAACAACAGCAAGGACGACAACATCAACAACGACAATTTCTTATATAGGCACAAGGCCAGCAATTTTGGGGGAGAGGAAAGTCGATTAAATCGGCCCCAGTGTGTTCCTGGTATTTTACTATTACAGAAAATCCACTGTAACAACAGTAACAACAATATTAGGGAATATTCAATGTGCGTGAGCGACCGAGCATAGATGTGCTGAGAGAGAAACTGGGTATAAGAGGGATAAGTTGGGGTGTGCAGGAGAGAAGATTGAGATGGTATGGACATGTGATGCGCATGGAGGATGACCGCTGGGTAAAGAAGTGCCAAGAAATCCCAGTTGAGGGAAGACGCAGTAGAGGTAGACCACGAAAACCATGGGCGGAGGTGGTGAGAGCAGACCTTAAATCGCTGGAACTCACGGAGGAGATGACCAAGGACCGTGACATGGGGGGAGATGCTGAATGGGATCCGTTCCACCCTTGCAAGCAGGGAAAAGCGGATGTAAAATGATGATGATGATGATAATGATTCAAGACCTGATAATTTTATACCCAATAAAGAAAAAAAGTGTATTGTATAAATGATGTTGCTTGGTCGTTTGATAATGGAATGGTGAAGAGAGAAGGTGCGACAATGGAACATTACAACAAACAAAAGTAGAGAATTCAGAGAATTTGAAATTGCCGCAAAGTTGTTATGAAACCGAAACCTAATTGTAACAAGAGCTTTAAGGAGAGTGGCAAGAATTTAAAAAAATAGTAGGTTAAAGGGTCTTTGGAGTAACGTTACTCGATAAATAACCCGGATATCAGAGAGTCACTTCAGGTAGAGCTGTTAATTTTCCGAATTGAGACATCACAGCTCTCAGATACTACGAGAATGTGGTTAGAATGTGGAAAGAATCGCTGGACAGATTTTACGGGCAAAACCGACTGGCATGAGACCCAGAGGTAGACCCTAAGCAAGATAGTTGGATAACATCCATGAGCCTGGCTGGTCTCGCTTGGGGATCCAACGGGAACAGTTGGAGACTGTTGCTTCAGAGAGGACCTGCTGGAAGGAGTGATTGAGGACTCTGTCCCCACAACCCTCCCAGGATTAAGTGGGCGAAGAACGTAACAACAACAACAACAACAATAATAGTACCAATAGCAATAACAGTAACAACAATAACAACAACAACAAAAACAACAACAATAACAACAACAGCAATAACAACAACAATGACAGCAACAGCAATATCGACAACAACAATAACGACAACAACAATGACAACAACAGCAATAACAACAACAATAACAACAACAACAATATCGACAACAACAATGACAATAACAATGTCGATGTTTTTTTATTTATTTATGTTACAAGCAGCGAGAATAACATTTGTTAAATGTTTCGTTCTACGTTGTTTGGTGTAAAATTGTAGAGTGACAAAGTTTAAATAATTGTTTTTACTTTTGGCACAAGGCCAGAAAATACCAGTGCATTACTGGTACTTTATTTTATCGACCCCGTAAGGATGAAAGGCGGGATTTGAACTCAGAATGGCAAGGGCCGTAACTCTATGCGTCAAAGCATGGCGTCCGACCCTCTACCGATACTGCCAATCCACGGACAAAGTTTAAATAATTGTTTCTACTTTTGGCACAAGGCCAGCAATTATCCCAGTGTATTACTGGTACTTTATTTTATCGACCACGTAAGGATGAAAGGCAAAGCTAACCTCGACGGGATTTGAACTCAGACCGTAAAGGGACCTAACTATGCAGCAAAGCACGGCGTCCGGCCCTCTACCGATACTGCCAATTCACCGACAAAGTTTAAATAATATTGTAAAGATAGGATTAATTCTTATTATATCTGTCCAGTTCTGCTTGTGTGTTTACAACGATATATATTACTAGAAGTACTACTTACATAAACACGACATGTCATGCTATTGTTTGTAGAGAGAAATTGGGGTTTGTGTTGTGTTGAGTATTATTTAAATAAACTATTTCAGTATTTGGTTATTTTATAACATTACGGAGCTTCATTTATTTATACGTTAGTACATTAAAGTCTGTGTTTGCTTTTGTTTGGTGGATAAGATTTGATTTGAAGACTGATAACTGTTATTGCTTCTTTTAGAAAGAAAAAAATTTGTTTGCAGTCTTGTTGGCTTTGACAGCGGAAGCAACCTAATCAAAGCATTCAAGACTTGTTCGGATCACAATGTATGTATAGACCTGTAATCCAAGAGGAATTTGTTGGGGCACAGCCGTGGAATATGGCATGTCTAGGCCACGATACATTTGATGGAACCCCCATCCCGTCTCCAGGTCTGAACACAACAGATTTCTTCTAGAGAAGGAGAGAGAGGAAGTTAGAAAGAGATATAGATGAAGAATCCAACCCAGTACAAGACTGGTACTTATTTTATTAGCCTCGAAATGATGAGAAGCAAAGTTGATCTTGGAGGGGTTTTGAAGTCATAGAGCAGAGATCGAATGCCGCAAATTATTATATCAGAAGTCTTAACATCTCTACCAACTCTCCATTTATTTATACCACGCTGTCACAAGATTATGGTTTACACTAAACACATACTCCCGGATCTCTAATAATTTCCTCCCCCTCCACATATTTATTTTTAAGATTTTTTTCCAACACTCCCCGCTTATTAAATTGTATTACTCTAACTCCAGCGAAATTTTATTTTAAATGGTAGCATTCTTGCAACAATTATTTTTCTTTAGACATTAAATTCATTATAAATGACAAAAATAAGTCACTTTCTAGAAATCCCATATGTTATAAAATAAATAAAATGGGTTGGGGTCTCTATATGTAAACTAAACGACTAATTCTGGTTTTAAAAAATCAACGAAAACAACCTAGAAAAATTACCGATTTTCCAAGCCCCCCACTAGCTTATTCCAACTCCCGCCTAATTATTTGGGACCCGAGAGTATTGTCAATATATTCTGATAAGTTCAAAGTCCAACGGTTTTTTAGTAAAATTATGTTTTTGTTTCAGGTTGTAATCAAAATTCCCCTCGCCCCAAATTGTTGGTCTAGTGCCTAAATCAGGAACCATTATTTTGACACGAAGAAAGTGTCTCGGGTGAACATTCTACATACTAAATTGATAAACTGTAGGACATCACATATGTAATATATTTAGTTGAACATCTTCGGTTTAATAATATTATCCATGGAATGGGTAATCAAATTCTCAGTGTTGGAAAATTTAAAATAAAATAAAAACAATAGACAGGGGAGATAAATCCAATAAAACCAGTTAATAGAAATATTTCAAGAACAAAGACAGTGTCAATTGCAGCGTATATTGTCTTTAAAATTCAATTGGTAAAACTATCGAACATGTTTTAATCATATTAGACCTCATATGCTTTAAACGTGTCTTGGAGGGAACACCCAACAAATAAGGATCTCTATGGCAATATACCACCTATCAACAGGTAAATACGTGGACAGAGACTCAGATTTTCTGGCCACTGTTGGCGCAGCAAGGAAGAAATAGCAGGTGATGTGTTGTTATGGAGCCCATCTCATGGAGCAAGAAACGCTGGTCGTCCCAAGAAGACAAACGTCAAGCAACTTGAGGACGATACTGGATGTACTGCGGAAGAAATGGCAAACGCTATGAGAGACAGAGATGGATGGAGGAAACGTGTCGTAGAAAGCCGAGCAAGCTCGACCTGATGGTGAGACCTCATTAGCGAAGCATATTTTTATTCAGTTG
>OZ024741.1:399294869-399297369 GCA_964016885.1 Eledone cirrhosa
ACATATACATACGCCCTACATACGTACGAACCTGCATACTCACACAGACGCAAAACTCCCGTATACACATAGCCGAACCATATGTACCAAAATATATTAAAAAATTATACGCCATAACAATCAAATATACGTACGAGAAGGTATACGTACCTTCACAAAACATACGGATAATATATACTTACCTATGCAAATAAGTAAAGGTATAAACAAAACATATATTTAGCTCCCACATCGAGACGTAAAATATCCACGTATAGATCGTACTATCCGTTAGGGTATAACGTGGGGCTGTAATACAGGAAAGTTTTGTGCAATTTATGTTTACAAGCCGAAATTGCCTCAGATTTTTTGTTTAAGATGTGGTGTGTGGCGTAGAGTATTTCCAGGGCCTCAGCGGCGCAGAGGTCACATGGTTTTTTATTTCCGTTATACGATCTAGCTCTAGCTAGGATCTCCCAGTGTAACTTATTTTGGGTGTGGTTGTCTTTTAGACTCCAGATATAAGCTGAAAGTGACGTCATATTCCTTCTTAGAGGGTAACGAAAAGAATGGGTATGCATGTAAAGACGCTGCTTGAATCTATTGGCGGTTAACCCTATGTAGGCCCTACGGGACGTGGGTGTTACAACCTTACATTTGTAGACAATGTTACTAGAGAGGCATTTCCCGGGTAGGGGGCAATCAACCCGATTCCTACAATTACAGTTAGTACTAACTACAGGGTTGCACGTGTTCCTACGGCTAGGTAGTTTAGCTAAATTTGAAGCTGTGATGCTATGTGCAAGGTTAGGAGTCGTAGAGTAAGAAATTTGAATAGTATTTCTATTAAAAATTGTACTATATTTATGTGTAGGGAAAAATGCTTCGTAATAAGGGAAAGAAAGATCTTAGCTAATGGTGTGGCCACTTCCATATTATATAGTGGGTTATACCAACAAATGCGACGGGATCTATTTCTTCTAGGTCTATTTTCGTACTCTGTATATGCTACCTTATCGACAAATCCACTTCGAGCAAGAGCTTCATTGTAATAAGTGGAATGGTCGTTAAAAATACGCTCGTTGGTGGAAAGACGGGAAAGCCTCAACGAAACGCTTCTTACCAGGTTCTTGGTTATGCTGGCAGGTTGGTTGGAATGCTTACTTATGTAATTAAGCGTATCATTCGGCTTTCCATAGGGGTAAAACAACCCATTCAATAAGTTGAGGGTAACGTCGAGGTAATTAACGACCGAGAGATTGGCCTCAACCTGTATAGAGAGGTTGAAGACTTTAAAGAAGGCTGTGAGTTCTTTTCTGAACCTGTCGCAAGCACGAGGTCCGCACTTAGTCATGGTCAAAAGACCATCGTCACGGTACAAACCACCGCCCGCGTTGGGGAATTCGTCCTTGATAGAGAAAAGAAGGAAAAGGCCGATAAGATCAGTAACCTCCGCAGAATCACTGGCGCCCATACTCACGTCGAATGGGGTACTATTGGATTTTTTAATCCAAATAGAGTCGTCGAAATTAATCACCGACTTTCGGGCATTGAGGATGACATCAACTTCGAAATCCTTAACCACTGTGAGTGTTTTAGCGAAATTGATAGCTCTAAGGAGAAGTGGTAAAGTGATGGAGGAGTAGTAATTGTTGATGTCGAATTGGATAAAACGGCAATGTTCCTTGATACATATGCCGTTGAACCAATCAATCACCGCGAAGGAATTGTTCCACAGTGCAAGAGGGGCCAAACTTCTAATTTCAGGTATAATTCTATCAAGAATCGTCTTACTAAGTCTACCTAAATCGGACTTCGTAGGGTTAATAAGCCGAATAGAAAGGTTGTTCGGAAAATTGGATTTGTGATCTTTCATGGTAAAGTGGGGAGAAATAGGGTCCAGAGGTTCGGTCCGGTCCATGTTGAGATCAGATGTGATTTTAAACCCAGCATCGTTGATTTCATTGATGACGCACCGATTAGTTTTACGGTAATCCTTAGTTACAGCATTATGTAGTAGTTGATGGTAAGTACTCCGCTCCACTTGATATAGGTTGCCAGTTTTGTCGGAATGGACGTGCACGGCATTAGAATCCTTAATAGAACGAATTCTATTCTTCAGGTCTTGCTGGAAGGAATTGCTCCTATTCCGAAATTTGATACTCCGAATGAGTTCCAAGACATCATTTTCGAAGGGTAGCAATGCTGGGTTACACGGGGGGTTATTATAGGTTTTAAATCCAAATTTATCCTGTTTGTTGTCTGCTTTTCGTGGATTATCGAAGTAAAAGGCCCGCCAACGCAACCTTTTAATGAACGCGTCTGTTTTCTGTATCAGGAGTTTTAGGTATGTTTTCCTGCTTGGTACGGGTATGTTCTTTGTAGAAATATTCAGATGTTGTTTCTGCATGATGAATATAAGTCAGTAGAGTGCTCAACCGAGGGAGCCAAATAGTAATAATAATAAATTTGAAGACTAAAATCAAAAGAGGGCTCGATAAGGATAAATATATATCAAATA
>OZ024741.1:399299869-399322369 GCA_964016885.1 Eledone cirrhosa
ACACGTGATTTCGTTCTACCCTGGGCAGCGTGTGTATTTGCGTTCTCTCTTTCCATTAAGCTAGATGTGTAGCGAACAATTCCACACTTGCTGACTGAGGACTCTGTGGACTTTTACACTGCACATTTCAGTGGTGAAACGAAATAGATTCGTATCAGCAAGCTTATAGTTATAAGGTTGGTAATTTAAAACTCTACTTCGGAGATTTGATTCTGACTTAGTGTTCTTTCTATTTAATTGCTAACCTGTAGATGTTGTTTTCCATACAGTAACGGTTAAACTCACATGTAATAATTCTTTACACACATCTCACTGTGTAACACACTTCTCTTTGTGTAATATATATTTGTGTAATATATATATATATATATATATATATATATATATATATATATATATATATATATATATGTATATATATACACATATATATGAATATATGTGATGGCTGCAACTTGATTTCGAGTAATAATTGTTTCTACTTTTGGCACAAGGCCATCAAATAACCCAGTGCATTACTGGTACTTTATTTTATCGACTCGGTAAGGATGAAAGGCAAAGATAACCACTTGAACTCGGGCCGTAAAGGGCCGTAACTCTATGCTACAAAGGAATTTAATTAGTATTAATATCTATATGCTTTGCTCTTTAGCTAAGTGTTGGAGCTGGCATACTTTCACTCTACAACATTCCTTGATTCTCACTGAAATTACTTTCTTACCCCATTAAAGATAGTTGTAAAGATTTCTCTCTTAAGACCGGCTTGGCACCCACAGGTTTGACATCATCCTACTCCCTCTACTCCACAAGCCAGTTTAGGTGTGTGTATGTATGAGTGTGTGTGTGTGTGTGTGTATGAGTGGATACAGGTGTGTGTGTGTATGAGTGAATACACGTGTGTGTGTGTGTATGTATGTATGTATGTATCAGTAACTGTAGGTGTGTGTATGTATGAGTGTGTGTGTATGTATGTGTATGTATGAGTGTGTGTGTATGTATGTGTATGTATGAGTGTGTGTGTATGTATGTGTATGTATCAGTGTGTGTGTGTTGTGTGCTTAGTTTACGCAAACTAAGCACACAACACACAACACACACAAAAACAAGATGGCGTAGGACAGAACAAAGGAGAGGCACAACACAAAGAGAAGAAACTCCAGTCACTGAAGAGGTCACAGAATGTGTGACGAAAGAACTTTGACCATATATGAACAACCGTCCGGTTGTGGAACCAACCAACCAACCGGAAATTTATAAATTTCTTAAATTTGAAATGGAGTGAAAGCAACTGGTGCGTGTGTTTCTTATTGGAAACATGACCCTCCCAAAGTATAACAATATCAGTTTCAACACACTTTTACAGATAAAGAATCTTGCTAAATAAATTCAGAAACGAAATATATATATATATATATATATATATATATATATATATATATATATATATATATATATATATATATATATATATATATATATATATATATATGTATATATATACATATATATACATACATATATATATATATACACACACATATATATATATATATATATATATATATATATATATATATATATATATATATATATATATATATATATATATATTTATATATATATATATATATATATATATATACATATATATGTATACCTTTTTAATTATACCATTGGAACCAGATTAATGTGCCAGATATGGAATGGCAGTGATCCGTGGAATGTTTCAAAACTTACAAAGTTGTTGACGATAACGCCCACAGCATCCACCAGGTTCTATAATTGGACAGATTTACAATTTTCACTTCTAATTATATTCAGCTGAACCGAGTTCAGACCTTATTTCTGTGTGATGCCATAAATTAAATCTACCACACATAGCGAATTATTTTCTTCAATTTTTCGCCACAAACTTCATATGTAAGACTCCCAAACGAGATTGTCTAGTTGTTTAATCGTTAAGGGTCTAACGTTTCTGGTTCATCACACTTATCAGCAGACACACACACACACACACACACACACATATATATATATATATATGCATACAGAGACACAGACACACACACGCACACACACACAGACACACACACACAGACACACACACACAGACACACACACACAGACACACACACACACACACACACATATATATATACATATATATTTATATATACATATATATATATATACATATATATATACATGTATATATGTATAGTAATAAGAATATTTATATTTATATATGTTTAATACAATTATAAATATGGAGGGTAGTACTAAGGAGTTTAGTCACATGTTTTGACATTCCCTATGCTCCGATGAATTAGACTTCCTTCTGGAAGAAACAATTGTCAGCAAATAAATGTTCTAAACTAAAATTTGATTGTTTTAATACAGTATATATATATATATATACATATATATATATATATACTCATATCCTTATTCTGATATTATTTCTTCCCGGGGACGGTGGAACCCTGAGGTGAACATTATTGTTGTTTACACATCATTATTAACTTTGCCTTTCATCCTTACGGGGTTGATAAAATAAAGTACCAGTAATGTGCTGGGTAATTGCTGGCTTGTGCCAAAAGTAGAAACAATTATTCTTATTATTCTTTGAGTCTCAGTCATTGATGTTATTTAACTGGAAAGTTTGTTGAAATGAATATCAAGCCGCTACCTGCAGCCTCAGATATTCAGGGTGTATCGGAGGGTTCTTGCTGTTCCCAGCAAGCATGCCCTTTGAAGTGTTCCAAAAAGCGGGGCTGGACTAATTTTCTTTAACCATCTTTGGAAACTCTTTGAGATAGTACCTAGTGCGCCTATGACAATCGGGACGACTCTGACTTCATGGCAGTTCCAAATCCTTTTTACCTCCCACTTTAAGTCCTGGTATCGGTTAATTTTCTCCCTCTCCTTCTCTTGCACTCTCGTGTCAAATTGGCAGGCTACATCCACAATCAGGCACGATCTTTTTTCCTTGTCCAAAACCACCAGGTCAGGCCTATTGTGTTCCAGTTTCTTGTCCGTCTGTATCCTAAAATCCCATAGCACCTTCACCTAATCGTTTTCTATCACCGACCCTGGCTTATGCTCATACCACTTCTCAGAATGTGGTAAATTGTTTACTTTGCATAGGTGCCAGTGGATCACCCTGCCTATCACATCATATCTCCAGCCTTTATAGTGAGTCTGGGCTAGGTGTTAACACTCGGATACAATGTAAGCCACAGTCTCCTCTCTCTCTCCACAGATCCTACACTTGGGCTAGCCTCCTCCTTTTAAATATGGTGTTTCACCCATTTCGTTCTGAGGGCCTGCTCTTGCGCAGCTATTAGCATTCCTTCTGTAGCTTTTTTAAGGTCTCCTCTTTTTAACCAGTTTCATGTTTGTGGATCTTTAAATTCAGTTTTCCTAAAGAAGGTACTTGTTATTTCCTCCTTGGACATCCCCTGGTCTATTGTCTTCTCCTTCAGTACAATTTTGAGCATTGGCTCCCTACTGTCAGTCACGTATTGGTGCAGGTTGTCTTTCTCCATCTGAACACAGTCTTCTATGCTGATAAGACCTCTTCCACTTTCAGATCTCTTTCAGTAGAGTCTATCGACATCACTCCTCTTGTGGAACATGTTGTAGATAGTCAATAGCTTCCTATTCTTCCTATCCATTTCTTCTTGTTCAGCAACATTCCATTTCAGAATTCCCGCACTGTACCTAATAATAGACACAGCTCGGGAATGCACTGCACTTATGACATTCCTACTATTTAGATGTGATTTTAATACGCTCCTTACTCTCCTTATGTACTCAGATCTTATCAATTCCTTCATGTTTTTGTTCTTGATGTCATCTGCCTCCAGAACACCTAAATATTTGTATCCTTTTTCAGTGTCAATTTCCTTTATCATCTCACCTATTGGTACCTAGATTCCGTTGCTTCTGCTCAATTTACCCCTCTTCATCACTAGGACTCCACACTTATTAATACCAAATTCCATACATATATCATTGTTGAAAATACGGACAGTGTCAACAAGTACATCAAACTCCTTCTCACCACTCTTCCCAAAGCGATTAAGATCGTCCACGAAGAGGTGGTTGATGGCAAGCTCTCCTTTTCTCAACTTGTATCCTGCTCTCACTTTTCGCAATATAACGGTCAGGGGTATCAGGGCAAGGATAAACAACAAAGGGGACAGACTATCTCCCTTGAAGATACCTCTCTTGATCTTCACACCGCCCAAGGATTTTCCACCCGATGTTAACTCTGTTTCCCAGGAATTCATACTTTTGCTCAACAACTGTCTGATGTTATCTGCCACCTTGAAGATCTCTAGGCTTTTGGTTATCCAAGAATGAGGAACCATGTCAAATGCCTTTTTGTAATCTATCCATCCCATGCCAAGATCAGTGTGTCTCCTCTTGCAGTTCCTCATTACCATCTTATCAATAAGTAACTGGTCATTTTTACCACGAGACTTCTTTCGGCATCCTTTCTGTTCGTCCGGTAACAATGCTTGTTAACAGTTTCCACATTACGGACAGACATGTGATAGGTCTATAGCTGGTAACATCATTACCCTTGATTCGGGCTTTCATTACCAGAATTGTGGTACCTTTTGTCAACCACTCTGGTACCTCACCCGACATCAAGCAGTCATTGAACATGGTTGTCAGTTTCGGGTGGAGGGATGTTATATTTTTAATCTAATACCCCTGCACACCATCTGGGCCTAGTGATTTCCAGTTGGTTAGTTGTTTGGCCTGCCCTTTAAGAGTTTCAACTGTGATACTCAAATCAGGTTGTTGGTGTGCTTGTTCACTAATCTCCCTTTGAACTGTCTCAATCCACACTGCCTGATCATTATTTTCAACATCCTGCTCCCATATTCCTCTCCAGAATGGCTTAGTCTGTTCCGCCTCAGGGATCAAGTCGTTGCCTCTTTCTTTCCCTTCAAGCTGTCCAAACAACATCTGGTTGTTGTCAAACATGCGGTTCTGTCTATACTGACTGACTCTGTTCTCATACCGCCTAATCTTTGCACTTTTTGCGTTGCTTCAGTTCCTCTATGGTAATATTTAGTTTTTCCCCCCTAGTTTTGTACTTTATTTCCAATCTATCTTTAGTGTCTATGTTTTGTAATGTCCCATTCAGTACGGCTTTCCAATGTCTTTTCTCATTTCCTTGATTTGACCATTCAATCGTTTCTTCCACCAAGGTTCTGATCTTTCTTGTTTGTTGTTTCCTCTCGTTTTTATGCCAAGTAATTTCCTCACCGCATTTGCTGTTGCTTTGAGAATATTGTTGCATTGGTGAAGGTTCCTCGCCTCAAGGTATGGGATGACTTTGTTTACCTTAGCTCTTGTTTCTTTTAACTTTTTCTTGTCTACAAATCTTAGGTTCATAGGTTTTCCACTATCATTGTTCATTTCATCTACCACTAAGTTCAGGATATCAACCAAATCTTGTCCTAGCCCGTCAGCATTCATTTCCTCAATGGCCGTATCTTTGTTCTAGGTGTTATTTATTTCAGCATTCAGATCATTGTCTGCTTTGGATGCTTTCTCAGGTCTCTCAACCTCTTCACCTTCATTTTCCACTGGCTCGCTTGCTTGACATACTCCATCCATTAGTTCTTATTACCCGAGCCTGCCCGGCCAATTTTTGTTCATCTAATTTAAATACACCAATCTCGTTCCAGATGTTGTGCATCCGTTTCCTATAGCCTTTTTCCATGGGGTTACTCTTCAGGTAACATTCCATGACAGTTCTATTCAATTCTTTCGTCCAGTTGGTTCTTGTCCCTTTCCTTCTTCTTCCTCCAACACCAGCAGTATTTGGATGACAGCCAGGTCCCTGCTGCTGGGCCAAGGAGCACTTGCTGGATGAGAGTCTTTCACATGACGTTCCAATCTCCTTTTCACCGTTATTCGAACTGTTTAGGTTCGAGATTTAAACACTCAAATCGAGGATTGGTGAATTTAGCGTGGCACCATCACGCTGTAGACGAACATAAATAAATAAACAAATAAATAGATAAAAACTTGAAAAAATAAACATAAGTTTCATTGTAATGTTTGAATGTCTGACTTAGTTTTTTTTTCCTTTTTGTTTTTCAAGGCCAGTAACATCGGTTACTAGAGTTGTTGTTGCTGCTGCTGCTGTTTTTTGATTTTAACTACAAGGGAAGTAGGGGTTGTTGCGTTCAAAACTTTTGAAATTTGTTTTTCTGTTGCTGTTGTGTTTGTTTTTGTCTGTGTTGTGTTCTGTAATTTTTCGACTTGTTGCTTATCATTATTATTGGTAGTATCGGTAGAGGGTCAGACGCCATGCTTTGACGCATAGAGTTACTGCCCTTGCCATTCTGAGTTCAAATCCCGCCGAGGTTAACTTTGCCTTTCATCCTTACGGGATCGATAAAATAAAGTACCAGTAATACAATGGTCGATAAAATAAAGTACCAGTAATGCACTGGGATGATTGCTGGCCTTGTGCCAAAAGTAGAAGGAATTATTATTATTATTTGACATCGTTTAAACTAAACATTTTGAGAGAGTTTAGAGATACAACAACAATAATTATTATGGTGTTGTTGTTACTGTTTGACCGAGTCACTAAATCAGTCTATTTATATCTTTTGCTGATTTCCTCGCTTCTAGTCATGTGTAGTGATACTACTACCATCCCTCTCTTAACAGGAGGTAGTGAGGGAATAGTGGTGGTAGTGATGATGTTGTTGCTGCTGTTAGTTTGTATCTAGCTAAATTGTTTGTGGTAGTGGTGGTGGTGGTGGCGGCGGTGGTGGTATTGGTGGTGAAATTATTTGGCTGCTGTTTTCTTCTATTTGTGACCATTTGTAACCATTTCCTTTTTTGATTATACAATTTCTGACACAAAATTAAATATTAAATATTGAAGCTCGATGCCATAGTGTTATGCGTTGTCACTTCCTGATAGTGAAGACTACTATCTTATGTCCCATTTGTAATAAGAATTATTCTATCACAATTGTTTTAAATATGTAAAAAATCAAAAACTTACGGGAGCGATTCCATAACACTCTATCCATCATGTGTGTAATCTTCCCCAATTATTATTATTATTATTATTATTATTATTATTATTATTATTTGGCGGTGGATTGGCAGTATCGGTAGAGGGTCGGATACTATACTTTGAAGCATAGAGTTACGGTCCTTGCCATTCTGAGTTCAAATCCCGCCGGGGTTAACTTTGCTTTTCATCCTTACGTGGTCGATAAAATAAAGTACCAGTAATGCGCTGGGTAATTGCTGGCCTTGTGCCAAAAAGTAGAAACAATTATTATTATTATTTGAAAAGGAAAATCAGGGTAGAGAGGGAAGTGCTCTCTTCCCAGCATTTTGTTGAAAGATGGGTGAGAGAGGCAAGAATGGCCCGAGTGAATGGGCCTACTCTGAGTATGTGCCTGTAAATTGAAGGTGTGAAACTGGGAGAGGGCACTTGCCCTGGTGATCAGGGTCACCGTGGCTTTTTTTAATGGGATTTCTCAACGATGGTCCTCGGAAGTCTCCCCCCTTTTGGGGAATTTTTCATTGTTTCTTTTTTGTTTCATCCTCTGTTTTTGTGTTTTTTTACACGCAGAAATGCCCATTTGTACCGTCCTGTTTTGTCCTGTACTGTCCTTAATGTCTCACTTTGTGTAAACCCTTGTGGTTAATAAAGAAAACATTATTATTATTATTATTATTACAGCTGCATTTATCTTGCTTTATGTTCATACGAGTTATTACCAAGTCCCAACCAGTGACCTCAAGAGACAACAAGGTCCGCCATGTTCAAGAAAGAACATACATACTCACACATGCATCTTTAGGTGTTTAGACTTGTGATGTACTTATATTGACAGAATCTTCCTTAGTATATGGGCAGTTCCCATTAGTACTATCTTTTGTATTTCTCCTATACGCGGGTTTCCTGGGATTTGCGATAAGTAATCATTAGACCCCTTAGGTATCATTCCTAGAGCGCCTACAACCACTGGTATTGTTTTAGTTCTCAATTTCCACATTTTTCCAATTTCTATCTCTAGGTCCTTATACTTGCTAAATTTTTCAAATGTTTTTATAGATACATTCTTGTCTATTGGAACGGACATATCAATTAGCAGGCATACCCTTTTTTTAAAGTCCTTCAATATTATATCAGGTCTATTTGCATCTATTTTTCGGTCTGTTTGGATGCTAAAGTTCCACAAGATTGCGATGTGATCTTTTTCAAGTATGGGAGGTGGTTGATGCTCCCACCAATTCTTTTGATGGGGCAGGTCAAAATGCTTACACATTATCCAATGTATGTATTGTGCAGCTCTGTCATGCCTGTTTAGGTATTCGGTTGGAGCTATAGGACTACACATTGAAATTATATGGTCAATGGTCTCTGGTTGTTTTTTACATACACGGCATAATGGGCTGCATCCATTTTTTATTATGTTGGCTTGGTAATTTTTTGTTGGCAGACACTGATCTTGTGCTGATATAATCAGTCCTTCAGTCTCCGATTTCAGTCCAGAGGATGCCAACCACTGATCGGTTAAAGATTTGTCAACATCAGGATTGTTAGCTCGTTCTGGGTATTTTCCATACAGAGGCTTTTCTTGCCATTTCTTAGCCAGTTTCTGTAGCAGTTCTTTCTTTGCAGTTACTTTTACCTGCTTTGCTTTTTCTGTGTTTTCCATTTCAGCAGTAAATGGGACTTCTGAAATTTGTAGTCCATTACTGTATCTTTGTGCATCTTTTGTAATGGAGTATGATCTTTTGATGCTTTCGTGTTTCAAAACGAGTTTGATCATCCAATCATGTGATTCCCTTAGATATGTAGATAATCCAATTGTTGCAGTTTTCAACGCAATGTCTAACTGGATTAACCCACGCCCTCCTTCTTCCTAGGGAGATATATTCTATCTGTATCTGCCTTAGAGTGATGCATTCTGCGCATGGTTAAGAATTTTCGAATTTTTCTATCGAGCCTACGGATCTCTGTGCTTGACCAGTTGATGACATTGTAACTGTAGGTTACTACTGATATGGCATCGATCCTATTCCTTGCACTCAATTCCGTTCTTAAGATTGCTCTTACTCTGCGGTAAAATTCCTTCCTTATCCTTTCCCTCATTGTCGAGTGCTTGATTCGTCTCCTTTACAAACACCTAGATATTATTATTATTATTATTATTATTATTATTATTATTATTATTATTATTATTATTATTATTATTCCTTGAATCTCAGTCATTGAGATTATTATTATTATTATTATTATTATTATTATTATTATTATTATTATTATTATTATTTTTATTATTATTATTGTTATTACTCCTTGAGTCTCAGTCATTGATGTTAGTTAACTGGAAAGTTTGTTGGAATGAATATCAAGCCACTACCTGCAGCCTCAGATATTCAGGACGTATCGGAGGGTTCTTGCTGTTCCCAGCAAGCATGCCTTTTGAAGCGTTCCAAAAAGCGTGAAGGGGCCGATTTTCTTTAACCATCCCTGGAAACTTTTGGAGATAGTCCCCAGTGCGCCTATGACAATCGGGATCACTTTGACTTCATGGCATTTCCAAATCCTTTTTACCTCCCACTTTAAGTCCTGGTATCGGTTAATTTTCTCCCTCTCCTTCTCTTGCACTCTCGTGTCGAATGGGCAGGCCACATCCACAATCAGACACGATCTTTTTTCTTTGTCCACAACCACCAGGTCAGGTCTATTGTATTCCAGTTTCTTGTCCGTCTGTATCCTAAAATCCCACAGCACCTTCACCTGATCGTTCTCTATCACCGCCTCTGGCTTATGCTCATACCATTTCTCAGAATGTGGTAAATTGTTTACTTTGCACAGGTGCCAGTGGATCACCCTGCCCATCACACCATGTCTCCAGCCATTATAGTGGGTCTGGGCTAGGTGTTTACACTCGGATACAATGTGAGCCACAGTCTCCTCTCTCTCTCCACAGATCCTGCACAGTGGGCTAGCCTCCTCCTTGTAGATATGGTGTTTCAACCACTTCGTTTTGAGGGCCTGCTCCTGCGCAGCCATTAACATTCCTTCTGTAGCCTTTTTAAGGTCTCCTCTTTTCAACCAGTTCCATGTCTGTGGATCTCTAAATTCAGTTTTCTCAAAGAAGGTACTATGAAGGGATTTTTCCTGAAGGCTGCTCTTTCTCCTTGATGTTATTTCCTCCTTGGACATCCCCTGGCCTATTGTCCCCTCCTTCAGTACATTTCTGAGCATTGGCTCCTTACTATTAGTCACGTATTTGTGTAGGTTGTTTTGTTTTTCTCCATCTGAACACAGTCCTCTCTGCTGATAAGACATCTTCCACCCTCAGATCTCCTTAAGTAGAGCCTATCGACATCACTCCTCTTGTGGAACATGTTGTAGATAGTCAATAGCTTCCTAGTCTTCCTATCCATTTCTTTTTGTTCAGCAACATTCCATCTCAGAATTCCCGCACTGTACCTAATAATAGACACAGCTCGGGAATTTACTGCGCTTATGGCATTTCTGCTGTTCAGATGTGACTTCAATACGCTCCTTACTCTCCGAATGTATTCAGTTCTTAACAATTCCTTCTTTTTTTGTTCTTTATGCCATCAGCCTCCAGAACGCCCAAATACTTGTATCCTTCCTCAGAGTCAATTTCCTTTATCATCTCACCTGTTGGTATCTGGATTCCGTTACTTCTGTTCAACCTACCCCTCCTCATCACAATGACTCCACACTTACTAATACCAAATTGCATACATATATCACTGCTGAAAATACGGACAGTGTCAACAAGCACATCCAACTCCTTCTCACTCTTCCCGAAGAGCTTAAGATCGTCCATGAAGAGGAGGTGATTGATGGTAAGCCCTCCCTTTCCCAACCTGTATCCTGCTCTCACTTTTCGCAGTACACTGGTCAGGGGCATCAGGGCAAGGACAAACAACAGAGGGGACAGGCTATCTCCCTGGAAGATACCTCTCTTGATCTTCACGCTTCCCAAGGATTCTCCAGCTGATGTCAACTCTGTTTCCCAGGACCTCATACTTTTGCCCAACAACTGTCTGATGTTATCTGCCACCTTGAAGATCTCCAGGCTTTTTGTGATCCAAGAATGAGGCACCATGTCAAATGCCTTTCTGTAGTCTATCCATCCCATGGCAAGATCAGTGTGTCTCCTCTTGCAATTCCCCATTACCATCTTATCAATAAGTAACTGGTCCTTTGTACCACGTGACTTCTTTCGGCATCCTTTCTGTTCGTCCGGTAACAAGTTGTTTGTGTGGAGGTGATGGTAGATTTCCTCAGACACAATGCTCGTCAACAGTTTCCACATTACGGACAGACATGTGATAGGTCTATAGTTGGTAACATCATTACCCTTGATTCGGTCTTTCATTATCAGAACTGTGGTACCTTTTGTCAACCACTCTGGTACCTCACCTGACATCAAGCAGTCATTGAACATGGTTGTCAGTTTCGGGTGGAGGGATGTTATATTTTTAATCCAATACCCCTGCACACCATCTGGGCCTGGTGATTTCCAGTTGGTTAGTTTTTTGGCCTGCCCTTTAAGAGTTTCAACTGTGATACTCAAATCAGTTTGTTGGTGTGCCTGTTCACTGAACTCCCTCTGTACTGTCTCAATCCACCCTGCCTGGTCATTATGTCTAACATCCTGCTCCCATATTCCTCTCCAGAATGTTTTAGTTTGTTCCGCCTCAGGGATCAAGTCGTTGCCTCTTTCTTTCCCTTCAAGCTGTCCAAACAGCATCTTCTGGTTGTTGTCGAACATGCGGTTCTGTTTATACTGACTGACTCTGTTCTTGTATCACCTGATTTTTGCACTCTTTGCTACAATGCGTTGCTTCAGTTCCTCTATGATCATATTTAGCTTTTTCCTCCTAGTTTTGTACTTTATTTCCAGTCTATTTTTAGTGTCTATGCATTTTAGTGTCCCATTCAGTAGGGACTCAAGCTTTCCAATGTCATTTCACATTTCCCTGATTTGACCACTCAGTCGTTTCTTCCACCAAGGCTCTGCTCTTTCTTGTCTGTTGTTTCCTCTCGCTTTTATACCAAGTAGTTTCCTCACCATATTTGCTGTTGCTTTGAGGATATTGTTGCACTGGTGAAGGCTCCTCGCCTCAAGGTATGGGATGACTTTGTTTACCTTAGTTGTTGTTTCTTTTAACTTTTTCCTGTCTACAAATCTTAGGTTCATAGGTCTCCCACTATCATTGTTCAATTCATCTACCACTAAATTTAGGATATCAACCAAATCTTGTCCTAGCCCGTCAGCATTCATCTCCTCAGTGGCCGTATCTCTGTTCCAGGTATTATTTATCTCAGTATTCAGATCATTGTCTGCTTCGGGTGGTTCCTCCGTTCTCTCGACCTCTTCACCTTCATTTCCCACTGGCTCGTTTGCCTGGCATACTCCACCCTCCATCTCTAAGCTAATCTCTTTGCTCAGTTCCTCCAGTTCCAGCTCGCTTATCCACCCATTAGTTCTTATTACCCGAGCCTGCCCAGCCAATTTATGTTCATCTAATTTAAATAGACCAATCTCGTTCCAGATGTTATGAATCCGTTTCCTATAGCCCCTCTCCTTAGGGTTACTTTTCAGGTAACATTGCATAACAGTTCTATTCAATTCTTTCGTCCAGTTGGTTCTGGTCCCTTTCCTTCTTCCGACACCAGCAGTATTTGGTTGACAGCCAGGTCCCTGCTGCTGGACCAGGGAGCACCTGTTGGGTGAGAGTCTGTCACATGACGTTCTAGTCTCCATTTCACCGTTATTCGAACTGTTTAGGTTCGACATTTAAACACTCTTATCGAGGATTGGCGAATGTATGGTTACATAACCACCGGTGGATTCACCGTCTCCGGTGGTTGCGTCACTCCACGTGGCTCTTGTGTGGCATTATCACGCTGTAGACGAACACAAATAAACAAACAAACAAACAAACAGGCAGAAAATAACCCAAAAATGAATAAGCATAAGTTTCATTGTAATGTAGTGTTCGAATGTCTGACTTAGTTTTTCCCTTCCTTTCTCTGTCCGTCCGTTTGTTTCTCTCTTCATTCTTATTTTCTTTACGTTTTTTTGTTGTTGTTGTTGTTGTTGTTGCTGTGCTGCTTTGATTTTGATTTTTGTTTTTTCTTTTGAGTCTATCTATATATTTTGATGCCATCCTCTTTTTTAGTAGGAATTCTACAATGTGGTGGCGGTGCTGTGCTAGCAGCAACTAGCAGGAGGTAGTGGGAGAGAATAGCGGCGGTAGCGATACTGAGGCAGTGGTGGTGGTGATGTGGTCGTATTACTGTAGTGATGGTGTCCTCGTTTAGTAGGAATTCCACAATGTGGTGGTGGTGCTGTGATAGCAGCAACTAGCAGGAGCTAGTGGGAGAGAATAGCGGCGGTAGCGATACTGAGGCAGTGGTGGTGGTGATGTGGTCGTATTACTGTAGTGATGGTGTTGTAGTTGGGGTATAAATTTGAGTCGATTTGACCAGAGTTTTCATCGTGGTAGTGGTGGTGGTATTGGTGGTGAAATAATAATCTGTAGTCGTTTAGTAGTGGTGGTAATGTGGTCGTATTACTGTAGTGATGGTGTTGTAGTTGGGTATAAATTTGAGTCGATTTGACCAGAGTTTTCATCGTGGTAGTGGTGGTGGTATTGGTGGTGAAATAATAATCTGTAGTCGTTTAGTCATTTTGCCATTCTCGACTCCAACATTCCTGATCCAAAATTAAATATTAATCTTGTTTATCAATATTGTCTAGTGATATCGCCATCCTCCCCTTTCGTAAGTTAACAGAAGGTAGTGGGGGGATAGCGGTGGTAGCAATGAAGGAGTGGTGGCGGCGGTTATGGGATAGTGGTAGTAATGATGGATGGGCGGCGGCGGCGGCGGCGGTGACTGTAGTGATGGCGTTGTCGTTACTGATGTCCGTTCGGTGAATCTATGGGGTTAGTCGCGTATATGTGTTGACATAAATTCCCTTAATGTTGGAATTAAACATTTTGTTAAAACTTGGGACAATAATAATAGTAATTATTATTATCATTATTATGTTGAGATTGGTTGTGGTGGTGGTGAAATTGCCGTTATCTGGCTGTTGTGTTTAGCGTACACAGAGGGGTGATGGGGTAGGTGGTGTATCTAGTTTCTGGTGTTGGTGAAATTGCTGTTGTTTGGCTGTTCGATATAGTGTAGACAGAGGAGTGGGTGGGGTGGGGGGGGGGGTCTTCTTCTTCCATTTATAGCCATTTTCTATTATTATTATTATTATTATTATTATGGACTGGCAGTATCGGTAGAGCGTCGGACAACATCATTTGCAGCATATAGTTACGTCTCATTACTCTCTGAGTTCAAATCTCACCAAGGGTAGCTTTGCCTTTCATCCTTAAGGGGTCGAGATAATAAAGTAACAGTAACTTACTGAGGTCGATTTAATCGACAAATTACTGGCCTTGTGCCTAAATCAGAAACCATTATTATTATTATTGTCTTTTATCTCATCCTTCAGTTTTGTTTCCACATCTTGCCAGCTGTCTTCCCAACACCTGAGGCAGAAAATACCAGGTGTCTTCCCAACACCTGAGGCAGAAAATACCAGGTGTCTTCCCAACACCTGAGGCAGAAAATACCAGGTGTCTTCCCAACACCTGTGGCAGAGAATACCAGGTGTCTTCCCAACACCTGAGGCAGAGAATATCAGGTGTCTTCCCATCACCTGAGGCAGAGAATACCAGGTGTCTTCCCATCACCTGATTGTTCACATCACATACTTTACACAATTACATGTCATTTACTTTATACATACATGTGTATATTACCTGTTTACAATCCTATTTACCGCAGAATGGTGTTCAACCATATAAGAGTGCTCAATTATTTACAATATAATTATGGAATATAATCTAATAATTGTTTTTACTTTTGGCACAAGGCCAGCAATTACCCAGTGTATTACTGGTACTTTATTTTATCGACCACGTAAGGATGAAAGGCAAAGTTAACCTTGGCGAGATTTGAACTCAGAATGGCAAGGGCCGTAACTCTATACAGCAAAGCCTGGCGTCCGACTCTCTACCGATACCGCCCATCCACCGGAATATAAGCTAATAAAGTTAAGTAAAACAATTACAGGTGTGCTAAACTATAGGAGGGAGTGGGGGGAGGGTAGTTAAATAGGTGTGATAAATTGAAAGGAAGGAGTAGGGAAGGGAAGTGAACAGGTGTGATAAACTACAGAGAGTAGGAGGAGGGGAGTGAACAGGTGTGATAAACTAGAGAGAGTAGGAGGAGGGGAGTGAACAGGTGTGATAAACTACAGAGAGTGGGAGGAGGGGAGTGAACAGGTGTGATAAACTAGAGAGAGTAGGAGGAGGGGAGTGAACAGGTGTGATAAACTACAGAGAGTGGGAGGAGGGGAGTGAACAGGTGTGATAAACTAGAGAGAGTGGGAGGAAGGGAGTGAACAGGTGTGATAAACTAGAGAGAGTGGGAGGAGGGGAGTGAACAGGTGTGATAAACTACAGAGAGTGGGAGGAGGGGAGTGAACAGGTGTGATAAACTACAGAGAGTAGGAGGAGGGGAGTGAACAGGTGTGATAAACTAGAGAGAGTGGGAGGAGGGGAGTGAACAGGTGTGATAAACTACAGAGAGTGGGAGGAGGGGAGTGAACAGGTGTGATAAACTACAGAGAGTAGGAGGAGGGGAGTGAACAGGTGTGATAAACTACAGAGAGTAGGAGGAGGGGAGTGAACAGGTGTGATAAACTACAGAGAGTGGGAGGAGGGGAGTGAACAGGTGTGATAAACTAGAGAGAGTGGGAGTGGGAGGAGGGAAGTGAACATGTGTGATAAACTAGAGAGAGTGGGAGGAGAGGAGTGAACAGGTGTGATAAACTAGAGAGAGTGGGAGGAGGGGAGTGAACAGGTGTGATAAACTAGAGAGAGTGGGAGTGGGAGGAGGGAAGTGAACATGTGTGATAAACTAGAGAGAGTGGGAGGAGGGGAGTGAACAGGTGTGATAAACTACAGAGAGTGGGAGTGGGAGGAGGGAAGTGAACAGGTGTGATAAACTAGAGAGAGTGGGAGGAGGGGAGTGAACAGGTGTGATAAACTAGAGAGAGTGGGAGGAGGGGAGAGAACAGGTGTGATAAACTAGAGAGAGTGGGAGGAGGGCAGTGAACAGGTGTGATAAACTACAGAGAGTGGGAGGAGGGGAGTGAACAGGTGTGATAAACTAGAGAGAGTGGGAGGAGGGCAGTGAACAGGTGTGATAAACTAGAGAGAGTGGGAGGAGGGCAGTGAACAGGTGTGATAAACTGTAGGAGAGGGTGAGAGGTGAGAAACAAATTGATAAAAATGCTAGAAAGAAGAATGAAGTTAAAGGCAAAGCGAAGAGAAGGTGGAAGATGGATACGACATCCTCCTTCAACATTTCCCTAGTTTATTATACAAGAACCAATGGATTAGATAAATAACTTCCATTTAGAGAAAGAGACAGTAGAAATATGTGAGAAGATGATCTCTAGTTATATAAAGCATGCAGAAGATAGGTTGTTTCTAAGAAACTACTTTGCGTGTTACATAAATCCCTAACTGTGCTTCACAAATCCCTAATTGTGCTTCATAAATCCTTAACAGTGGCCTACACGCTATATTCCTCGCTTGGTAACTAAAATTTATTAGGGATACTTTAGGAAAAAATCTGTACTTAATGCATGGAGTATGTGTAAGAGGAAGTTTGATGGCGAAAGTTAGTTTGAGATGTGATTTGACCAAGTAGTTTATATGTTATTATTTTACATTTTAGCTCTTTTAATTATATGTTTTACTATAGATATTCATTAATTATTTTGTCTAATTAAAAACAACATTAGCGTGTCACAATATATTATATATTATATTCTAACTCTAAGGGCGGTGGATTGGCAGTATCGGTAGAGAGTCGGACGCCATGCTTTCCAGCATAGTTACGTCCCTTTACGGTCTGAGTTCAAATCCCGCCGGGGTTAACTTTACCTTTCATCCTTACGGAGTCGATAAAATAAAGTACCAGTAATGCACTGGGTAATTGCTGGCCTTGTGCTAAAAGTAGAACAATTATGTTCTAATTCATTCTTACAGAATATTGGTTTATCTTCACATATTTACTTTTTATTGTCTGAATGAATGGAACATGGTGCCAAGTCAAGATACAACGACAACAATAACAACAATATATTGTTTTCTTTCTGAACATGGCGGAAGATGGAGGTCACTGGTTGTGACTTGGTGATAACACGTAGGAAAATATAGCAGAATAAAAATGATGATGGTAATAATTGTTTCTACGTTAGGCACAAGGCCAGCAAATACCCAGTACATTACTGGTACTTTATTTTATCGACCCCGTAAGGATGAAAGGCAAAGTTAACCTCGGCGGGATTTGAACTCAGACTGTAAAGGGACGTAACTATGCTAGAAAGCATGGCGTCCAACCCTCTACCGATACTGCCAATCCACCGCAGCGATTTCTGTATTAACTACATAGGGCTTACATGAAGAAAACATTAAGGACGGTACAGGCAGAAACAGGACGGAAAAGGTGTGGGTTTTAGTGTGTAAAAAGTTCATATAACGAGATATAGAAAACATTCAAACAGTAATCCTCCAAAAAAGGGAATTTCCGAGGGTCATGCATTAAGAAAGGCCACAAAAAGACACGGTCACCCTGACCACCAGAGTAAGTGCCCTCTTCCAAATAATAACAATGATAATTGTTTCTGCTCTAGCACAAGGCCAACAATTTGAAAGGAAAGGGAAAGTCGATTAAATTGATCCCAGTGCATTACTGGTACTTTATTGTATCGACCTTGTAAGGATCAAGGGCAAAACTAACCTCGGTGGGATTTAAAATCAGAACGTAAAGGGAGGTAGCTCTATGCTGCAAAGCAAGGTGTGCGACGCCCTACCGATTCTGCCAATCCACCGAGACTTTACACAAGGGATTGAACCGCTCCATAAGTCAAGCTTGCTGGGAACAGCCAAATATTGAGAAAGGTTCTGGACTACCAGAAGTAGAGAAATGACAAAGAATTATATGAGAATGTTGGAGTTACCCTGGGTTACCAGTTGTAGCCTGGTATTCCCTTAAATAATCCTTCCAAAACAACATCAAAGTTGGTCATGATAAATAGTCAAATAACAATTATAATTGTTTCTACTTTTGGCACAAGGCCAGCAATTATCCCAGTGCATTACTGGTACTTTATTTTATCGACCTCGTAACGATGAAAGGCAAAGTTAACCTTGGTGAGATTTGAACTCAGACAATAAAGGGCCGTAACTCTATGCTGCAAAGCATGGCGTCCGACCCTCTACCGATACTGCCAATCCACCGCCATTATAATAATAATGATTTGTTTTATTTGCGTTTGTTATGGGTTTGTTTCTATTTCGCTTATTGGTGTTTATCGTGGTGTTGATGATGATGATGGTGATGGTGTTGGTGGTGATGGTGATGGTGATGGTGGTGATGGTGATGGTGATGGTGTTGGTGGTGATGGTGGTGATGGTGATGGTGGTGTTGGTGATGGGGATGGTGTTGGTGTTTGTGGTGTTGGTGTTGGTGGTGATGGTGGTGTTGGTGATGGTGATGGTGATGGTGTTGGTGCTGGCGTTTGTGGTGTTGGTGTTGGTGGTGATGGTGGTGTTGGTGATGGTGATGGTGATGGTGTTGGTGGTGATGGTGTTGGTGCTGGTGGTGATGGGGTTGGTGTTTGTGGTGTTGGTGTTGGTGGTAGTGGTGATGGTGTTGGTGATGCTGATGGTGTTGATGTTTGTGGTGATGGTGTTGGTGGTGATGGTGTTGGTGGTGATGGTGGTGTTGGTGATGGTGGTGTTGGTGTTGGTGTTGATGGGGTTGGTGATGTTGATGGTGTTGGTGTTTGTGGCGTTGATAATGATGGTGATGATGGTGATGGTGTGGGTGTTTGTGGTGATGGTGTTGGTGGTGTTGATGATGATGATGGTGTTGATGGTGATGGTGTTGTGGTTGGTGGTGATGGGGTTGGTGATGATGATGGTGTTGGGGTTTGAGGTAATGGGGTTGGTGATGGTGTTTGCGGTGATGTTGTTGATGATGCTGGTGTGGAAATGCGTTCGTTCCATACAGACAATATATCAGCCGGAGGTACATGAGTCGTAGTTGGATGTTTGTGTGGTGGGTTGCTAGAAACACTTGTTTAAGGTCAAATATCTGAATATTAACATTGATTGATGACACAGCTGTAGTCGGTACATAACTCATCATTCATGGCTGACCTATCGAGATTCTTGGAGTCCTAATACTGCCTACATGAATTCCATGCACACAGATTCACACACACACACACACACAGACATACACAAACACACACACGGACATATATATGCTAGCACACAAATAGATACACATGTATATAAATAAATAAATAAATATATATATATAAAAAAAACGAGAGGAGCTGCGTGGTTGTAAATATAGTTTAAGATGGTAGTATGGACAAAACAAGAGAAGAAAAGAAATCCTTCATCAGCTGTAAATCGAGATCAGCGCTTAATACAGGACATCTAAAAGCGGTCAGCGGCGCGCCCAAGACCTTTTATATATACATAACATGTCTTCTTGTGACGCTAAACTCCGCCATTTGCAGACTGCGCATCAACATGAGATACTTCTCTCCACAAAGTTCGATCATCAGCAGCAGAGTTCAAAGAGCAAATATCAAGTCCAGTCCATAATTTGACATAACATGTATATATATATATATATATATATATATGTTTGTATGTATATATATATATATATATATATACATACGTGTATACATAAACACATACACATGTACATATATATATATGTACACTGTAGTAGTAATTTGGTATATATATATATCCTAGGGTTTAGAGTCTGTCGTCCAGGCTAAATGAGTTGGGTTAAATAACCCAACGAAACTTAATTACCAGTAGATATGACTTGTAACTAATTATATATATCTGATAACTGTCACTTCTTTACAGAAGATAGCCATCTCTTCAACGAATTTCCTGCTACCATCAACCACCACCAACTGCATGCTGCTGATGACTTATTTAGATGACTTATTTGATGACTTTTCTAGAGCCTTCCCATGTGGTTTGGGTGAGCACTGCGTCCCCCAAAACGAGCTGTTCAGACGCTCACGACTCTGCTGAAATCTGTTGCTATTCAGGTCAGTGCAGCGACATTAGGATAAGACAGGAGCCACTCATGTGTAGATGTGTGACTATGTGCTTCTAACCGATTCAGTCTGCACATTCAGTCAACATTGGTCTTGTGAAGAAATATCTGCACATAAAGATGGCAATGTTATTTGTTTGTGCAACACATATCACCCACTCCATCTCCATAGCTATGTGTCCAGTGACAAGCCAAGTAAATATAACTGGACATTTATGAACATCGCATGTGTTAATTCCTGAGATCCATGGACGAGTTCTCTCCAGCAGTCTCTGTCCCTCATTATCGCTGCCATGTCCTGCGTCTCCAAGAGACTAGTGTCTGTCCTTAGTGCATCAACATATGTTAACCTCGGTGTGTCCATGCAGGTGTTCCTGCAGGAGCACTGAGTATATATACTGAAGATTTATAAGGGCCCACTTGAATAAGTATCTGTTGATCTTATACAAGCTTCTACATAACTTGGTAAAATTTCACCCAACTTGTAGAAATCTTATAATGAAACGAGTCATCTGGGAAGTGATATATTTGATATATCTCATATGAAATAATACAGCCAATTATCCACACAATACAATATAGTTAGCACCCCAAACGATTAATTGGGAATATACTCAGGTATTTCCTAATGTTTGTTGAGTGAGTTGGAATTTGGCCGGAGTATCGCTTTTAGCTTTCTCCGATTATGTATTTATATATATATATATAAATATAATTCAAAATATAAGATATATGTATAGAGACAGAGCTATATATCGTTAGAGAAATAATTAGTATTTATAAATATATATAAAGCATGTAATATTTATGAACAAGTACATACTTTACGGTATTATTACGGTTCTATGAAAATATGAAGCGGGACCTTAAGGAAAATAAGAATTTCTCCACTTTAAAGTATGTACATTTTCCTAAATATCACCTGCTTTATATATATGTACTACAGGCGGCGAATTGGCAGAGTCGTTGACGTCGGATACGATGCTTTACAGTATGCATCCCACCTCATTGCGCGCTCTGAGTTCAAATCCTGCCGTGATCAACTTTGCCTTTCACCTTTCGAGGTCGATAAAAAATGTACCAGTCTAGTAATGGAGTCGATTCTTCCTCTATAGAAAGAATCGGCTGTGTTCAAACCTGGAGAGGGTTGGGCTCTGTCAGGCTTAAAAGTGCCCTAGACACGCCGTATGACAGTGCCTCTACGACTCCACAAGGAGTTATGGGATATTTATCCTTTTTATAAATGTACTAAATGTTATGTTTCTCTAACGATATATGGATCCCTCTATATGTATACACATATCTTATAATTTGAATTATTGATACTCTGGACAAACATCCACTGAGCTTTCCTACTGAGAAACATAATTATCATACATACATATGTTATGATATCTTAAATTAGTAGACACACACACACACACACACACACACACATATATATATATATATATAGGCACTATTTCTTGAGCCCATAAATTAAGTGTGACTTCCTGTTTGTAACTAGTAAGTAAATACATACACACTAATATCATATACTAGCATTAAAGCCCGGCGTTGCTCGGGGTCAGTAAGGTACGAAAGTTAGGTTGCACCACCCATTTTATGGCAGCACTTTTTTGTCTGCCAGGCACTGGGTGAATGAATTGCAGACCTGGACTGCCGAAGCAGGAGCTGTGCCAGCAGTGACAATTGTAGTTTCGCCTATGGATATTATCTCTGTGCAAAGAAGTGTTGAAATTTATTGTTTTACAGTACTTGCGCAACACGCGCGTAGACGATGCCAGCCGAACAACAGAGCTGCGATGGAGTTGTTCTGCATGGTTGTCTGTGTGTTTTCTAAATTTAAGACAGTAGGGCGGGGTGTGATATGAGGGAGAGTTAGCTGCTGTTTCTAGCAGGTTTAGTGACCTCATAGAGGATATGTTTTCTAAATTTAAGACAGTATGGAGTGGTGTGATATGGGGGAGAGTTAGCTGGTGTTTCTAGCAGGTTTAGTGACCTCATAGTGGATATGTTTTCTAAATTTAAGACAGTGGGGGAGGGGGGATGATATGGGGGAGAGTTAGCTGCTGTTTGTAGCAGGTTTAGTGACCTCATAGAGGATATTATTGTGTATAGTAAATAAACTGATACTTCTTTCTTCCACGTTCGTTGAGAGATGTTTTTAAAAAGATTTTTCGCTATTTTTTTTG
>OZ024741.1:399324869-399327369 GCA_964016885.1 Eledone cirrhosa
GCCGTAGGATCTCCACCCTCTCTTCCTCAGAAGCTATTTTCAATAAGGCATCCCCTACTATAATAAAGCCCTTCAAAATAGCGGATTTAGCGAAACGATTAAGTACATACACAACAATACTAACTCTTTTAAACATAATAATAGGAAAAGAAAAAAATAATCTGGTTCACCCCCCCCCCCCTACTAACAGTTAAAACTAATGTAGGCAAAACATTCCTAGAGCTCTTAGATAAACATTTCCCTAGAACACATAGATACTATAAGATCTTCAATAGAAACTGTGTCAAAATTAACTACTCCTGCAGTCCCCCTATTAAATCTTATATCATCAATAAGAAATCACCCAGAGAACATCAAAATTGCTCCTGTGGAGTCAAAAGTGAATGCCCATTACAAGGTAAATGCAACACCAAAATCATTGTATATGCGGCTAAAGTGACAACCATCAGCAACAACCTACCAGCCACCAGCGAACGATATGTGGGTATGACACAAGACAAATTCAAAACGCGTTATTACTCACATGTCGCATCTTTTCGACATCCAGAAAAAAGATTCCATTAAGACCCTCCCCTACTTTTCGATTCACTTACCTAATATCTTCACATTCCACATTTTACTTCCCCATTTTCTTTCACTACCTGATAACACTTGTCACTTGCGTTTTCCACTCCAGATATATTCTGTTGTTTCGCAGCCGATTTCATATTTGTACTCATTTATTCATACGGCTGGTTTATAATCTGTATCTATGCGGGTGAGTGTGCATATGTGTGTATACGTTCTGTATATGTATACGAACGCCTCCGTATGTGTGCGTGCGTACGTATATATATGTGTGTGTGTTTTTATATCTGTTTTTTTCTATCTTTTTTTTTACATACTTATTTATACGTGTGTGTGTATGCGGGTGAATGTATGTGTATGTATATGTGTGTATATGTATACGTATGTATGGGTGTGTATGTATATATGTATATGTATGTATGGTCGCGTACGTACGTGTGATTAGATATACATGTGGCAATATATATATATACGTGCCTCGTGTGTATATATGTACGCATGCATGCGCTTTTGTCTGTACGTATTTGTGTGTATAAATATTTATATATATATATATGTGTGTACGTGCGTACCTATGTTTGTTTTCTTTTTTCTAGTGTTAATTGATTACTTTCTCTTTGATTTAAAATTTTTTTTCATTCTCATATATTGTTTCATTTTTATATATATATCGAGAATGACACTTCTTTTTACTATTACACTCCCTTCCCTCTTTATCTTCCGCATATAAGTGACCGCGCGTGTGTGTGTGTGTGTTTATACGCGTGCTTTCATACTCGTATGTGTATTTAATACCTGTATCTGGATGCGTGTTAACTATATTATCTTACAATTTCCTTTTCAACTCATATTATATACGTATTTGTGGTCACATATACACAAATATACTTGCCCTCATATATGTACTTACGCACACATTTTCACCATACACATGCATTTGTACATACACACATATGTATATTTGAGAGTGTATATACATACATATACACATACCCTAACTATATTTCCTTATTTTTTTATATATCTCTTGCATTACTTTTATTTATATATTTTTTGCCCGTTAAACTCTTGCCTTTCTTGAGGAGACTTTTCAAATATTTCACTATGTTTTAAATTGCCTTGTCCGATGAACGAATGAGGACGTTTTTCGTATTCGTCTTATTCGGGAAACCTCTGGTAATGAGGTAATTATATTGTATTGTTTATTATACATTATATATATATATATAACAACTAGAAATTGATTAACATATAAATAAACATATGAAACAATCACAGGTGATAATTTTTACAAGAGTGTAAGCACACATAGCTAGGTAGGTAACTAAATAAAGTTAACTAGAACTTCAAAAATATTTACCTTATAATATGATTAATCTTCCTGGTATATATTCCATTAAAGAAATATATTTCACCAATTAATCGATTGGTAAAAGACGGAGGCCGGTACTTGGATTCTCAACAAGGAAGAAGTCCAGCGATCTGTGTTTACGCATTAAGTTTAAATCAGCGACTGGCCAGTAACACGTGCTGTATACTAAAAATACACACATCGTACCAGCTTCGTCCCAGTGGCGTGAATAGGGTTATCGACAACTAGAAACAGCAGTCAAGTGCTTTCAACAGAGTTAGCTCTACAATTAAGGAGCCGTATTCATATATCTATATCCAAAATTAAGATAAATCAAGATGAATTTAATCTAAATCAAAATTATGGGTGTCATGCCAGAAAGGCATGCGCCATATCACCCATAAAATAAGCTCTAAGATTCTAATGAATAGGTCCGAGCATTTTATAACAACTAGAAATGGATTAACATATAAATAAACATATGAAACAATTACAGGTGATAATATTTCTTTCCTGTTGCAGTAATTTTAATTTTAATTTTAATTTTGATTTAGATTAAATTCATCTTGATTTATCTTTATT
>OZ024741.1:399332369-399359869 GCA_964016885.1 Eledone cirrhosa
TCCGGCGAAATTTCATTTTAAGTGATATTCCTGCGACAATTAATTTTCTGTAGACACCAAAAAAAACATTATACATAACAAAATGAGTACATTACAAGAAATCCAATACTTTATAAAATAAATAGAATGGGTTGGGTCCCAATGTGTAAATTAAACGACTAATTCTGGTTTTAAAAAATAATCAACGGAGATAACCTAGAAGAATTACCGATTTTTATACCCACCCCGCTTATTCCAGCGCTGCCACTTATTACCCCCCCCCCCCTCTATTATTTGGGACCCAACAGCAGTCGAAGGACTATGTACAGTTTCTCTAGTTGACATATATAGGGGTTAGTGGAGACGGTACTAAGTCAGTAAGTCCTGAAGAACAGATATCACTTTAGTAACAACAAATGGAACAGTGTGTCCCTGCATGAAAGGGCGGTGTAACATGTAGCGGCGAGGAATAGCTATATTTTAGTATACACATCTAAAATATATATTTACGTGATTGCTATACAGCTCCAGATGTATGAAATATATTCTAGTGTTGGGCGTATTTGAGCTCTGAATAACCTTAGCAGCTGTTTGGAGTTGAAGCATTTCCTGGCTCTGAAAATCACATTTTTTTAATACAGATATGTTCAAACTGTGTAGTTATCGGAAACTGTAAACCCTAGTCCTATTGTTTAGATCCAGACTAACCCCCATTTATACGTTCCAGCCATGACTACTCCTTGTTTTCCTAGATATATCATGAAGAACTACATTATCCAGGGCGGTGGATTGGCAGTATCGGTAGAGGGTCGGACGCCATGCTTTCCAGTATAGTTACGTCCCTTTACGATCTGAGTTCAAATCCCGCCGAGGTTGACTTTGCCTTTCATCCTTAAGGGGTCGATAAAATAAAGTACCAGTAATGCACTGGGTAATTGCTGGCCTTGTGCCTAAAGTAGAAAGAATTATTTAAACTGTACAGTATGATGAAAGATATATTTGGCTGCTATTTTTGACAGATCAACAGACAATATTATCTTGCAATACATCAAGGGCGGTGGTTTGGCAGAATCGGTAGAGCGTCAGACACCATGCTTTGCAGCATAGTTATGGTCCTTTACGTTCTGAGTCCAAATCCGCCGAGGTTAACTTTGCCTTTCATCCTTACGAGGTCGATGAAATAAAGTACCAACAATACACTGAGATAATTGCTGGCCCTGTGCCAACAGTAGAAACAATTATCTTGCAATACATCTACTATTTGGTGTGTGTAGAATTATTGCATCTGTATCCTGTTTATAAATAGAGAAGTAAGAACTAGAATACATTGTCTTGAGAAATTAATGTTTTAATATCGTTGAATGAGGGAGGGTTGTGGAATTTCCACCATAAGTTCTTCTGGAGGTCACTATTTATGTGGGATGCAGACACACACATACACACACATGCATATATATATATATATATATATATATATATATATATATATTTATCAAAAATATATATATTGAGTTAGAAACTCAAAATAGTCTCTTACAATTAAATAGTTGAAGGATAGAGATTTTTCCGAGCCGTATAATATTATAATTGAATATAAAAGATTTTAACACATATGTATATATATATATATCTGTGTTTAGTTCTCTTTTATATTCATTCATAATATATATATATATATATATATATATATATATTTATATATATATATATATATGATGGTTGCAAACTCTGCTAAGAGTATTGCAATCGCTTGTCAGATTATAGAGTTCGGTGCACTTTTAGGCTACAGCCAGCCACACGAACCTGTAACAGATCCTGACCAAGCATTGTCTGTGCTTTGAAGGTTTTTTAAGTGAGAAAAAGCCTTGCACTCGAACAATCCCTCTCGCTGAGCATCGAAAACACTACCTGAAAAGGAGAACTAGTTAACATCATCGGGTGTGTGTGTGTGTATATATATATATATATATATATATATATATATATATATATATATATATATATATATATATATATATATATATATACGCATGCATGATGGACTCTCCCGTCTCTTTGAATGTTTATATCGGGTATTACATTTTAGACCTGCCAAGGATTTGCAAGCAAGTTCACAGATTATGTGGACAATGCTGTTGGTATGTTTGGTAATGCTTTTCTCCTACCCTCTTACTTCTTGTAATCCATGGATACAATTGGATTCACACGCACACACATATATATAGAGAGGTAGAACACAGGAAGGTAATATCCGTAGTGGTAGAGCACTCAGTCCATGGGACGAGTTTGGTAGAAGTAGTAACACAACAGTTAGTTCACCATACCGAGAACAATTGTTTTCAGTATGGTGAACTAACTGTTGTGTTACCACTTCTCTCTCTCTCTCTCTCTCTCTCTGTATATATATATATATATATATATATATATATATTAAAATAACAGATTAAAGTTTAAGCAAAGAATCGCTGCTTTCACCCTTCAATCTTTGGATTTTAGTCTTCAAATTTATTATTATTACTATATATATATATATAAGTTTCGTGAAATAGTCTTTAAGACTATATAGAGCATTTGTAGTTTTTCTAAATTGAAGGATGAGTATTTAAACTTTATTTTATTCTGAGTTAAGACTCTATTGGGTTTTTTCCCAGGATTTCACAAAATCTGTGGATAAAATCTCTGTCTTGATTTTTTTTAACTGAGTTTGAATTATTTTCCCATATCTTACGTTAATTATTTTCTACTTTGACGTTATAGTCACTTATATATTATTAAATACTGTTGGCTTCTTGCTCACATTAATTTCTATATTTTCATATATATATATATCTGTGTGTGTTTGTACCCCAGTACTTTTTTATCGACCACAAATAGATGAAAGGCAAAGTTGACCTTATTGGGATTTGAACTCAGGGACCAGTGAGCCGAAAGAAATGCCGCAAATCATTCTATCTGACGTTCTAATGAGTCTGTCAATCCCCGCCTACTATTTGTCACTCCACTGCAACACTAAATAAAAATAAAATCTGATTTTAAAAATATATTATGAAATAAGTAGGCGCCATTTATAATTTTAGCCTTTAAGTGTCACTAGAGAATACTGTGTATTTCCCATTATATAACTCTATTTCCCATTTAAAATAGAGTTATATAATTGGTTTAGTAATTGTTAAGTTTAAAATAACATAATAGCGTTTCACTAGTTTTAAACCATTGGAAAATAATTTTTAAAAATATCCCCAACAAATAACAACATTACTTTATTTCTGCTATAAAAAAAATATGTTTTAACCTCCTTTCATAAAAGAGCTCACTCATAAAGTAACTAGATTTAGCGAGGAGCGCCGTTAATTCAAAGGAATTGTTGAGAACCGGTTGTCGATTCTCAGATGTCATGAAGGCGCATGGCTTAGTGGTTAGAGCATTGGGCTTGCAATCGGAAGGTTGTGAGTACAATTTTCGGACAGGGTGATGTGTTGTTTCTTTGAGCAAGACACTTTATTTCACGTTGCTCCAGTTTACTCAGTTGTAGGAATGAGATTATAGGACTGGGGTCCCTATCATTAATCCCCCAAGACACCTCCAACGAGATATACCTTGGAGGAGGCCAGCTTAACCTGCATAGGTGTGAGCTGTCACACACACCACACACACACATAAAAGGAGCTCAGGAAGTTACTAGAATCTGTGAGAATCGCCGTTAAGTCAAAGGAAGTCGTTGAGAACCGGTTGTCGATTCTCAGATGTCGACTCCATCATAAAACTATTTCACTTTGGTTATTTAAGTATTTAATGTGAAATAATAACCTGGGACGATTTGATAAATTCCGACCTTACGCACTTGCACCTCTCTAAGACAATGTCACTGGACCGAGAACTTTGGCGCCACGCAGTAATACAGCCTTGCCTATGTACAATACGAAACCTACAGTCAGTAAGCACCTCTTAACCAAATATACACCCCAACCCACTACCCCTACTCCATCCTCCCACTCCCACCAACACCACCCTTTCTCTATAAGTTTGGACAAACTGTGTCAAAATTAGCTACTCCTGCGGCCCCCCTATTAAATCTTATATCATCAATAAGAAATCACCCAGAGAACATCAACATTTTCTCCTGTAGAGTCAAAAGCGAATGCCCATTACAAGGTAAATGCAACACCAAAATCATTGTATATGCGGCTAAAGTGACAACCATCAGCAACAACCTACCACCCACCAGCGAACGATATGTGGGTATGACACAAGACAAATTCAAAACGCCTTATTACTCACATGTCGCATCTTTCCGACATCCAGAAAAAAGATTCACAACAGCTCTGGCTAGCAGAATATGGGATTTGAAAGACCAAGGTATCCAATATAAATTGGATTGGTAAATTTTGAACCAATCTAAAGAATATGCAAGAGGAACAAGAAGATGCACACTCTGCATAAGTGAAAAATATTGGATTTTACAGAACCTTAAATCACCAAAAACCTGCCTAAATACAAAAAACAGAAATGTTCACCAGTTGGTCACACATGAAATCATACTTGCTTTCCAGCTCATATAAACTTAACTCACTTTCAGATACTTATCCTCCATAAACTCTTATTCTTCACTTTCCTTAAATTATCCTCTTTACAGACTTCTCTTTCTGATTTACTTTCATTTTTAAATTTATTTTTAATTTAATTTTTATTTTTATTTTTACTTCACATTTACCAATAAGCCCCTCCTCCTACTTTTCGATTTACTTCCCTAATATCTTCACATTCCACAGTTTACTTTTCCATTTTCTTTCACTACCTGATATCACATGTCACTTGCATTTTCCACTCCAGATATATTCTGTTGTTTCGCAGCCGATTTCATATTTGTACTCATTTATTCATACGGCTGGTTTATAATCTGTATCTATGCGTGTGAGTGTGCATATGTGTGTATACGATCTGTATATGTATACGAACGCCTCCGTATGTGTGCGTGCGTAGTATATATATGTGTGTGTATGTGTGTTTTTATATCTATGTTTTTATATCTATGTTTTTTACATACTTATTTATACGTGTGTGTGTATGTGGGTGAATGTATGTTTATGTGTATGTATATGTGTGTATATGTATACGTATGTATGGGTGTGTATGTATATATGTATATATATATATAGTCGCGTACGTGCGTGTGATTAGATATACATGTGGCGATATATATATATACGTGCCTCGTGTGTATATATGTACGCATGCATGCGCTTTTGTCTGTACGTATTTGTGTGTATAAATATTTATATATATATATGTGTGTGTACGTGCGTACCTATGTTTGTTTTCTTTTTTCTAGTGTTAATTGATTACTTTCTCTTTGATTTAAAAATGTTTTTCATTCTCATATATTGTTTCATTTTTATATATATATCGAGAATGACACTTCTTTTTACTATTACACTCCCTTCTCCCTTTATCTTCCGCATATAAGTGACTGCGCGCGTGTGTGTGTGTGTTTATACGCGAGCTTTCATACTCGTATGTGTATTTAATACCTGTATCTGGATGCGTGTTAACTATATTATCTTACAATTTCTTTTTCAACTCATATTATATACGTATTTGTGGTCACATATACACAAATATACTTGCCCTCATATATGTACTTACGCACACATTTTCACCATACACATGCATTTGTACATACTCACATATGTACATTTGTGAGTGTATATACATACATATACACATACCCTAACTCTATTTCCTTATTTTTTCATATATCTCTTGCATTACTTTTATTTATATATTTTTTTCCCGTTAAACTCTTGCCTTTCTTGAGGAGACTTTTCAAATATTTCACTATGTTTTAAATTGCCTTGTCCGATGAACGAATGAGGACGTTTTTCGTATTCGTCTTATTCGGGAAACCTCTGGTAATGAGGTAATTATATTGTATTGTTTATTATACATAAAATTTTGCTCTGGTACTTACATAGAGCACTCTTCACTCCTATGACTTTTTCAATTTTCAACGGAAACTTCAATACATATATATATATATATATATATATATATATATATATATATATTTATAAGTAGAAACACACCAGTTAGTTCACCATACCGAGAACAATTGTTTCACCATAAGCGGATCTTCAGCTCGGACCATATATAAATAAATATATATATATATATATATATATATATATATATTCCCTAAACTCTGATAGAGATTGAACTTCTAGCTACACTTTATAACCAGAAATCCCAACACACATACCGACTGAGCCACCAGGCGTCCCTATTTACTCTGATTACCCACGACTTAACCCGGAATTTACACACACACACGCACACACTATATGCATATACATATATACATATGTGTGTTTGTGTGTATGTGTGTGTAAGAAATAACACTAATACAGCGTAGTTCAGACTAAAGGCATATCTGGCCTAGTATAAACTCTGTTTGTTTTACATTTATTCTGAGTTAAAGTGTCAATGAAACGCATATTTATGATTTTTATGCATAAAACGTCAAAAATCTATATTCTTTTTGCATCAAGAACCAGGATTAGTTTAATCTATATATTTTAATCTTTCCTTATGAAAGATTTAGATGAAAAATAAAAAAAATATTACAAAGAAAGAATAATTATATTCTCGTATAAATTTATGAAAAATAAAGTTCAGTTTTTATGAAACAAAATAAATATCAGACTTGCCAGCCTCTAAAAACCCTAATTGGGAGTACCATGAAAAAAAGTGCCCCAAGACGGGGAGAAATGAGGTAAAATGGGGGAATTTTTTCATAATGAAAGTTATATCCATTTTCATAACAGGAGACATTTCTCACTCATCCCAAAGTGGGTGAGAGATCTACCCTCCCCGCTGGACGGGGAGAGTCAACAGATCTGAAGTGTAAAGACTAAAGTTTGTTGTGTTATAAATATGTGAAGTTTGAGATAAATAAACTTGAATTTATGATCACATCAAAATTTTAAAAAGCCATATATATTTCTGGAATATTAAAAGAAATATTTAGCACAGAACAATTAACTATTTGCGAAAATGTTTCAAAACTGCTCCAGTTGGTCTATAAACATAAATATTTGTTAAAATGTATTCTTGCTGTTTAAGAGAGGGATATGAAAACATCACTGCTGTGTTGACATTTAGAAATTATGACAACCATGGTTGTAAAAAAATAAAATATCTTTCATGAAAATACCGCTTAGAACAACTACAACGCGTTTTGTTTTTCTAGAATACCCAGCAAAGTTGTCAAAACACAACAGAGATTTTTTACCAAAATGTCTGTATGTTAAATGTAAAAGATAAACTTTTATAAAAGAAGATCATATATTAACATTTATCTAATTGGCATCGGGTCACTGGTGTTTACTATTTTAAACACTGGGGTATACGCTGAGAGACTGTTTCATTCCTAGTTAGGAGATATCTACGATAACTAAACTTAATATGAGGCAACTATTTTCATGGAGGTATCTAACCATCTCAAGTGTATCTCCGATGACGGAATAGATAACTACATCAACTGAACTACAGTGTATTAAAGTGTTATTTAAATATTTTCATAGCATAGTGATCTGTATCACAGAAGCTCAACAACTAACAACTGCAGTAACTCGCATCTTCCCCAAATCGGAGCTCATCCACTCAACGCAATGCTAGGCTACTCCTTTCGTCTTACTCATCAAGTACTCTCAATTATACACACACACACACATATTTCTCTCTCTCTCTCTCTCTCTCTCTCTATATATATATATATATATATATATATATATATATATATATATATATATACTGTATATATATACATACATTTATACATAATTATAAACCCATACTAGCGTGGAAGATAGACGTTAAACGATGATGATGATGATGATGATGATATATATATATATATATATATATATATATAGGAAAATGTTCAACCCCGAAGGCAGAGCTCAAGCCGCTTCGACGGCTTGAGCTCTGCCTCCAGAAACAGCCGTCGAAACGGCTTGAGCTCTGCCGTCGAGGTTGAACATTTTCCTATTATCCACTCTATTGCCCTAAGTATTGAGTACTCTGGTGCGTTATGGTCCATCTGGTTCCTTACCACTTTTCCTTCATTATATATATATACATTTATACATATATATATATACATTTATTTAAACTTTAATCTGTTATTTTAATAAATATTTGCTCTAGGGTTCTTATATATTTGATATATATTTATCCTTATCGAGCCCTCTTTGGATTTTAGTCTTCACATTTATTATTATTACTATATATATATATATATATATAAAGTAAGTAGGATTGAAATCAGTATTGCAGCATGTATATAACATTTATTAGCGTATTACAATCGTTTCAATACCAATCCGCCCAGGGTACAATCATGAGGACCGGGGCCCGATTCTTCCTTGACATCTAAAATATGCGAGTTTATATGTGTAAAGAGACATTATGGTTGCATACGTAACAGACACACACATAATTGTTTTTACTTTTGGCACAAGGCCAGCAATTATCGCAGTACATTACTGGTATATTATTTTATCTACCCCGTAAGGATGAATGGTAAAGTTAACCTTGGCAGGATTTGAACTCAGAATGGCAAGGGCCGTAACTTTCTCCTGCAAAGCATGTGTCCAACCCTCTACCGATTCTGCCAATTCACATGGAAATAACATCTACATGACTAGAACTGTTTCATTCGTAAGAAGGTCCTGTACGAATGAAACGGTTATAGTTCTGGAGGAGTTGTTTCTATAATAAAATATATATACCTATACTCTACAGACGTATTGAGTACCTTTTTTAATTGTGGTCCCTTCACAATATACATCGGGAATCCACCTATATATATATATATATATATATATATATATATATATATATATATATATATATATATATAAAATTAAACATACGGTATATTGCCAAATATACTATACGTACGTTCATGTATACATCGCTAATTCAGAGCAACAATCCTAATACTAATTTTTGCTGGACCGGCAATCGCTCTGTATAATCAGCTCCTGATTATTACTGGAATTCTATAAGAACCCAGCTTCTATAATTTTAGGCGAAAGCAGGGGAGTACGTGGCTCCGATGAACGCCAACCAACGTGAAACAGACTATCAGCTTATCTCCCTTCTTTCACCGAAAAGAAGTAAGTGACATTGTCACTACTTTAAAACTGATAGCGTATGGTCTTCTAAATGGTTTTAAATTAAACATACAGTATATTGCCAAATATACAAATATACTATACATACATTCATGTATACATCGCTATTTCAGAGCACCAATCCTAATATATATATATATATATATATATATAGGATAACAAGATATCATATATATATATATATATATATATATATACACACACAAATGTAACATTAAATGTGTTACAATTATGTGCTTCTCAATAAATTATCTCAATAGACAATATCCAGAGCAATATTAAGTCAAAAGTAGAAGAAATATCTAAATATAGTGAGAGAAGACAGAATATATTTTATATAGACTAAATACATATTACAGAGAAGAACATGTACTCAAGATGGAATCAATAGAGACCTTACGGTGCAATTTCGTTAACTATAAACTGATTTAAAATAGATATATGTGAACGGATATCGGTCACAAACTATCGATTAAGATTAAACCACAGCAGACTCAGAAAACTCGTCAGAGATATCGTCTTTAGCATTCTAATGGAAATATATAAGCAAAAAAGTAGTATATAGAGCAATATACTTGCAGATATTTGGAGAGAAGTTTACCATGCCACACCATGTTGAAAATCACATGGGAAAACTGATGGTGTAACTATGACAACGAGGACGACGACATAATATGTATTTAGTATTCAATATATTGTGTTTTCTCTGGATATATGGTTCTCTCTCTCTCTCTCTCTCTATATATATATATATACAAGTTTAAGATATATATATATAGAGAGAGAGAGAGAGAACCATATATCCAGAGAAAACACAATATATTGAATACTAAATACATATTATGTCGTCGTCCTCGTTGTCATAGTTACACCATCAGTTTTCCCATGTGATTTTCAACATGGTGTGGCATGGTAAACTTCTCTCCAAATATCTGCAAGTATATTGCTCTATATACTACTTTTTTTGCTTATATATATATATATAGGAAAATGTTCAGGACCCCGACGGCAGAGCTCAAGCCGTTTCGACGGCTATTAACGACTTGAGCTCAGCCGTCGGTGTCCTGAACATTTTCCTATTACCCACTCTACTACTCAAAGTATCGAGTACTCTGGTGCGCTATGGTCCACCTGGTTCCTTACCACACTTCCTTCGTTATATATATATATATATATATATATATATATATAAACAATGAGTTATTTGGTTTGTTGATTATTCAACAAAGTTAATTTTACAACAGATTAGAAGCACTCAACAAGATTTATCTGGAGTATCATTAATATAAATAATATTAATAAATGGAAAATATCTTTATAAAACCATATTTATTTTATTATACGTATTTCAAGGGTACTAATATTTAAGTACGCTTTCGTCAGATAAAATATAATAATTGGTGTAAAGATATCTTCATATGAACTTAATGTTATAAGTTCAGTGAGGATATCTATATATGAATCCCTGGTTCAATCGGGAGGTGTAACCACTGTAAGGTACTCAATTAGTGGAGTGTAATCATCATGTTTAATACTGAAATGGGGTCTACAGGAATAGAACTGTTTCATTCAAAAGAAATAATTATGAAATCTTGATGATTTCTTTTGAATGAAACAGTTGTAGTCCCGCAGAAGCAATTTCTATATTAAACATGATATATATATATATATATATATATACAATATTAAATAAATGGAAAACTATATTTATAAAACCATATCTATTTCATTATATATATTTCGGGGATATCATATTAACAATATGCTATGCCTTCATCAGACAAAATACAATATAAACAGTTTTATAGATAAATATATTCGACATACCGTAATAAACATCAACTTCATTTGAAGAGGTTTACTCTAGCAGTAAACCTAGAGGTTACCGTAATAAACATCAACTTCATTTGAAGAGGTTTACTGCTAGAGTAAACCTCTTCAAATGAAGTTGATGTTTATTACGGTATGTCGAATATATTTATCTATAAAACTGTTTATATTGTATTTTGTCTGATGAAGGCATAGCATATTATTAATATGATATCCCCGAAATATATATAATGAAATAGATATGGTTTTATAAATATAGTTTTCCATTTATTTAATATTGTAAATATACTCCAAGTATTTGTCGAGTGCTTTTATATCAGTTATAAATATTTACTAGTTGTAACCCAACAATTTTAAATATAACTTTACATATATATATATATATATATATATATATAATAAGGGTTGACGGAACCAGCATATTTATCAATGCCAGTACCGGTTGTATCTCAGCCCACTCAATGGGCAATGTAAGATACATTACCAGAGTATACACATAGTTATTTGCCTCAACACAATACACGTAAAAAAAAAAGAAAAAAAAAAATATATATATATGTGTGTGTGTGTGTGTAAATGAAGTAATTCCGTCGGAAAAGTCCAGGAAAATCCAAATTCAATAAACAGACCAGGATTTTTTCATTCTGATGATTGAAAGCAACAGCAACATATTTTGCTTTTAAGAAACCACTGGTAAATGGAATAATTGCCTTATGTTGTTTATTACATAACTATATATATATATATATATATATATATATATATATATATATATATATATATATATATATATGTCTATATATATATATATATATGTATATATATATATATATATATATATATATATATATATATATATATATATATATATGTATATATATATATATATATACATATATATATATATATATATATATATATTACAATACAATAGGAGGGAACATAATAATAGTACCACTGAAAATGCAGTACAAGAACTCTCCCTCCCACAGCCCACAAAGGTGGTCAAAATGTACTCAATCTGTCATCTACACCTCTCACAACACACACACACACACACATACTCACCCACTCGAAACCCCATCATTTGCCGCTGCTCTCTACGCTATAGAATATGTACGGCTAGTGGCTGCAAATTCACCCATTTACCTAGGACAAAACGGTCTATCCCCACAAACAACAGCCACCACCATAATACATACTCTAATTTAACACCAACACAACCACCAATAACTCAAACAAGGAATCGACAAATCTGCCGCTTTTCCCAGCGAGACAGATTGTGTTTACACCGGGATTGTCCCTTTTCCCATCTACCGGGGACTCGTCGGACAAATGAAAATAAAAATAAAAGCAAAAACAAAAACCATAACCTACATAAAAATAACCACTACCAGAGTCACCAACAGTCCCCTAAACAGGAAACTTCTTCCTCTTTTTTAGCCATAATGAATCTGGCAAAAGAACTGGAAAAAACATTCGAGCTATCACCCAGCACCACCCCCCACTATCACCACACTGCACAAACTACCATTGCTGCCATTAACAAACAAACAAATTAACAACACACCAAAACAATTAAAACCATCCACTCTCCCCTCAACATTTTTGCTTAACGCCCAAGGCATCAGCCCTTCCACCAATACTCAAAAATGGAAGATCAAATTCCTGGAGGACTGGGTTGATGTCCATCCAAACCACATCCCTTTCTTCGTCCTCACTGAAACCCATCTCAGCAACCTCCACTTGGAAGCCGAGGTGAAAGTGAAAAATTTCAAAGCCATCCGTGCTGATCGCGCTGGCAGAAGAAAGGGTGGGACAGCCATTTATGTCCATAGCCTCTGTTGAGAAAGAATTATGGACATAAATGGCAGTCCCACCCTTTCTTCTGCTATATTTTCTAATGGATACTGCGAAGCAGTCACTGTATTCAGTCAAACCAACAACCTAATAGTAGTTGGGCTCTATAGGCCACCCCAAACGCCTCTACCATGCTTCAAGGAATGCCTCAACAGCATAAAGTGTTTCATCCAAGAGTGTCACCCTGACAACATCTTAATGATAGGGGACTTCAACCTCCCCGGAGTTGACTGGTCCACAAACAGCCTGCCACCAGGTTCTTCTGCCTCAACCTCTGACAGGGAAGCAGTGGAATCGCTTCTTGACTTCATGGATGATTTCTTCCTGTCCTAACTGGTGCTCGAACCAACGAGGTGCCACAAAAACGTCCTAGACTTAATTTTCAGCAATCACACTGACACTATCCACAATATTGCAGTGGAGAAAACTCTACTCTCTGATCATGACATGGTTCTCTGTGATCTGAGATTCCACCGTCCAATATACAAACCCAATGTCATCTCTCCTGTCCATCCGTTTGACGCTATGGATTTCCACAATGCAAACTGGGAAGCGATCAGTCATGATCTTGCACATGTCGACTGGTCCTTCACGCACACTCACACACCCACTAACATCAAAAAGTCCTGGCAGACATTTGTGGACACTGTTACAAACATATGTGCAAAACACACCCCATTAAGTACTACAAACAAATCTAAGAGAAGAATCCCTAGAAATAGAAAAACGCTCATCAGGAAAATTAAGAGAACTAACAAAAAAAATCAACAAGCTGAAATACTGTCAGCAGCAACACACCAACTTGACTGCCATTTCATCACTAGAGATTAAAAAACACAACCTCCAAAACAATATGATGTCTATCATCAACAATCAGAGAAGAGCTGAAGAGGCTTGGGTCATTGAGAAGATCAAACTCAATCCCAAAGTATTCTTTTCATTTGCAAAAAAACACAAAATCACTGGCTCTACTATTGGCCCTCTAATTGATGAAAATGGCACTCTTCAAGACAATGCTAAAACCATGGGTGAGATACTGCAGAAACAATACTGCTCTGTTTTCAGCAATCCTGATATGGCCGATCTGGGCTGTATCGGCGATGTTACTCCCCATTACACCTTATCGGACATAACGTTTGGCGCCCCTGATGTCTTAGCGGCAATAAAGGAAATCAAGCATAATTCAGCAGTAGGTCCCGATAGGTTCCCTGCTTGTGTCTTGAAGGCGTGTCAACACCAACTTGCATCTCCTCTTGCCAATCTGTGGCGGAACTCACTGGATGCTGGATATGTGCCAGAAAACCTTCTATCCCAGTCTGTTGTCCCAGTTTTCAAAAAAGGAAACAAATCCCTTGCCGTGAATTACCGTCCAATCTCACTCACCTCTCATATCATTAAGGTATTTGAGAGAGTGGTGAGATCGCAAATGACTCACTTCCTTGAGAGTAAACGAGAGAATAAAGACCATCAAACCTGGTTGAAATGTGAGCAAGGAAGGAATTTCGCACAGGTCTAACGGGAGGAAGAAGGGGTCTGGTCTGCGAATTCGGTAAACATAAGTTCTGTGAAATCGTGGACGAGAGAGAAAAAATTCCGACCAGCTTGGCCGAGAATGTGAGAGAAGATCACTGATGAAGGACAAACTTTTTTCATATGTAACCCATTTTCAACTCCGCAGCGCCCTTATTATCATATTTACAGACCCCTTCTTCCTCCCGTTAGACCTGTGCGAAATTCCTTCCTTGCTCACATTTCAACCAGGTTTGATGGTCTTTATTCTCTCGTTCACGATTTCACCGAACTTAAATTCATAGAAATCTGGGACTTGTCTCCTTATTCCTCACTTTCTGTTGCCTCACCATTTTGTTTGTTTACTCTCGCGTCCCCTTTATTTACGTGTCCCAACGACTTTTTTTAGCCGTTGCTCGCACCAACCGGAGGTATATGGTCTTTAAAGCGATGAAATGCCTATGATAGTTGGAAGATCAGTGATGAAGGACAAACTTTTTTCATATGTAACCCATTTGCAACTCCGCAGCGGCCTTATTATCATATTTACACATTTTTTTCCTCTGTTGCTACACCGTCTTTTTCGTTCTATATATCTTTACCCTTTCTAGCAGTCTCTTTCTCTGTTAGCCTCTTCCTCACCTCACCCTTCACTCACTCATTCTCTGTCACTACCTCTCCTCCTCCTCCTCTTTCTTCCCGTTTGACCTGTGAGTAACTCTTTTCTCTCACATTCTCGGCCAAGCTGGTCGTAATTTTTTCTCTCTCGTCCACGATTTCACAGAACTTATGTTTACCGAATTCGCAGACCAGACCCCTTCTTCCTCCCGTTAGACCTGTGCGAAATTCCTTCCTTGCTCACATTTCAACCAGGTTTGATGGTCTTTATTCTCTCGTTCACGATTTCACCGAACTTAAATTCATAGAAATCTGGGACTTGTCTCCTTATTCCTCACTTTCTGTTGCCTCACCATTTTGTTTGTTTACTCTCGCGTCCCCTTTATTTACGTGTCCCAACGACTTTTTTTAGCCGTTGCTCGCACCAACCGGAGGTATATTGCCTTTAAAGCGATGAAATGCCTATGATAGTTGGAAGATCAGTGATGAAGGACAAACTTTTTTCATATATATATATATATATATATATATATATATATATATATATATATATATATATATATATATATGTATATATATAGTTAAACATATGTTATTAAATATGTTATGATGCAACACTGAGTCCTTATTCCTTTATCCTTATAGTATATATATATATATATATATTGTTATACTTGGGCAGGGTTATATTTGTGTAACAATATTGCCAGAATTAATAACAGAACACACTGTTTGGTTGGTTTTCGCTTCTGTGTCTTTTATATCGGTTAATTTAATTTATTCGGTCCTCAATGTTACAATTGACTGACCAACGGTTTGTTCTGTTATTAATTCTGCCAATATTATTACACAAATATGACCCTCCCCAAGTATAACAAGTACAGTCTAAGGATTTACAGAAACCCAAGAAGCTAGATTTAACACCTTTCTAGTGGGTCCGGGTATGATTTTACATTCATTTAAATTATTGATGTATTGTTTTATTGATATTTTTTATCTGTTTGTCCCGAATCTTCTATTATCGATTTTTTATCGTATGGTTGATTGTAGACTTGTTCTATATGTGACGGTATTTTAACGATAGTTATAGCTCTGATTCATCTGAATTATTGAGCCCTCTGCCGCTCATTTCGAATATTGTTTATCGTGAACTCGTGCGCCGATTTTTCGATACTCGATCTTTCTAATATTTTTAGCTCTGGACATAGCTATCCACCAGTTAATTTTATTGCTCATTTTTTGTCGATTCTATTGAGTGATGAATAGCTTTTGTTTTATTTTAACATGTCTATTGAGCACTCTTATTCGATATGTGTATTTCCACATTTCCTCGAATAGTTTTCGCGGATGTAGAGGTTATCTCCCTTGTCTAATGCCATGTGCGTTTTTCACTGGTGGTTAGCCCCTTATCCGCTAGGAAAAAAGCTCGTTGATGAAGTAAACTCCGTTCCCCTTGCTCTAGTAGGCTTTTATATTTATATGTGAGCTGATAGAGTACAGTCTAAGGATTTACAGAAACCCAAGAAGCTAGATTTAACACCTTTCTAGTGGGTCCGGGTATGATTTTACATTCATTTAAATTATTGATGTATTGTTTTATTGATATTTTTTATCTGTTTGTCCCGAATCTTCTATTATCGATTTTTTATCGTATGGTTGATTGTAGACTTGTTCTATATGTGACGGTATTTTAACGATAGTTATAGCTCTGATTCATCTGAATTATTGAGACCTCTGCCGCTCATTTCGAATATTGTTTATCGTGAACTCGTGCGCCGATTTTTCGATACTCGATCTTTCTAATATATATATATATATATATATATATATATATATCGGCTTTGTAATACATCTAATAATTTACATTGAGCTTTTCTCTTACTGGTAATTGGGTAGTGCTTAATACTACCCTTTCATATTTATAATTATATATAACTCATATATAAGTATAAATATTATTATTCATCAGCACCAACAGCAACATCAACACCACCCCCACAATCCCCGAAACGCAAACAACCAAAACAAACACAAGTACAAATAAACACACAAATACCTGAAATTGCAGACACCACACCTACAACAAACACAGACATACCCGAAACAACACTACCAAAACCATCACCACTACAGTCACCAAAACGAAAACAAATAAAACCACACCAACAAAATGTTAAAAAGTCCGTGCTTGTCAGAAGGGCCAACGATAAACTGATGGCCCTCTTAGCGCGAAGCGAGGACATTAAAACAGAAGGGGAGATCTTTGAAATGAGCACATTTTGCGTGCCAGAAGATTTGCTTCTGGTCCGAATGTCACTCAATTCCTTCAAAGAAATTCGGGAGAGCTTTCCTCAAGACGTGGGAACCCCGAATGTGAAACCCACATCGAGACTTTTAAAGGGGTTCCCAAAAGAAACCCCACCAACCATGGAGGTCGAACCACAAGACCTCGGGAGGTAAGTAAACCTTCCCTCTCTCTTTTAGCTTGCCAACTTGGCCATATTAAGAGTAGGAAGTTTAAATGTTCGCGGCCTGGGGTCACCCTGGAAGCAGGGTCGCCTGCTCAACGACCTCAGGTCGCTAGAAATGGATGTGATTGCCGTCAGCGAGACCAGAATTTCCGTCACGCGCGCACTAGCCCCCATTTTCAACGACTATCAGATCTTCGCATCTGTTAGCAGGCCGGGAATGGGAGGTGGGGTGGCAGTGCTGTTTAGGAAAGGACTGGATCTCGAGGTAAGGTCGATCTTCCGGGACCCGGACGGTAAGTTGGTGGTCTTGGATGTGAGCAGTAGCGAAGGTGGTGCCTTTACACTGCTGGCCGTCTACGCCCCTACAGGGGCCGGACGACCGGACTTCTTTAGGCGCCTGGAGACCTTTCTAGGTTAGCGGGGGACTGGAATGGCATCTTAGACGTACGCTATTGTGTGGGAGTAGCTCATAGGAGCGGGGGGGTGCAAAAGCCTCAAACACCTAATCAGCCAGTTCCAACTGTCTGACAGGTATCGACTAGATTTCCCCAATGTGCTAGTATGGACATGGACCAACCGCATGGGGTCATCTAGATCGTCTATAGACAGGATCTTCATTAGGAAAATAGATAGAAATAGTGTGGGCTGCCCACTTTTCAAAACGGTCGCCTATTCAGATCACAAATTTGTGATCTGTATGGTCGACCTAGATAAAACGCGTAGGTTGGGATCGGGTTACTTGAAGCTGAACATGTCATTTCCGGCACGTAAGGCTTACAGGGACCGAGTCAACAATTTAGTTAAGCAAAAGTTGACAGGGAGGATCATCAACAACAGATGGTGGGGGGGGGGGGGCTCTCAAAAGAGAGATTAGAGTAACTTCGATAGAGTTCAGCAAAGAACTAGCGTTAGAGAAAAATAGAAAGGAGGGGGAGCTGGTAATATGTTAGACAAGGCTATTTGTAGTGGCATTGCAACACGAAGGTTGCATTGTCAGAGCTAAGGTGCGTGCGCTGAGAAACGAGGGAACCAAAGCTGTTCGATGGGCCCGCGTGGCGGAGGCGCAGCGTGGTAATAAAACCACAATTCGGTCTTTGGCGGACCGAGACGGACACGAGATAAGCGATTCCAAGCGGAAGTGTGAGGCCTTTCGCCAGCACTTTGCTCGGTTGTTCGGGGGGAGCGGCGAGTCAGAGAGAGTAGCGGATTTCAGTCTCTACCTTGACGGCGTGCCGCGCATCTCGACGGTTGACGCTGAGTGCTGCAAAAGGCCGATTACTTCAGCCGAAATTCACGACGCCCTTGTCGGCTGCATGAGGCGCAAGTCACTCGGTTTGGATGGCCTGCTCTACGAGCTTTACGTAAATATGCCAGACTTGTTCTCCGATCTCCTCGAAGCACTCTACTGCAACTGACAGCAGAATGGGAGTATTCCCAGTTCTGTGAGCAGGGGAGTGGTGACGCTGATGAGGAAATACGAGAACAAGAGGGATTCATTAGACAACTTCAGGCCCATAACTCTGCTCAACACAGAGTTTAAGATTTTGGCCAAGGTGTTAGCAAAGAGATTGGCGCTTGTAGTCGAGGATTTGGTTGGGGAGGCTCAAACTTGCGCAATCCCATCCAGGTCCATACACGACAATCTCCACCTCATGCGATACATCATAGAGAGAGTAGGGTGTAAACCTGGCCTCGGTGGAGCATTGATCAATTTAGATCAATCGAAAGCATTCGATATGGTCGACCAATCGGTATCTGAAGTTTGTCCTCAAAGCGGCTGGCTTCTGCCTGCCTTCAGAAGCTGGATCGCTGCAATGCACAGCGGCACGCGCTCGGTGGTCAAGATTAATGGCCACCTCTCGGAACCATTTCGGCTCTCCCAATCGGTCCGTCAAGGGTGCCCTCTCTCTTCCATTCTGTACGTATTGATTTCCGAGCCTTTACTGCGGAAGCTGGAGCTGTTGCAGGGCATCCCGCTCGAACCGGGACGTGGAAGGACGGTGTCGGCTTATGCGGACATCACCGTGATGGTGTCGGACACCTCAAAAATCGAGGTGGTCGGCACTTTATTGAAGGAATATGAAAGGTTGACAGGAGCCAAACTTAACCCGGAAAAGTCGGTGGGCTTGCAGCTCGGAATCTTGAGAAGCAAGCCTATGCCGTCCAACAGTGTCGGGGGCGCTGGACGGACGGACCGGTAAAGATGCTCGGGGTTTGGTTCGGACCAGACCTCCAGGTGGAAAAGAATTGGGACGAGGTAACGAGCAGAGTAGCCAGTCTCACCCAAAAATGGGCTGGGAGGAAGCTATCACTGAAAGGTCGCGCGGAGGTGGCGAATGCGTACATCGCGTCCGTCATCTACTACCGCCTGACCGTCGTGCCTTGAGCCCGTCCGCGCCTCGTCAAGTTGGAACGGCTCCTCTTCAAATTCTTGTGGAGGGGACAAGTTCCGTTGGTGAGGCGGTCCATCTGCTGCCAGCACCCTCTACGCGGAGGGCTGGGCATGCCGTGGCTAATGATGCGCAGACATGCGTTGAGGCTGCGACGTCTCCAGACATTCTGCCTAAACGGTGAACAGGTGTGGTCGCCGTTTATCAGACGGGCCTCTCCGCAGCTCATTTCTTTGACTGAGCTGCAGTCCTGGGTCAAATAGAGACCGAGACAGGGTGACTGGCACCTGGAATGTTGCCAGGCACTCACTGCCCTCTACGAAGCGGGTAATGCGATCAGTGGAACTTCCACTCTCGAGTTCTATAGAGGATTAGTGGTGGGAAAGTGCGATGACGCACTCGGAGAAGCTTTGGGCCTCGACGAAGTGGAACTGACCAGTCTGTACCGGAGGACTTTCGAGCCGGGGACGATGGACAATTTCCAGAAATCCCTCGCTTGGCAGTGCTACCGGGGGGGAGGGGCACTGCTGGTTCGGGATAAACTCTACCGGCACGGAAGTACTGTCAGACGGACCTGCCCAAGATGCGCACAGAACGACGAAACCGTTCTGCACGCACTTTCCAATGTCCGTGCATTACTGACTTGTGGAGTTATGTCGAACAGCTACTGTCGCGTGTGGAACGAATCCGGCTATCGGCCGAGTCCATAGTGAAGATCGACCCACCGCCTTCCTTACGTCAGGAAGAGCAGGAAATTTTCCTTTGTTTGGTGGCCGTTGCGAAAGAGGTTATATGGTGGACCAGATTAAAAGGACTGAAGACAGACACTTTTCTCTTCGGCCAATCCCTCATCAACTTCTACAAGTTTCACCTGGAAAAGAAGGTGAGGGTGGAGAGAGAAGTGCTGCCCCCCAGTACATTTGCTAAAAGATGGATGAATGTGGCGAGAATGGCCCGTGTGAATGGGCCTACTCTGACCATGCGCCTATAGGCTAGCTAACTTGAGGAGAGGGGTGCTCTCCCTTGGTGCCCTAGAAGCGCAGGGTGGTTCAGGATTGGTGAGGTAACTGAGTCACCCCAGGGAATTTATTTTGTTATATTTATGCATAGTTTATTTTATATTTTTATATCTTCATTGTTAAATTAGTCTTGTCATTGTGCACTTTTACTCAACCTTATTGTAAACCCCACTGTCCCTGGCTTTGTATTGTCCCCTACATGTCGGCCCTTGTGGCTAATAAATGAAATCATTATTATTTGGCAGTATCGGTAGAGGGTCGGATGCCATGCTTTGACGCATAGAGTTACGGCCCTTGCCATTCTGAGTTCAAATCCCGCCGGGGTTAACTTTGCCTTTCATCCTTACGGGGTCGACAAAATAAAGTACCAGTAATGCACTGGAATAATTGCTGGCCTTGTGCCAAAAGTAGAAACAATTATTATTATTATTATTATATATATATATATATGTATATATATGTATATGTATATATATATATGTATATATATATATGTATATATATATATATATATATGTATATATATATATATAAGAGTGTGTGTTTTTGCGAGTGTGTGGGAGTAAGGGGTTTATATTTGTGTGTCAATGTGCTTGTAGACACCTGACCAAAGGCATTGTTAGCTTAAGTGAACCTTAAAAATCAGGAGTGGCACCCCCAGGGTGAACCTGTCTATAGAATTGTTTCTGCCTTTGTTACTCTAAATATAGTTTATAAAGAATTCCCTTTTCTTTAAACCCATCAACCAATGACCTCCACCCATCCCAATCGCCACCCTCTCCTACCACCAGAAAAGATATAAATACCACCATATTATTTGGACAGTCGCCGGTGAATTGGCAGTATCGGTAGAGGGTAGGATATGCTTTCCAGCATAGTTACGTCCCTTTACGATCTGAGTTCAATTCCCGCCGAGGTTTACTTTGCCTTTCATCCTTACGGGGTCGATAAAATAAAGTACCAGTAATGTACTGGGATAATTGCTGGCCTTGTGCCAAAAGTAGAAACAATTATTTGGACAGTCGCCTTCCTGATGATTTTTCCCGAATGAAACAGTTCTAGTCCTGTAGAAGCCTTTCTATATTAAATATATATATATATACTTTAGTAAGACCTCCTATGTATAGACCAGGATCTCAGCAGACTCACAACGTACCGTACCACTTGCTCGGACTCCCACTCTATGTGACTGATGTTCGATTCGTTGTGGCGTGCGATTGCTAAGTGGGCCTGGGACCACCTTGAAATATATATATATATATATATATATATATATATATATATAGGGCAAAGAAATAAATTGAGTAAAAGCTGGAGAGTTAAAATACATTTAAACGATATATTGTAGAATAGTTGGGTTTCAACAGGATATTTCAGACACCTCAGTGTCCATGGAACGATATTCGGCGTATTTTATATATAATTATAATAATCTTTACTGATGTTGTTTTAGAAACATGCAAGAAAAGAGATATGTATATAGAAATATATACTTTAAAAAATATTTATATAAGTACATATACATATACGTATGTATGTATATAGATATGTGTGCGCGTATGTGTACATATATTTGTGTGTGCATGTGTGTATAAGTATATGTATAAATATATATATATATATATATATATATATATATATATATATATATAAATATATATGCTTGTATATATATATATATATATATATATATATATTGTATCGATTGTGTTGTTATTTCTGTTTACCTTTTACATGTATATAGTGTACTGCAACACTCATATTTTTCTATTTCTCCGAGGGTTATAAACCCCACTATCAGGCTAGAAATTTCTTTAGTCTAAAATACGGTGAAAGCTTATAATTTCTAATTTCAAACTCGCGCACCTGTTTCAAAAACATACTTACATGTTTACGTTTATAATTTGCTTGTATATATATATATATATATATATATATATATATATATATATATATATATATATATATATATATATATATATATATATATATATATACATGCACACACATGCACGCACACACACACCCAGACACATATACACACAAACATACGTACACATATATATATTTACTGGTCATTTGTTCAATACAAAGCTTGACCACAACAGTGAACATGATGCTTTTTTCTGGTATGAGATTTTATGTAGCTTTTGAGACCAGACACTTTTAAAAAGTTGTCATAAATTACAAATTAGTTTTGGTGCAATTTGAACTAGCAGAGTGGTCTGATCATGATCAACCTTGAAATGTTTCTTGAGACATTTCATGTGATAGGCAAATCCTATAGCATTTGTGTCATTAATAAGGGGAACTGGTTGTTATGTTATATCGTCAGTAGGAAGTGCTAGACTATGTGTTCTGAGGATGACGTTTTTTACAAAATTATATAAACCTTTATATGTGAAGAGATGTGTAAGATGTTTGTAAGATCGAGAAAACCAAACGAGTATCAACGTTCATCTACAGATACCTCGTTGTCTAACGACAGCAACAGTTGACTGATAAAATGACAAGTCAGTCAATCATTGGTGGCCTCCCCCACAGCCCCGGTGGACAGAATGGAGAAGGCGTTTCTCCGGAAGATGGCAAGGGAGAGGCGCTGGAAAAGCCATTCCAATTCGTGAGGCTCACACCTGCGGCTGGCCAACTCAGCGCTTATGGTAGTGAGTAGGGAGGTAGCCCTAGAGCCGAGGGAACCAGAAGTCTCCACTGCCAAGGGTACGACCGCAAACCTGTCGGAGAGTGACAGGTATTTGGAGAGTTTGGCCTCCTCAGCCCGACGTGCAGCAGAACCCGGAAGAAAAGTTCCACTAATAGATCCTCTTCAGTCAGCAATGACCATTGTTCTGCGACTAGAAAGTTCCCCTTTGAGCCACATATCCGAGAAAGGTTGTTTGTGTAAGTCCAGCAGTCACCCATGTATATCAGTCTCACCTCTACATGTCATATATGTTGTCCCAGGGAAAGGCAATGACCGATACATCTTGGTTCCAGTGACGCCACAACTCATTTCTACAGCTGAGTGAACTGGAGCAATGTGAAATAAAGGGTTTTGCTAAAGAACACAACTTATGATTGTGGGCTCAACGCTCTAACTACCAAGCCACGCACATTCATATATATATATATATATATATATAGGAACGAGTAGGATCCCGACGGCTGAGGTCAAGCCGTTTCGACGGCTAATTTAGGCGTCCAGAATTAGCCGTCGAAACGGCTTGAGCTCAGCCGTCGGGATCCTACTCGTTCCTATTATCCACTCTACTACCGTAAGTATTGAGTACTTTGGTGCGTTATGGTCCACCTGATTCCTTACCACATTTCCTTCGTTATATATATATATATATATATACTGGATAAATACAAGAGTATGATGGAGAAATTTAAGACGTTTTATTAGTCTTTTATATGTTCCAACAAGAGGAAATATGAAATAAGGAAATGCCAAGAATTTCGCTTAAACTGCATTTCAGTAAATATATACAGAAATATGTAGAAATATATAGAAATATGTAGAAATATGTAGAAATATGTAGAAATATATAGAAATATATAGAAATATGTAGAAATTTGTAAAAATATATCTATGAACTAAAATGTGAGCATTAAATATATAGATTCAGCTAAATATGTAATTTCACATCACTGGTGTATGGTGAGAGATACGACATAGAATACAACGTGAGAGTCGGAGATCCCCCTTTGAAAAACTGGGTTTGTGGGGATGATGTTAGTACATGGAGTTATTATATAATACTATGTAGCTGTGGAGGCACATGGCTTAGTGGTTAGAGCATTGGGCTTGTAATCGAAAGGTTGTGAGTTCAATTCTCAGACCGGGTGATGTGTTGTTTCCTTGAGCAAGACACTTTATTTCACGTTGCTCCAGTTTACTCAGCTGTAGAAATGAGATGATAGGGACTGGGGTCCCTTTCATTAAATTACCCAAGATACCTTGGAGGTGGCCAGCTAAACCTGCATAGGTGTGAGCTGTCACACACACACACTATGTAGCTGAAGTGAAATTGTTCTTATTCATACACACACATACACACAAACATACAAACACGTACACATACAAACACTTGTACACACAAAAAAAACACACAGACACATACACACAAACACATACATGCACACATACAAACACATGTACACAGCAACACACACAGACAAACATGTAAACAGACACAAACACATAGACACATGCAAACACAAACACACTCACAAACAAACATAGAAACACACACATGCAAACACAAACGCACACAGACACAAACACACAGACACATACACACACACAGACAAACATTCAAACACACACACACAGACAGACATAGAAGCACACACGCACACAAACACATAGACACATGCAAACATATGCAAACACAAACACACAAAGACACACAGACACAAACATACACACACATACACACAGACACAAACATTCACACACATACACACAAAGACACATACACTCAATGACACACAAATGATAACATAAGAACTGTGTTTACTTAGGTCCTCGTAACTTGATCGTTTATAGCAAGATATATTATTATAGAAAATGGCGTTGTTTCTCTCACGAATAAAGGTTTATTGCTTACAATAAAACATGTTTGGGGTGAAATGACAATTGAAATATCACGTTGTTTGCAGCTATGCTATGCATATGTGTTCATGAGATACATAACTATCCCCCCCCTCTCTCTGTCTCTCTCTGTCTGTCCCCCCCTATCTCTCCCCCCCTCTCTCTCTCTATATATATATATATAGTTATCTTGATGTTTATACTCTATTAATGCATTGAGTACCTTACTGTGTTTACTCCCGATTGAACCCTGGACTCTTTCCTCCCACACATATATATATATATACACACACACAAAATACACGTATATATATATATATATATATACATACAGACAAACACACACGTATATATATATAACACCCACGTCCCGTAGGGCCTACATAGGGTTAACCGCCAATAGTTGCAAGCAGCGTCTTTACATGCATACCCATTCTTTTCGTTACCCTCTAAAAAGGAATATGACGTCACTTTCAGCTTATATCTGGAGTCTAAAAGACAACCACACCCAATATAAGTTACACTGTCAGATCCTAGCTAGGGCTAGATCGTATTACGGAAATAAAAGACCATGTGACCTCTGCGCCGCTGAGGCCCTGGAAATACCCTACGCCACAGACCACATCTTAAACAAAAAATCTGAGGCAATTTCGGCCTGTAAACATAAATTGCACAAAACTTTCCTGTATTACAGCCCCACGTTATACTCTAACGGATAGCACGATCTATACGTGGATATTTTACGTCTTGATTTGGGAGCTAAGTATATGTTTTGTTTATTCCTTTACTTATTTGCATAGGTAAGTATATATTACCCGTATGTTTTGTGAAGGTATGTATACCTTCTCGTACGTATATTTGACTTATGGCGTATAATTTTTACATATTCTGGTATTTAGGGTTTGGTTATGTGTATACGGGAGTTTTGCGTCTGCGTGAGTATGCAGGTTCGTACGTATGGTGGGTGTGTGTATATGTGTACTTCTTGTTTTAGTTGACTTACGTCTCCGAACATTCGTGTATTTATTTGTAGGCAGGTGTGTACGCTTGTTATATACGTATTTATTTACTTATATACGTTTATATAATTATTTATTTATTTGTACACAAGCATACACACACACACATATTTATATGTGCGTGGTTTTGTATACCTATGGTAAGGTTTTGGGTATGCTTGTGTATGTACGTATCTGTTTGCGTGTATGTATTTATTTGTTTCTATTACTTCTGTATTGTATTTATTTACTTTGTTCTTAACTCTGTAGCGGAGATTCATTTGGTCTCCTAGTTATAATTTTAGTCTACGACTTCTGCTATACCATTTACGGGGTTTTGTCTTTGCGTGCTATTGTTCTCCACGCTCCACATATGACATATTATCTTCGTTTTTTCGTTCATTGCCAGAGAACGTCTCTATGCACCACCTAAGAGAACATTAGTCTACGACCTCTTTTATACCATAAACGTGGTTCTGTCTTTGCGCGTAATTGTTTTTCACCGCTCCTATTAATGACGTATTATTCGTTTTTCCCCGTTCTTTGCCAGCGAACGTTACCACGAACCAAAGTATCGTCTTCCTGTCTTCCTCCGGTTGCAACGTTTTTTGAAATATCCAGTTCTGCGTTTACAGATTGACTTTGTTGGTTTCAGAAGATCCCGTTAAGGGTGAAAGCAGCGATTCTTTGCTTAAACTTTAATCTGTTATTTTAATAAATATATATATATATTGGAATAAATGCTCTGAAATAGCGATATATATGTGAATATAGACATAGAATATTCGAAAATATTCTGTATGTTTATAATAAACATTTTGAAGACCTAATCGCTATAGAATAGAATACGTCACGTATTACAATTAGATTCTCGATAAAAGCAAGGGAAGTAATCTACGCGTTTCATTCTTGTTAGAAATCATCAGGACTACATATCCAGTGCTTTTATCGAGAATGACACAGCTAGAGACTTATAGAATACTTAGCTGTGTACAGGAACTGGTTTGAAAGAGCGGTTGCCGGTCCGGCAGAAAT
>OZ024741.1:399364869-399379869 GCA_964016885.1 Eledone cirrhosa
ATTGAAAAGAACAAGGAGAGTGTATTTAACAGCACTAGGGTTAGAGCCCCTAACTAATCTCGGGAATTTTACTCGCCTTAGATAGATAGATAGATATACACATACATGCGCGCGCGCGCGCATGTATGTGTGTGTGTGTGTGTGTGTGTGTGTGTGTGTGTGTGTGTGTGTGTGTGTGTGCTTGTAAGCAATAGCCCTAATCCGGTGTAGTTCATGGTAAAGACATATCTGGCACCGTGTACAATATGTTTATGTCTAATAGTTTCTGATTTAGACACATGGCTAACAATTTTAGGGCGAGGGGAAAGTCGATTATAACGTCCCCAGTGCGTTACTGGTACTTCATTTTATCCATCTCTTGAGGATGAAAGGCAAATCTAACATCAGAACGCAAAGGGACGTAACTCAATGTCAATAAGCCTGTTCTCCGACGCTCTATCGATACTGCTAATCCACCGCCCTTGTATAAAAATTTCTGAATAATAATTGCTTTATTAGCCACACAGGGTTCACATTAAGGAAACATTAAAGACAGTATATGACGATATAGTATGGCTTTTTTTGTGTAAAATAAAATTTATAATAGTCTCAGACAACAAACATTTAAAGAACAACCATAACAAATTCCCCAAAGGTGACGAGACTCTTAGGGTCATTCCTGTATAAATCCTACAAAAGCCATGGTCACTCTGTCCGCTAAGGCAAAGTGCCCTCTCCCAGTTTTCTACTCCAATCTACAGGTGTATTCTCAAGGCAGACCCATTCTTGCCTCTCTCCCCCACCTTTCAACAAACTGGTTGGAAGGCAGCACTGCCCTCTCCACCCTCATTTCTCTCTTCAAGTGAAACCTGAAAAAGTTAATCAGGGCTTCGCTGAAGAGGAAAGTGGATGTCCTCAACAGCTTTCAAACACGTCCACCACACGACCTCTTTCGGTTGGCCACCAGGCAGATAAAAACTTCCTGTCCTTCCCCTCTAAAGGAGGGCGGTAGGGTGACCATCGCAATGAACTCAAAACGACTGGTGACGGGTCTGCAGAGGCAAACATTGTGTATATTTATATAAAAGTGTTATCATATAAGTTAAGCGGAAAAAATAGAATGTGATCAGAAGAAAGAGGGGACTCAGAGGAACAAGAAAAGTCATTGTGAAGGTTACAGGATGTGTGACGAAAGAGCTTTCTCAAAAGATTTTCCTTTTTTCTCATTGCTTAATTTTGTTTTTATCTTTCTCTATCATATTTATGTAATCATCAAAGGGTTTAGGCCAACTGTGTGAATAAAATAAAGAACCACCCGTGAAAAAAAAAATGAATTAGTTACTCTAGTAACAATAAAGTGAAGCGAATACAATAGTGCGTGTTTTTATTGGCAACATGACTACCTTTCTCCCCCGCTCTACCCCCTCATTCGCTCGTTATCAGTTAATGAGAGGTCTAAGAAAGAATGTTCACATCGCAGACCCAACAATCCTTTCCCTAGCACACAGTGCATAGACCCGAAAAAGAATAAGAGATAGATTTATTAGAATTAAACAGTGTGTGTGTGAGTGACAGCTCACACCTATGTGTGTGTGTGAGTGACAGCTCACACCTATGCAGGTTTAACTGGCCCTCTCCAAGGTATATCTCGTTGGAGGTGTCTCGGGTAATTTAATGATAGGGACCCCAGTCCTTTCATCTAATTTCTACAGCTGAGTAAACTGGAGCAACGTGAAATAAAGTGTCTTGCTCAAGGAAACAACACATCATCCGGTCCGAGAATTGAACTCACAACCTTTCGATTGCAAGCCCAATGCTCTAACCACTAAGCCATGTGCCTTCACAGTGATACTGGATTATACATACACACACACACACACACACACACACACACACACACACATATACATATATACATATATATATATATATATATATATACATATATACATACATACATATATATATACATATATACATACATATATATATATATATATACATACATATATACATACACACACACACAAATATATATACACATACACATATATATACACAGTTATACATATATATATATGTATATATATATATATATATCCGCTATTTTTATATTGTTCTGGCATCTCAAATTAGTACCATTGAACCACAAATATTATAAACACCTTGCATATTTCTACAAGTACATAGTACCTGTTGGGGTATTCATCCACTTTTATCATTTTTCTCCTTATGTAGAGAACAAAACGTTGAATAATGCTGCTGATTTAAGTGGCAATATCAACACGTTTATAATAAACAGCTATTATCTGCGACCTGATTTTGCGTGTGTGTCATTTTAACGGCTTGACCGCATGCGTTGGGCAGGAAGCGAAATATTTACTTACTGTAGGGCTAGCAACCTTATGGTGTGGAAATAAGCTGTCTGAAGATTCATTTCTTTCCATTGGAAATTCTCTGGATTTCCAATCTTTTGGAATGATGAAACCGTCGGTAACAGCAATAGAACAGGTGATTATTTAAATCGTTTTTTAATTTATTTAGAGAATTGTTTGATAACCGCTTGCTCCGCTATTTATATATATATATGTATATATATATATATATATATATATATATATATCCAGTGTGTAACTTGGAGTTACTGTAGGTTCACTCGGGTGAGAAATCGATGTTTAAGTTCACTTCAGTGTCGAGTTGTAGAGCCAGACAGTGTGTATTATAGTGAAAAGATAGCAAGGACGATATATATATATATATATATATATATATATATATATATGTACATATGCATATATATATATATATATATATATATATATGTACATATGCATATATATATATATATATATATATATATATATATATATATATATATATATATATATATATATATATATATATATATATATATACATATATATATATATATATATATATATATATATATACATATATATATATATACATATATATATATATATATACATATATATATATATACATATATATATATATATATATATATATATATATATATATATATATATATGTCCATATATATGTGTGTGTACATATACATATATATATATATATGTCCCAAGGCTCTGACACCATCAACACTATAAACACAGAGCTGGTATATCTAAGAACTGACTAACTGCCTGATGAGGTCATAGCCATTCAATGGCTATCATCGAAATATATATAGCAGTAAATAAAGAATTATGAGTTCATGCAATTGACTTATGTTTCGTCACTATATATATATATATATATATATATATATATGTAAGTATGTATGTATACGTACATACATATATGTATACAGACGTACAGTAGTATGCATATATATATATATATATATATATATATATATATATATATATATATATATATATATATATATACATACAGGTACACATATATATATGTACGTATCAGTTTAGCGGACGTTTATTATAACGCCCGCTTTGTCCGTTTGTAAACAAACGGACAGCCTGATTTATGCCGTACGGTGCTAAGGCAACCACGTCACCTTTTTGTTCAACACTGACACAGGAACGATGTACTAGTTTCAAGCTTCTTAGCTATCATCAGCACCGTATACCCTTCTGCCAGATGGTTGAACGTTCGAAAGTATATACTTTCCTTATGAAAATTAACGGCTGAGCAGCTTAATTTGCATATCGAGTGAGAAATGAAATTTCGTTTCATCCTATTTCAACTTATCGTTTTCGGTGCGCCTGGCCGACTGAACTCACTCGATATGCAAATTAGGCTGCTCAGCCGTTAATTTTCATAAGGAAAGTATATACTTTCGAAGGTTCAACCACCTGGCAGAAGGGTATACGGTGCTGATGATAGCTAAGAAGCTTGAAACTAGTACATCGTTCCTGTGTCAGTGTTGAACAAAAAGGTGACGTGGTTGCCTTAACACCGTACGGCATAAATCAGGCTGTTCAGTTTGTTTACAAACGAACAAAGCGGGTGTTATAATAAACGTCCGCTAAACTGATACGTACATATATATATGTGTACCTGTATGTGTATATATATATATATATATATATATATATATATATGCATACTACTGTACGTCTGTATACATATATGTATGTACGTATACATACATACTTACATTTAAGTAAGTGCCGTACTAAGAGTGAGAAATGAAATTTCGTTTCATCCTATTTCAACTTATATGTATATGTATATATATATATACATATATATTATATAGTCTAGTATTGTCTATAGAGTATCTCTGTTTAATTCTAATAAATCTTTCTTTTCATTTCTCTCTCTTTATACACACAAACGCGCGCGCACACACACACACACACACACACACACACACACACACACACACACACACACACACACACACACACACACACACACACACACTATATATATATATATATATATATATATATATATATATATATATACACAACTATATCATCTATTCCTCTATACAGCCTGTGTTACCCGAGGGAAGCGGAACAGTTTGACATGATAAATTAAAAGCCAATGTAAGTGGCCACTTTCTGACAACTTAAACGATTGGTATAAAGCTAAGGGTTAGTTGGGAATGATGTCTTTAACAGTGCAGTCAAACTGGTTGTTATCAGTTTCTGAAGCTAACAGAAAGTACTCCTTAGATGACAATACGGGAGAGAATAGATGGAGGGGAAATTGTGGTGGTGGTGGCGGTGATGGTGGTTGGGGAAGTGGTGGTGGTGGTGATGGTTGGGGAAGTGGTGCTTCTGGTGGTGGTGGTGGCGGTGATTGAGATGGTGGCGGTGGTGATGGTTGTAACGGGGAATGATGTTGGGTGGAGGTGCAAAAAATAAAATGGAAAATAAAAGCAAAAAGAAGAGAATGAAAAGGAAAATAGAGACTAAGGAAAATTTCAATAAAAAAACATAATACCCCCCCCCCCCTACAAGAACACCACCAAAAAAAAACAACAACAAACAAACCCGAACAAACCCTGGTACTAATTGTTAGTACTGCTGCCTGTGTATATTCTAGAAAGTAAGGTTTCTCACAAAAAATTGGGCATATATATATATATACATATATGGAATAATAATATCAAATACTATGCCCAGTTTGTGGTATATATATATATATATATATATATATATATATATATACAAAATTAAGATACATTAAATTAAGATAGATAAAATTATCTCCTGTGATTTTTCATGTTTATATTTATTTATATATATGTTGATCAATTCCTAGTTATATATATATATGTATATATATTATGTATGTATATATTATGTATGCATATAATATTATGTATTTAATATTATGTATGTATTATGTATTTATGAGTATACAATATAATGTATGTATATATGTATGTATCTCCCCCCTCTCTCTCTCTATATATATATAAATAAATATATACATATATATATATGTATATACATATATATATGTATATATATATATATAAATATATATATATACATATATATATATGTATATATATATATATATAAATATATATACATATATATATATGTATATATATATATATATAAATATATATATATATATATATATACATAAATATGTATATATATATATATATATATATATATATATATATATATATATATATATATATATATATATATATATATATATATATATATATATATATATATATATATATATATATATATATATATACATATATATGTATATATATATATATATATATAATATATATATATATATATATATATATACATATATATGTATATATATATATATACATACATATGTATATATATATAATATATATATATATATATATATATATATATATATACATATATATGTATATATATATATATACATACATATGTATATATATATATATATATATATATATACATATATATATATATATATATATATATATATATACATATGTATGTATATATGTATATATATATATATATATATGTATATATATAATGGAAAACTTTGAACAGGGACAAAACAGAGAGGCAGTACAATAAATGTATGTTTATATATATATATATATATATATATATATATATATATATTACACACACACACACACACACATATATATATATTTAGCTGTGTTATCTAGGCAGACATTGTTCCAGTCTGATATAAAATACATGTACAGTGTCAAGATGTAAAAGACAAGTAATAGTAACTACATTAGCTTGACTCTTTATCAGTTGTTTCACCACCACTACCACTGCCACCATCACTACCACTGCCACCATCACTACCACTACCACCATCACTACCACTACCATCACCACTACAACTGCCACCACCACTACCACTACCACCATCACTACCACTAACACCATCACTACCACTACCACCACCACTACCACTGCCACCATCACTACCACTACCACCATCACTACCACTACTACCATCACTACCACTACCACCATCACTACCACTGCCACCATCACTACCACTGCCACCATCACTACCACTACCACCATCACTACCACTACCACAATCACTACCACTGCCACCATCACTACCACTACCACCATCACTACCACTACCACAATCACTACCACTACCACCATCATTACCACTGCCACCATCACTACCACTACCACCATCATTACCAGTGCCACCATCACTACCACTACCACCATCACTACCACTGCCACCATCACTACCACTGCCACCATCACTACCACTACCACAATCACTACCACTGCCACCACCACAACCAATACCACCATCACTACCACTGACACCATCACTACCACTGCCACCACCACTACCACTACCACCATCACTACCACTACCACCATCACTACCACTGCCACCACCACTACCACTACCACCATCACTACCACTGCCACCACCACTACCACTACCACCACCACTACCACTACCACCATGACTACCACTACCACCATCACTACCACTGCCACCATCACTACCACTGCCACCATCACTACCACTGCCACCACCACTACCACTACCACCATCACTACCACTGCCACCATCACTACCACTACCACCATCACTACCACTGCCACCACAACTACCACTACCACCATCACTACCACTGCCACCATCACTACCACTACCACAATCACTACCACTACCACCATCACTACCACTACCATCATGACTACCACTACCACCATCACTACCACTGCCACCATCACTACCACTGCCACCATCACTACCACTGCCACCACCACTACCACTACCACCATCACTACCACTACCACCATCACTACCACTGCCACCATCACTACCACTGCCACCATCACTACCACTGCCACCACCACTACCACTACCACCATCACTACCACTACCACCATCACTACCACTGCCACCATCACTACCACTGCCACCATCACTACCTCTGCCACCATCACTACCACTACCACAATCACTACCACTACCACCATCACTACCACTACCACCATGACTACCACTACCACCATCACTACCACTGCCACCATCACTACCACTGCCACCATCACTACCACTGCCACCACCACTACCACTACCACCATCACTACCACTACCACCATCACTACCACTGCCACCATCACTACCACTGCCACCATCACTACCACTTCCACCATCACTACCACTACCACAATCACTACCACTGCCACCACCACTACCACTACCACCATCACTACCACTGCCACCACCACTACCACTACCACCATCACTACCACTGCCACCATCACTACCACTACCACCATCACTACCACTGCCACTACCACTACCACTACCACCATCACTACCACTGCCACCATCACTACCACTGCCACCATCACTACCACTACCACCACCACTACCACTGCCACCACCACTACCACTACCACCATCACTACCACTGCCACCACCACTACCACTACCACCATCACTACCACTGCCACCATCACTACCACTAACACCATCACTACCACTGCCACCACCACTACCACTACCACCATCACTACCACTGCCACCATCACTACCACTGCCACCATCACTACCACTACCACAATCATTACCACTACCACTATCACTACCACTACCACCATCACTTCCACTACCACCATCACTACCACTGCCACCATCACTACCACTGCCACCACCACTACCATCACCATCACTACCACTGCCACCATCACTACCACTGCCACCACCACTACCATCACCATCACTACCACTGCCACCATCACTACCATCACCATCACTACCACCACCACTACCACTGCCACCACCACTACCACTGCCACCATCACTACCATCACAATCACTACCACTGCCACCATCACTACCAACACCAACACTACCACTGCCACCATCACTACCATCACCATCACTACCACCACCACTACCACTGCCACCACCACTACCACTGCCACCATCACTACCATCACAATCACTACGACTACCACCATCACTACCATCACCATCACTACCACTGCCACCATCACTACCAACACCATCACTACCACTGCAACCATCACTACTATCACCACCACTACCACTGCAACCATCACTAATATCACCACCACTACCACTGCCACCACCACTACCACTGCCACTATCACTACCACTGCCTCCATCACTACCACTGCCACCATCACTACCATCACCATCACTGTCACCATCACTACCACTGCCACCATCACTTCCATCACCAACACTGCCATTGCCACAATCACTACAATCACCATCACTAGCACTGCCACCATCACTACCATCATCATCACTACCACTGCCACCATCACTACCATCACCACCACTACCACTGCTACCATCACTACCATCATCATCACTACCACTGCCACCATCACTACCATCACCACCACTACCACTGCCACCATCACTACCATCACCATCACTACCACTGCCACCACCACTACCACTGCCACCATCACTACCATCACCACCACTACCATCACCACCACTACCACTGCCACCATCACTACCATCACCACCACTATCATCACCACCACTACCACTGCCTCCTTCACTACCACTGCCTCCATCACTACCACTGCCACCATCTCTACCATCACCACCACTGCCTCCATCACTATCACTGCCACCATCACTACCACTACCACCATCACTACCACTGCCTCCATCACTACCTCTGCCACCATCACTACCACTGCCACCATCACTATCATTACCACCACTACCACTGCCACCACCACTACCACTGCCACCATCACTACCATCACCACTACTACCACTGCCACCATCACTACCATAACCACCACTACCACTGCCACCATCACTACCATCACCACCACTACCATCACCATCACTACCGCTGCCACCATCACTACCATCACCATCACTACCACTACACCATCACTACCATCACCAACACTACCACTGCCACCATTACTACCATCACCAACACTACCACTATCACCATTACCATCATCACCAACGCTACCATTGCCACCATCACTACCATTACCATCACTACCACTGCCACAATCACTACCACTGCCACCATCACTACCATCACCATCACTACCACTGCCACCATCACTACCATCACCATCACTACCACTGCCACAATCACTACCATCACCATCACTACCATCACCACCATCACCACCACTACCACTGCCACCATCACTATCATCACCACCACTACCACTGCCACCACAACTACCACAGCCACCATCATTACCATCACCATCACTACCACTGCCAACACCACTACTATTGCCACCATCACTACCATCACCATCACTACCACTGCCACCATCACTACCATCAACATCACTACCACTACCACCATCACTACCACTGCCACCATCACTACCATCACCATCAGTACCACTGCCACCATCACTACCACTGCCTCCATCACTACCATCACCAACACTACCATTGCCACCATCACTACCATCACCAACACTACCATTGCCACCATCACTACCATCACCATCACTACCACTATCACCATCACTACCACTCCTACCATCACTACAATCACCATCACTACCACTGCCACCATCACTATCATCACCACCACTACCACTGCCACCAACACTACCACCGCCACCATCACTACCATCACCACCACTACCACTGCCACCATCACTACCATCATTATCACTACCACTGACACCATCACTACCATCACCAACACTACCACTGCCACCATCACTACCATCACCACCAGTACCACTGCCACCATCACTATCATTACCACCACTACCACTGCCACCACCACTACCACTGCCACCATCACTACCATCACCACCACTACCACTGTCACCATCACTACCATCACCACCACTACCATCACCATCACTACCACTGCCACCATCACTATCATCACCACCACTACCACTGCCACCATCCCTACCATCACTACCACTGCCTCCATCACTACCACTGCCACCATCACTACCACTACCACCATCACTACCACTGCCACCATCACTAGCACTGCCACCATCACTATCATTACCACCACTACTACTGCCACCACCACTTCCATTGCCACCATCACTACCATCACCACCACTACCATCACCACCACTACCACTGCCACCATCACTACCATCACCACCACTACCATCACCATCACTACCACTGCCACCATCACTACCATCACCATCACTACCACTACACCATCACTACCACTGCCAGCATCACTACCATCACCATCACTACCACCATCACTACCATCACCATCACTACCACTGCCACCATCACTACCACTGCCACCATCACTACCATCACCATCACTACCACTGCCACCATCACTACCACTGCCACCATCACTACCATCACCATCGCTACCATCACCACCATCACCACCACTACCAATGCCACCATCACTATCATCACCACCACTACCACTGCCACCACCACTACCACAGCCACCATCACTACCATCACCATCACTACCACTGCCACCATCACTACCACTGCCACCATCACTACCATCACCATCAGTACCACTGCCTCCATCACTACCATCACCAACACTACCATTGCCACCATCACTACCATCCCCAACACTACCATTGCCACCATCACTACCATCACCATCACTACCACTGCCACCATCACTACCACTGCCACCATCACTACCATCACCATCACTACCACTGCCACCATCACTACCACTGCCACCATCACTACCATCACCAACACTGCCATTGCCACCATCACTACCATCACCATCACTACCACTGCCAGCATCACCATCACTACCACTGCCACCATCACTATCATCACCACCACTACCACTGCCTCCATCACTACCATCACCACCACTACCACTGCCACCATCACTACCATCACCATCACTACCACTGCCACCATCACTACCATCACCACCACTACCACTGCCACCATCACTACCATCACCACCACTACCACTGCCACCATCACTACCATCACCATCACTACCACTGCCACCATCACCATCACTACCACTGCCACCATCACTACCATCACCACCACTACCACTGCCACCATCACTACCATCACCATAACTACCACTGCCACCATCACTACCATCACCATCACTACCACTGCCACCATCACTACCATCACCACCAGTACCACTGCCATCATCACTACCATCACCACCACTAACACTGCCACCATCACTACCATTGCACCAGCACTACCACTGCCACCACCACTACTACCACTGGCACCATCACTACCATCACGATCACTACCACTGCCACCATCACTACCACTGCCACCATCACTACCACTGCCACCATCACTACCATTGCCACCAACACTACTACCATCACCATCACTACCACTACCACCATCACTACCATCACCATCACTACCACTGCCACCATCACTACCACCACCATCACTACCACTGCCACCATCACTACCATCACCATCACTACCAATTCCACCATCACTACCATCACCACCACTACCACTACCACCAGCACTACTATCACCATCACTACCACAACCACCATCACTACCATCACCATCACTACCATCACCATCACTACCACTGCCACCATCACTACCATCACCATCACTACCACTACCACCATCACTACTATCACCATCACTACCACTACCACCATCACTACCATCACCAACACTACCATTGCCACCATCTCTACCATCACTATCACTACCACTGCCACCATCACTACCATCACGACCACTACCACTGCCACCATCACTGCCATCACCATCACTACCACTGCCACCATCACTACCACTGCTACCATCACTACCATCACCGTCACTACCACTGCCACCATCACTACCATCACCATCACTACCACTGCCACCATCACTACCATCACCACCACTACCACTGCTACCATCACTACCACTGCTACCATCACTACCACTGCTACCATCACTACCACTGCCACCATCACTACCATCACCATCACTACCACTGCCACCATCACTACCATCACCACCACTACCACTGCCACCATCACTACCACTGCTACCATCACTACCATCACCATCACTACCACTGCCACCATTACTACCATCACCACCACTACCACTGCCACCATCACTACCATCACCACCACTACCACTGCCACCATCACTACCATCACCATCACTACCACTGCTACCATCACTACCATCACCACCACTACCACTGCCACCATCACTACCATCACCACCACTACCACTGCCACCATCACTACCATCACCACCACCTCCACTGCCACCATCACTACCATCACCACCAGTACCACTGCCACCATCACTACCATCACCACCACCTCCACTGCCACCATCACTACCATCACCACCACTACCACTGCCACCATCACTACCATCACCATCACTACCACTGCTACCATCACTACCATCACCACCACTGCCACCATCACTACCATCACCACCACTACCACTGCCACCATCACTACCATCACCATCACTACCACTGCCACCATCACTACCATCACCACCAGTACCACTGCCACCATCACTACCATCACCACCACTACCACTGCCACCATCACTACCACTGCCACCATCACTACCACTGCCACCATCACTACCACTGCCACCATCACTACCATTGCCACCAACACTACTACCATCACCATCACTACCACTACCACCATCACTACCATCACCATCACTACCACTGCCACCATCACTACCACCACCATCACTACCACTGCCACCATCACTACCATCACCATCACTACCACTGCCACCATCACTACCATCACCACCACTACCACTACCACCATCACTACCATCACCATCACTACCACTACCACCATCAATACCATCACCATCACTACCATCACCATCGCTACCACTGCCACCATCACTACTATCACCATCACTACCACTACCACCATCACTACTATCACCATCACTACCACTACCACTATCACTACCATCACCATCACTACCATTGCCACCATCTCTACCATCACCATCACTACCACTGCCACCATCACTACCATCACGACCACTACCACTACCACCATCACTACCATCACCATCACTACCACTGCCACCTTCACTACCACCGCTACCATCACTACCATCACCATCACTACCACTGCCACCATCACTACCATCACCATCACTACCACTGCCACCATCACTACCATCACCACCACTACCACTGCCACCATCACTACCACTGCTACCATCACTACCACTGCCACCATCACTACCATCACCACCACCTCCACTGCCACCATCACTACCATCACCACCACTACCACTGCCACCATCACTACCATCACCACCACCTCCACTGTCACCATCACTACCATCACCACCACTACCACTGCCACCATCACTACCATCACCAACACTACCACTGCCACCATCACTACCATCACCATCACTACCACTGCCACCATCACTACCATCACCACCACTACCACTGCCACCATCACTACCATCACCAACACTACCACTGCCACCATCACTACCTTCACCATCACTACCACTGCCACCATCACTACCATCACCATCACTACCACTGCCACCATCACTACCATCACCACCAGTACCACTGCCACCATCACTACCATCACCACCACTACCACTGCCACCATCACTACCATTGCCACCATCACTACCACTGCCACCACCACCACTACCACTGCCACCATCACTACCACTGCCACCATCACTACCACTGCCACCATCACTACCACTGCCACCATCACTACCATTGCCACCAACACTACTACCATCACCATCACTACCACTACCACCATCACTACCATTACCATCACTACCACTGCCACCATCACTACCACCACCATCACTACCACTGCCACCATCACTACCATCACCATCACTACCACCGCCACCATCACTACCATCACCACCACTACCACTACCACCATCACTACCATCACCATCACTACCACTACCACCATCACTACCATCACCATCACTACCATCACCATCACTACCATTGCCACCATCTCTACCATCACCATCACTACCATCACGACCACTACCACTGCCACCATCACTACCATCACCATCACTACCACTGCCACCATCACTACCACTGCTACCATCACTACCACTGCCACCATCACTACCATCACCATCACTACCACTGCCACCATCACTACCATCACCACCACTACCACTGCCACCATCACTACCATCACCACCACTACCATCACTACCACCATCACCATCACTACCATAACCATCACTACCACAGCCACCATCACCATCACTACCATCACTATCACTACCACCACCACTACGTTAGAGAGAAGACTGTACTACAACGGCTACTACAACGCTACCAGTACCACCACCACCACCACTAACAACAACACCATCTCTACCCCACCACCACCACCACCAAAATCAACACCATCTCTACACCACCACCACCAACAACAACAACACCATCTCTACACCACCACCATTAACAACAACACCATCTCTACCCCACCACCACCACCACCAAAACAACACCATCTCTACACCACCACCACCACTAACAACAACAACACCATC
>OZ024741.1:399382369-399392369 GCA_964016885.1 Eledone cirrhosa
CTTTATTTTATCGACCCAGTAAGGATGAAAGGCAAAGTCAACCTCGGCGGGATTTGAACTCAGATCGTAAAGGGACGTAACTATGCTTGAAAGCATGGCGTCTTACTCTCTACCGATACTGAGGCTAAATAATGCAAGGTGGACGATAAGATGAAGGTAACGAAAAAGTAAGTTACCTGATAATCTGTTTTGTTGTTGTTGTTGTTGTTGTTTCTTGTCTTAATATTTCGGGACTTAAAATTCCCTTCTTCAGAGTATAAGGAAAATTAGATTAATATTTGAGGTTCACGGGGAATTTATTTTTCAAGTAGATTTTCAAAGAAACGAAGGATTCAATACTTAAGTTCAGTGGAGTGTCTAATAATTCACTTCACATTTGTAGCAAAATGTTGACCTTTGATTGCTTATGAACTGAAACGGTGGTAGCATTGAAACAGAAATTGAAAATACAACGTATATATATAGAGAGATATACAGATATATACATACATATATATATATATACACACACACACACATATACACATATATACATACACACGCACACACTCATACACACACACACACACATATATATATATACACACACACACACCTACATATATCGTAAACTCGGTAGCGCCTTCTGTAAGCTATATAGTGCGTGTCAAAGTTTGCTCTCTGTTCACAAGAGGATCATGTAAAAGTCTAACTATGCTGTTGAGAATAAAACAAGAATATATCTATTTATTTCGTCATTATCGCAGTATCAAGCTTTACGTATAATATTTGCCTCATTTTCGTTCTAGGCACGTGGTTTCCGGCCATTTCTTTTTTCATTTCCGTCCTTTACCATTCATTTTTTTTTGTGTTTTTACAAGTATTTTATTTTGATATTTTTTCTAGTTTCCATCAATCTTTTTATCATCGTCTATTCAAATGTATTAAACATTTTTGTGTAAACATTTCTTGCTCAAATAGAATAGAGATTGTTTTTTTAATGTTATAATTCTTGATAAATGAATATGAAAAGAAAGATAAAATGAAGTAATAAGAAAATGGGGAAGGGGTAAAGAGGGGCAGATCTGGATGTATGGGAGAGTAGAGGAAAAGACTATAAAAGTCATAAATAGGATGGAAAGGAAGGGAAAAAGCAAGGACTCTGGGGTCAAAGAAGAAAAGGGGCGGTGAGGGTGATGTGCTATTATGTGATATTTCCTATGTGGTTGACGGCTGAGAGGAAAGACTACTCAATACAGAAGTAGAGTTTTTTTATTTTATTAAGGCAAAATAGTGACTCTTGTTGCTCTAGAGTTTCGCCTGTTTATCACAGGGTCATCAGACAAGTTCTTGTCTGATGACAATGTGACAAATAGGCGAAACTCCAGAGTAACAAAAGTCACTATTTTGCCGTAATAAAATGCGTACACACATATATATATTTTGAAGAAAATTGTGACAGTGACTTTGAAATACAAAGAAGACCACGGTTCAATAAAGGTGTATGTAAATATAGAATGTATATTTAGTTGAAATGTAGGACTTTACAGGAACGAAACTGCTTTCATACATTTTGTTAATCACTTGAGATAAAAATTAATTGACTTCTCACCCCAGCTAAGTGTATGTGAGTGTGTGAGTGACAACTCACACATTTGCAGGTTTAGCTGGCCTCCTCCAAGGTATATCTCGTTGGAGGTCTCTTGGGTGATTTAATGATAGGGACCTCTGTCCTATCATCTCATTTCTACACCTGAGTAAACTGGAGCAACGTGAAATAAAGTGTCTTGCTTAAGGAAACAACACATCACCCGTCTGAGAATTGAACTCACAACCTTTCGATTGCAAGCCCAATGTTCTAACCACTAAGCCATGCGACTTCACCTCAGCTGAGACACAATATGTATTAAAACTGTTAGGTTCCTGTGAAAGCATACTTCTTTAATATATACCGGTTTCGACGAAGAGTGATTCAGAGAGATCGATACGATTGGTAATCTTCTTAATCACCAGCAAACTAACGTGTGCTGGAAATATATGGGTGAATAGAGAGTTGAGTTCCAGAGGGATCGGGCTTTGGAACGATTGAGAATAGTTGTTAGCGCAAATACTGATGGAAGATTGGATACAATATCATTGACGAGAAGTGTAGACAAATAGGTTTGGTTTACTTGAGTGGAATTTGAGTGGAATTGGAGGGCTGATATCTGATCTCGTTCAGACGAACGGCAGCAACCTAAGACAGCAACGGTCTCACACGCAAGAAGAGGAGGAATTGGAACATGATCAACCCGCTCGGGGGTTTGGAGACTGTAGTAATAGCGGTGGAAATTGCAGAGTGAGGAACCAGAGCTGTGAAGAACCAGAGCTGTGAAGAACCAGAGCTGTGAGGAACCAGAGCTGTGAAGAACCAGAGTTGTGAAGAACCAGAGCTGTGAGGAACCAGAGCTGTGAAGAACCAGAGCTGTGAAGAACCAGAGCTGTGAGGAACCAGAGCTGTGAGGAACCAGAGCTGTGAGAAACCAGAGCTGTGAAGAACCAGAGCTGTGAAGAACCATAGTTGTGAAGAACCAGAGTTGTGAAGAACCAGAGCTGTGAAGAACCAGAGCTGTGAAGAACCAGAGTTGTGAAGAACCAGAGTTGTGAGGAACCAGAGCTGTGAAGAACCAGAGCTGTGAAGAACCAGAGCTGTGAGGAACCAGAGCTGTGAAGAACCAGAGTTGTGAAGAACCAGAGCTGTGAGGAACCAGAGCTGTGAAGAACCAGAGCTGTGAAGAACCAGAGCTGTGAGGAACCAGAGCTGTGAGGAACCAGAGCTGTGAGAAACCAGAGCTGTGAAGAACCAGAGCTGTGAAGAACCATAGTTGTGAAGAACCAGAGTTGTGAAGAACCAGAGCTGTGAAGAACCAGAGCTGTGAAGAACCAGAGTTGTGAAGAACCAGAGTTGTGAAGAACCAGAGTTGTGAGGAACCAGAGCTGTGAGGAACCAGAGTTGTGAAGAACAAGAGTTGTGAAGAACCAGAGCTGTGAAGAACCAGAGTTGTGAAGAACCAGAGATGTGAGGAACCAGAACTGTGAGGAACCAGAGCTGTGAGGAACCAGAGTTGTGAGGAACCAGAGCTGTGAGGATCCAGAGCTGTGAGGAACCAGAGTTGTGAGGAACCAGAGCTGTGAGGAACCAGAGCTGTGAAGAACCAGAGCTGTGAAGAACCAGAGCTGCGAGGAACCAGAGTTGTGAGGAACCAGAGTTGTGAAGAACCAGAGCTGTGAAGAACCAGAGTTGTGAAGAACCAGAGTTGTGAGGAACCAGAGCTGTGAAGAACCAGAGCTGTGAGGAACCAGAGCTGTGAAGAACCAGAGCTGTGAAGAACCAGAGTTGTGAAGAACCAGAGTCGTTGAGGAAACAGAGCTGTGAAGAACCAGAGTTGTGAGGAACCAGAGTTGTGAAGAACCAGAGTTGTGAAGAACCAGAGTTGTGAGGAACCAGAGCTGTGAAGAACCAGAGTTGTGAAGAACCAGAGCTGTGAAGAACCAGAGCTGTGAGGAACCAGAGCTGTGAAGAACCAGAGTTGTGAGGGACCAGAGCTGTGAAGAACCAGAGCTGTGAGGAAACAGAGCTGTGAAGAACCAGAGTTGTGAGGAACCAGAGTTGTGAGGAAACAGATCTGTGAAGAACCAGAGTTGTGAGGAACCAGAGTTGTGAAGAACCAGAGTTGTGAAGAACCAGAGTTGTGAGGAAACAGAGTTGTGAGGAACCAGAGTTGTGAAGAACCAGAGCTGTAAAGAACCAGAGTTGTGAAGAACCAGAGCTGTGAAGAACCAGAGCTGTGAGGAACCAGAGCTGTGAAGAACCAGAGCTGTGAAGAACCAGAGTTGTGAAGAACCAGAGTTGTGAAGAACCAGAACTGTGAAGAACCAGAGCTGTGAGGAACCAGAGTTGTGAAGAACCAGAGATGTGAGGAACCAGAACTGTGAGGAACCAGAGCTGTGAGGAACCAGAGTTGTGAGGAACCAGAGCTGTGAGGATCCAGAGCTGTGAGGAACCAGAGTTGTGAGGAACCAGAGCTGTGAGGAACCAGAGCTGTGAAGAACCAGAGCTGTGAAGAACCAGAGCTGCGAGGAACCAGAGTTGTGAGGAACCAGAGTTGTGAAGAACCAGAGCTGTGAAGAACCAGAGTTGTGAAGAACCAGAGTTGTGAGGAACCAGAGCTGTGAAGAACCAGAGCTGTGAGGAACCAGAGCTGTGAAGAACCAGAGCTGTGAAGAACCAGAGTTGTGAAGAACCAGAGTCGTTGAGGAAACAGAGCTGTGAAGAACCAGAGTTGTGAGGAACCAGAGTTGTGAAGAACCAGAGTTGTGAAGAACCAGAGTTGTGAGGAACCAGAGCTGTGAAGAACCAGAGTTGTGAAGAACCAGAGCTGTGAAGAACCAGAGCTGTGAGGAACCAGAGCTGTGAAGAACCAGAGTTGTGAGGGACCAGAGCTGTGAAGAACCAGAGCTGTGAGGAAACAGAGCTGTGAAGAACCAGAGTTGTGAGGAACCAGAGTTGTGAGGAAACAGATCTGTGAAGAACCAGAGTTGTGAGGAACCAGAGTTGTGAAGAACCAGAGTTGTGAAGAACCAGAGTTGTGAGGAACCAGAGTTGTGAGGAACCAGAGTTGTGAAGAACCAGAGCTGTAAAGAACCAGAGTTGTGAAGAACCAGAGCTGTGAAGAACCAGAGCTGTGAGGAACCAGAGCTGTGAAGAACCAGAGCTGTGAAGAACCAGAGTTGTGAAGAACCAGAGCTGTGAAGAACCACACCTGAAGAACCAGAGAACCAGAGCTGTGAGGAACCAGAGTTGTGAGGAACCAGAGTTGTGAGGAACCAGAGTTGTGAAGAACCAGAGTTGTGAAGAACCAGAGCTGTGAAGAACCAGAGCTGTGAGGAACCAGAGTTGTGAGGAACCAGAGCTGTGAAGAACCAGAGTTGTGAGGAACCAGAGTTGTGAAGAACCAGAGCTGTGAAGAACCAGAGCTGTGAGGAACCATAGTTGTGAAGAACCAGAGTTGTGAAGAACCAGAGTTGTGAAGAACCAGAGTTGTGAAGAACCAGAGTTGTGAAGAACCAGAGTTGTGAAGAACCAGAGCTGTGAAGAACCAGAGCTGTGAGGAACCAGAGTTGTGAGGAACCAGAGTTGTGAGGAACCAGAGTTGTGAAGAACCAAAGTTGTGAGGAACCAGAGTTGTAAAGAACCAGAGTTGTGAAGAACCAGAGTTGTGAAGAACCAGAGTTGTGAGGAACCAGAGTTGTGAAGAACCAGAGTTGTGAGGAACCAGAGCTGTGAGGAACCAGAGTTGTGAGGAACCAGAGTTGTGAGGAACCACACCTGAAGAACCAAAGCTGTGAAGAACCAGAGCTATGAAGAACCAGAGCTGTGAAGAACCAGAGTTGTGAGGAACCAGAGTTGTGAGGAACCAGAGCTGTGAGGAACCAGAGCTGTGAGGAACCAGAGTTGTGTGGAACCAGAGTTGTGAGGAACCAGAGCTGTGAGGAACCAGAGCTGTGAGAAACCAGAGCTGTGAAGAACCAGAGCTGTGAGGAACCAGAGCTGTGAGGAACCAGAGCTGTGAGAAACCAGAGCTGTGAAGAACCAGAGCTGTGAGGAACCAGAGCTGTGAGGAACCAGAGCTGTGAGAAACCAGAGCTGTGAAGAACCAGAGCTGTGAAGAACCATAGTTGTGAAGAACCAGAGTTGTGAAGAACCAGAGCTGTGAAGAACCAGAGCTGTGAAGAACCAGAGTTGTGAAGAACCAGAGTTGTGAGGAACCAGAGCTGTGAAGAACCAGAGCTGTGAAGAACCAGAGCTGTGAGGAACCAGAGCTGTGAAGAACCAGAGTTGTGAAGAACCAGAGCTGTGAGGAACCAGAGCTGTGAAGAACCAGAGCTGTGAAGAACCAGAGCTGTGAGGAACCAGAGCTGTGAGGAACCAGAGCTGTGAGAAACCAGAGCTGTGAAGAACCAGAGCTGTGAAGAACCATAGTTGTGAAGAACCAGAGTTGTGAAGAACCAGAGCTGTGAAGAACCAGAGCTGTGAAGAACCAGAGTTGTGAAGAACCAGAGTTGTGAAGAACCAGAGTTGTGAGGAACCAGAGCTGTGAGGAACCAGAGTTGTGAAGAACAAGAGTTGTGAAGAACCAGAGCTGTGAAGAACCAGAGTTGTGAAGAACCAGAGATGTGAGGAACCAGAACTGTGAGGAACCAGAGCTGTGAGGAACCAGAGTTGTGAGGAACCAGAGCTGTGAGGATCCAGAGCTGTGAGGAACCAGAGTTGTGAGGAACCAGAGCTGTGAGGAACCAGAGCTGTGAAGAACCAGAGCTGTGAAGAACCAGAGCTGCGAGGAACCAGAGTTGTGAGGAACCAGAGTTGTGAAGAACCAGAGCTGTGAAGAACCAGAGTTGTGAAGAACCAGAGTTGTGAGGAACCAGAGCTGTGAAGAACCAGAGCTGTGAGGAACCAGAGCTGTGAAGAACCAGAGCTGTGAAGAACCAGAGTTGTGAAGAACCAGAGTCGTTGAGGAAACAGAGCTGTGAAGAACCAGAGTTGTGAGGAACCAGAGTTGTGAAGAACCAGAGTTGTGAAGAACCAGAGTTGTGAGGAACCAGAGCTGTGAAGAACCAGAGTTGTGAAGAACCAGAGCTGTGAAGAACCAGAGCTGTGAGGAACCAGAGCTGTGAAGAACCAGAGTTGTGAGGGACCAGAGCTGTGAAGAACCAGAGCTGTGAGGAAACAGAGCTGTGAAGAACCAGAGTTGTGAGGAACCAGAGTTGTGAGGAAACAGATCTGTGAAGAACCAGAGTTGTGAGGAACCAGAGTTGTGAAGAACCAGAGTTGTGAAGAACCAGAGTTGTGAGGAACCAGAGTTGTGAGGAACCAGAGTTGTGAAGAACCAGAGCTGTAAAGAACCAGAGTTGTGAAGAACCAGAGCTGTGAAGAACCAGAGCTGTGAGGAACCAGAGCTGTGAAGAACCAGAGCTGTGAAGAACCAGAGTTGTGAAGAACCAGAGTTGTGAAGAACCAGAACTGTGAAGAACCAGAGCTGTGAGGAACCAGAGTTGTGAAGAACCAGAGATGTGAGGAACCAGAACTGTGAGGAACCAGAGCTGTGAGGAACCAGAGTTGTGAGGAACCAGAGCTGTGAGGATCCAGAGCTGTGAGGAACCAGAGTTGTGAGGAACCAGAGCTGTGAGGAACCAGAGCTGTGAAGAACCAGAGCTGTGAAGAACCAGAGCTGCGAGGAACCAGAGTTGTGAGGAACCAGAGTTGTGAAGAACCAGAGCTGTGAAGAACCAGAGTTGTGAAGAACCAGAGTTGTGAGGAACCAGAGCTGTGAAGAACCAGAGCTGTGAGGAACCAGAGCTGTGAAGAACCAGAGCTGTGAAGAACCAGAGTTGTGAAGAACCAGAGTCGTTGAGGAAACAGAGCTGTGAAGAACCAGAGTTGTGAGGAACCAGAGTTGTGAAGAACCAGAGTTGTGAAGAACCAGAGTTGTGAGGAACCAGAGCTGTGAAGAACCAGAGTTGTGAAGAACCAGAGCTGTGAAGAACCAGAGCTGTGAGGAACCAGAGCTGTGAAGAACCAGAGTTGTGAGGGACCAGAGCTGTGAAGAACCAGAGCTGTGAGGAAACAGAGCTGTGAAGAACCAGAGTTGTGAGGAACCAGAGTTGTGAGGAAACAGATCTGTGAAGAACCAGAGTTGTGAGGAACCAGAGTTGTGAAGAACCAGAGTTGTGAAGAACCAGAGTTGTGAGGAACCAGAGTTGTGAGGAACCAGAGTTGTGAAGAACCAGAGCTGTAAAGAACCAGAGTTGTGAAGAACCAGAGCTGTGAAGAACCAGAGCTGTGAGGAACCAGAGCTGTGAAGAACCAGAGCTGTGAAGAACCAGAGTTGTGAAGAACCAGAGCTGTGAAGAACCACACCTGAAGAACCAGAGAACCAGAGCTGTGAGGAACCAGAGTTGTGAGGAACCAGAGTTGTGAGGAACCAGAGTTGTGAAGAACCAGAGTTGTGAAGAACCAGAGCTGTGAAGAACCAGAGCTGTGAGGAACCAGAGTTGTGAGGAACCAGAGCTGTGAAGAACCAGAGTTGTGAGGAACCAGAGTTGTGAAGAACCAGAGCTGTGAAGAACCAGAGCTGTGAGGAACCATAGTTGTGAAGAACCAGAGTTGTGAAGAACCAGAGTTGTGAAGAACCAGAGTTGTGAAGAACCAGAGTTGTGAAGAACCAGAGTTGTGAAGAACCAGAGCTGTGAAGAACCAGAGCTGTGAGGAACCAGAGTTGTGAGGAACCAGAGTTGTGAGGAACCAGAGTTGTGAAGAACCAAAGTTGTGAGGAACCAGAGTTGTGAAGAACCAGAGTTGTGAAGAACCAGAGTTGTGAAGAACCAGAGTTGTGAGGAACCAGAGTTGTGAAGAACCAGAGTTGTGAGGAACCAGAGCTGTGAGGAACCAGAGTTGTGAGGAACCAGAGTTGTGAGGAACCACACCTGAAGAACCAAAGCTGTGAAGAACCAGAGCTATGAAGAACCAGAGCTGTGAAGAACCAGAGTTGTGAGGAACCAGAGTTGTGAGGAACCAGAGCTGTGAGGAACCAGAGCTGTGAGGAACCAGAGTTGTGTGGAACCAGAGTTGTGAGGAACCAGAGCTGTGAGGAACCAGAGCTGTGAGAAACCAGAGTTGTGTGGAACCAGAGTTGTGAGGAACCAGAGCTGTGAGGAACCAGAGTTGTGTGGAACCAGAGTTGTGAGGAACCAGAGCTGTGAGAAACCAGAGTTGTGTGGAACCAGAGTTGTGAGGAACCAGAGTTGTGAGGAACCAGAGTTGTGAGGAACCAGAGTTGTGAGGAACCAGAGCTGTGAGGAACCAGAGTTGTGTGGAACCAGAGTTGTGAGGAACCAGAGCTGTGAGGAACCAGAGCTGTGAGGAACCAGAGTTGTGAGGAACCAGAGTTGTGAGGAACCAGAGCTGTGAGGAACCAGAGTTGTGTGGAACCAGAGTTGTGAGGAACCACACCTGAAGAACCAGAGTTGTGAAGAACCAGAGCTGTCAGGAACCAGAGCTGTGAGGAACCAGAGCTGTGAGGAACCAGAGTTGTGAGGAACCAGAGTTGTGAGGAACCACACCTGAAGAACCAGAGTTGTGAAGAACCAGAGCTGTGAAGAACCAGAGCTGTGAGGAACCAGAGTTGTGAAGAACCAGAGCTGTCAGGAACTAGAGTTGTGAAGAACCAGAGCTGTGAGGAACCAGAGCTATGAAGAACCAGAGCTGTGAAGAACCAGAGTTGTGAGGAACCAGAGCTGTGAGGAACCAGAGCTGTGAGGAACCACACCTGAAGAACCAGAGTTGTGAGGAACCACACCTGAAGAACCAGAGTTGTGAAGAACCAGAGCTGTGAAGAACCAGAGCTGTGAAGAACCAGAGCTGTGAGTATATATTGGTGAGCGACTCCATAACAATCAACCAGCTGGCCTTCTTTTACATACGGTTTAGAATGTACGTATGTTAGTGGCATCTGTGAAATAAAATGGCTTCAAGCAGAGAGTTACACTGCATGGTGGTCTCGCCTTGCCGGAAACTTAACTTATGTTTTACAGCATTCATCTCTCTCTCTCTCTCTCTCTCTCTCTCTCTTTCTCTATATATATATATATATATATATATATCCCTTCCTCTTTCTCTCTCTCACACACACATATATATATCTGTGTTGGCATATATTTATATAGTGAGAGAGAGAGAGAGAGAGAGAGAGAGATTTAAAAGAGTCGAAGTCAGTGTTTGCTGCATGTGTACAAACTTTATTACATATTACAATTGTTTCGATATATATATATATATATATATATATATATAAGAAGAAATTAACCATCTCTTAATTTCTTCTTAATTTCTTCTTATATATACTCCAGTCCAATAAACTGTTGAGTGCTACTTATCCGATATTTGCATTGTTTATTGTTCTACAATAAAACTCACCTCCTA
>OZ024741.1:399397369-399419869 GCA_964016885.1 Eledone cirrhosa
CAGATAGAATGGCAGAGTTGTTAGAACGTCAGATAGAATGGCAGAGTGGTTAGAACGTCAGATAGAATGGTAGAGTCTTTAGAACGTCAGATAGAATGGTAGAGTGGTTAGAACGTCAGATAGAATGGCAGAGTGGTTAGAACGTCAGATAGAATGGCAGAGTGGTTAGAACGTCAGATAGAATGGCAGAGTTGTTAGAACGTCAGATAAAATGGCAGAGTAGTTAGAACGTCGGATAGAATGGCAGAGTTGGTAGAACGTCAGATAGAATGGCAGAGTTGTTAGAACGTCAGATAGAATGGCAGAGTGGTTAGAACGTCAGATAGAATGGCAGAGTTGTTAGAACGTCAGATAGAATGGCAGAGTGGTTAGAACGTCAGATAGAATGGCAGAGTGGTTAGAACGTCAGATAGAATGGCAGAGTTGTTAGAACGTCAGATAGAATGGTAGAGTGGTTAGAACGTCAGATAGAATGGCAGAGTTGTTAGAACGTCAGATAGAATGGCAGAGTGGTTAGAACGTCAGATAGAATGGCAGAGTGGTTAGAACGTCAGATAGAATGGCAGAGTTGTTAGAACGTCAGATAGAATGGCAGAGTTGTTAGAACGTCAGATAGAATGGCAGAGTGGTTAGAACGTCAGATAGAATGGCAGAGTGGTTAGAACGTCAGATAGAATGGCAGAGTGGTTAGAACGTCAGATAGAATGGCAGAGTTGTTAGAACGTCAGATAGAATGGCAGAGTGGTTAGAACGTCAGATCGAATGGCAGAGTGGTTAGAACGTCAGATAGAATGGCAGAGTGGTTAGAACGTCAGATAGAATGGCAGAGTTGGTAGAACGTCAGATAGAATGTTTTACGGTATTCGTTCCGACTCTCTGCTCTCTGAGTTCAAATCCCGCCGAGGTCAACTTTGCCTTTTATCCATTCGATGTTGATAAAAAAAGTACCAGTCTAGTACTGGGGTTCGATTCTTCCTCTATATCTCTTTCTCATTTCCTCACTTTCACTTTCTATCTCTCTCTGGACGAAATCTGCTGTACTCAGGCCTGGAGAGGGATGGGCTCCACCAGGCTTAAAATGCCCAAGAAACGCCGTATGTCACTACGGCACCCCTATGACTCTATCAGGAGTTACGGGACCATAATACTATGTATTTAGTGAGTCAGACAGTTTTACAAATATTTATGAATGTAGCTATTGCTGCTTTGGACCTTGTTCAGCTCTGACTTAGCAAACCTTTAATCAAAAGTATTCAGGCTGTTGTCACCTAAACCTTTTTAATCAGGCATACCTTCACTCACAGACACTTTCCAGCATCTGGTCTATCGGGACACTGTCTCCTCCATCTGTTTCTTCCACTACTACTATAATAGAAGAAGAAGAAGAAGAAGAAGAAGAAGAAGAAGAAGAAGAAGAAGAAGAAGAAGAAGAAGAAGAAGAAGAAGAAGAAGAAGAAGAAGAAGAAGAAGAAGAAGAAGAAGAAGAAGAAGAAGAAGAAGAAGACGACGACAGTTTTACCAGCTTGTTCTTCTATCGAAGATACCGTTTACAACGAACAGCAAGAGTAAAATGTTAAGGCACCATTAAAAACTCATAAATACAAACTTCTTTTGACGAATCTTTCTTTTGTTACATTCTAATCAGGCGAGTCTCGTACAGCTACGGTAGGAATCCTTCCTATCTAGCCATGGCCTGGAAAAAATGTTAGAATTTGGATTATTCTGGCACCTTCTAACATACCCGTATCTAGTAACACGATCGATGGTTCTTATCAAGTAAGTTTTTTATATTTTTCTACAGTCGTCTTTTACCTGACACTCTCATATTGGTTTACTCTATTGTCTTGGCGCTCTCTCTGGTTCTTTATTTTGCAACTTCCATGCTATTATAGTTGAGCAAAGAACATGTCACACACCTACTCTCTCTCTACATACACATATATATATATTGTATTATATTTGGCAGTATCGGTAGAGGGTCGGACGCCATTGCTTTGCAGCAAAGAGTTACGGCCCTTTATGGTCCGAGTTCAAATCCCGCCGAGGTTAACTTTGCATTTCATCCTTACGGGGTCGATAAAATAAAGTACCAGTAATGCACTGGGATAATTGCTGGCCTTGTGCCAAAAGTAGAAACAATTATATTTATATACATTTGTCTTGACAATTTCTTACCATTGAATTACTGTGTTACTGCTCCTAATGAAAATTCTTAAATTTACTGTTAGTAGAGCTGACTTTAGATTCTAACAGTGACTATTTCTAACAATTTGTCGACCTATACAGTTGTCAGACAATATACGTTTACGTATTAATCAACATTTTAATATCTATATATTGTTTTACTATGAAGAATAGTTTAATATGTTGGGTTTATAAACCGTGGAGAAACAAGTCATCTATGCCCAACTTCGACTATTTTTCATAGTCAAATATCGTTGATACCTCTAAATTACAAATCCAAAATATATAATATATATATATTATATATATACTATCCAGGGATAACTTGAACCGTTAAGGTATATTCTCATTGGTTATGTCAAAATTTATAAAACACACTTCGTATTTTATCTGATGATAGCGTACCAAAATTTTGGTACCCTTGAAATATATATAATAGAATAAATATGGTTTTATAAATATAGTTTCCATTTATTTAATATCATATATAGCTTTCTAACGTATGTTATTACTCTAAGGTGACACAACCTTTGCGAGTGCTTTGCTGCACATTCCTGATTGTATATTGTTAGTTTGGCCACAGCCAAAACTTCGATTTTACTGAACTTCCATTTGTATATATATATATATATATATATATATATATATATATATATATATATATGTGTGTGTGTGTGTATGTGTGTGTGTGTGTGTGTGTAAGGTTTGTGTGTGGTGTGTGTGTGTATGGTTTGTGTAGTCCAGAAATAGCTGTCGAAATGGCTTGAGTCAGAACCCCGACAGCAGAGCTCAAGCCGTTTCGACAGCTATTTCTGGACTCAATATATATATATATATAATATAATATATAATATATATTTATATATATATCATATAAATATTATATGCATCTATGCGTATGTGTTTATATATATATATATATATATATATATATATATATATATATATATATATATATATATATATACATAAATATATAATATATACATATATAATATATATGTATTTATATATATAATATAATATAAATGTATTTATATAAGTATATTTATAGCGACACACATATGTCCAAAGCAGCTCTCTCATATCCCAATCAAGGTAGCTGTAAATATGTAAATATATACCAGGGAAGAAGAATGAACCTCTTCTCATCTTAACGCCGTTATAAACAGCGGCATAACTGTAAAAATACCGAGTGTTGATTTAGCATAAATTACTGTATTCAGTTCTTCCTGCTCGGCCAACAATAAACTCCACTTAACATTTCTACTTGTGTCTCACATTCTTCGAAAATGGCTGCTACCCACGTGGTACATGTATGAAATCATAGTACGGTTCATTTCCATGGTGAATACCACAATTATGTATTGAGTACTTTTACTTAAAAAACAGTGCACTATATATGCCTCTCTATATGTCTGTATGTTTCTCTCTCTCTCTCTCCCTCTCTCACTTCCCCCTCCCTCTCTCACTCACTCCCTCTCTCTCTCTCTCCCTCTCTCACTTCCCCCTCCCTCTCTCACTCACTCCCTCTCTCTCTCTTTCATATATACCTGTATATAGAGAAGGCGCCTGACTCGTTTGTTAGGGTGTTCGGCTCAGAATCGTAAGGTCGTGAGTTCGTTTTCTCACAGCACGTTGTGTCCTTGAGCAAGACACTTTATTTCACGTTGCTCCAGTCCACTCAGCTGGCAAATATGAGTTTTACCTGTAACTCGAAGAGCTAGTCTTGTCACAATCTGTATAACGCTGAATCTCCCCGAGAACAACGTTATGGGTGCACCCGTCTATATGTATATAGATATATTGATATTATATATATATGTATATATATATATATATATATTGATATTATATATATATGTATATATATATATATATATATAAATATAGACATAGAATATTCGAAAATATTCTGTATGTTTATAATAAACATTTTGAAGACCTAATCGCTATAGAATAGAATACGTCACGTATTACAATTAGATTCTCGACAAAAGCAAGGGAAGTAAATCTACGCGTTTCATTCTTATTAGAAATCGTCAGGACTACATATCCAGTGCTTTTATCGAGAATGACACAGCTAGAGACTTATAGAATACTTAGCTGTGTACAGGAACTGGTTTGAAAGAGCGGTTGCCGGTCCGGCAGAAATTAGAAATTGGAATAAATGCTCTGAAATAGCGATATATATGTGAATATAGACATAGAATATTCGAAAATATTCTGTATGTTTATAATAAACATTTTGAAGACCTAATCGCTATAGAATAGAATACGTCACGTATTACAATTAGATTCTCGACAAAAGCAAGGGAAGTAAATCTACGCGTTTCATTCTTATTAGAAATCGTCAGGACTACATATCCAGTGCTTTTATCGAGAATGACACAGCTAGAGACTTATAGAATACTTAGCTGTGTACAGGAACTGGTTTGAAAGAGCGGTTGCCGGTCCGGCAATATTCTATGTCTATATTCTATGTCTATATTCTATGTCTATATTCTATGTCTATATTCACATATATATCGCTATTTCAGAGCATTTATTCCAATTTCTAATTTCTGCCGGACCGGCAACCGCTCTTTCAAACCAGTTCCTGTACACAGCTAAGTATTCTATAAGTCTCTAGCTGTGTCATTCTCGATAAAAGCACTGGATATGTAGTCCTGACGATTTCTAATAAGAATGAAACGCGTAGATTTACTTCCCTTGCTTTTGTCGAGAATCTAATTGTAATACGTGACGTATTCTATTCTATAGCGATTAGGTCTTCAAAATGTTTATTATAAACATACAGAATATTTTCGAATATTCTATGTCTATATTCACATATATATCGCTATTTCAGAGCATTTATTCCAATTTCTAATTTCTGCCGGACCGGCAACCGCTCTTTCAAACCAGTTCCTGTACACAGCTAAGTATTCTATAAGTCTCTAGCTGTGTCATTCTCGATAAAAGCACTGGATATGTAGTCCTGACGATTTCTAATAAGAATGAAACGCGTAGATTTACTTCCCTTGCTTTTGTCGAGAATCTAATTGTAATACGTGACGTATTCTATTCTATAGCGATTAGGTCTTCAAAATGTTTATTATAAACATACAGAATATTTTCGAATATTCTATGTCTATATTCACATATATATCGCTATTTCAGAGCATTTATTCCAATTTCTAATTTCTGCCGGACCGGCAACCGCTCTTTCAAACCAGTTCCTGTACACAGCTAAGTATTCTATAAGTCTCTAGCTGTGTCATTCTCGATAAAAGCACTGGATATGTAGTCCTGACGATTTCTAATAAGAATGAAACGCGTAGATTTACTTCCCTTGCTTTTGTCGAGAATCTAATTGTAATACGTGACGTATTCTATTCTATAGCGATTAGGTCTTCAAAATGTTTATTATAAACATACAGAATATTTTCGAATATTCTATGTCTATATTCACATATATATCGCTATTTCAGAGCATTTATTCCAATTTCTAATTTCTGCCGGACCGGCAACCGCTCTTTCAAACCAGTTCCTGTACACAGCTAAGTATTCTATAAGTCTCTAGCTGTGTCATTCTCGATAAAAGCACTGGATATGTAGTCCTGACGATTTCTAATAAGAATGAAACGCGTAGATTTACTTCCCTTGCTTTTGTCGAGAATCTAATTGTAATACGTGACGTATTCTATTCTATAGCGATTAGGTCTTCAAAATGTTTATTATAAACATACAGAATATTTTCGAATATTCTATGTCTATATTCACATATATATCGCTATTTCAGAGCATTTATTCCAATTTATATATATATATATATTGATATTATATATATATGTATATATATATATATATATATATATATATATATATATATATATATATATACATATATATATAATATCAATATATATATATATACATATATATATAATATCAATATATGTATATATATATACATATAGACGGGTGCACCCATAACGTTGTTTTCGGGGAGATTCGCTGAATCTCCCCGAGAACAACGTTATGGGTGCACCCGTCTATATGTATATATATATACATATATTGATATTATACCAAGTATATATGCATGTAGATATGATACATCAAATAAAATCGTAATTCCCAATATGCAAAGAAATTGAACGAAGACTGTGTTACACTCTCTTCTATAATCAGTAACGTAATCCATGATACATTTAAAAAAGACGATATTATATATAAACTGCATTAGGAGAAAATTACCGATGGAAATATATGCGATGTTTTTATAAACGATCGTTAACCGGAAGTGTTGACATTTGAAAATTTTAAAGAAGTGAATCATTAAATCTGCAATAAAATTATTTATATCTAATCAAAAGTTACGAAATTTAGTACATAAATTATATAATATTCATTCATTATTTATTCAAAGTTCAAAGCCCGCCAAGGTTAACTTTGCCTTTCATCCTCATGGGGTCGACGAAATAAAGTACCAGTAATGCACTGGGTAATTGCTGGCCTTGTGCCAAAAGTAGAAACAATTATTTATTCAAAGAACTCAGAATGGCAAGGGCCGTAACTCTATGCTTTGGCGCATAGAGTTACGGCCCTTGCCATTCTGAGTTCAAATCCCGCCGAGGTTAACTTTGCCTTTCATCTTTACGGGGTCGATAAAATAAAGTACCAGTAATACACTGGTTAATTGCTGGCCTTGTGCCTAACGTAGAAACAATTATTTATTCAAAGTAATCCAGCGCAGTCCTGCACTCTTTTTTTTTTATTATAGTTAAGATATATATATATAATTAGGTCCAATTAGGTACAATTAGGAATCAAATGATTCTATGGACTTACTTTCTTATACATTGCTCTGATTGTTGATTATTTAATTAATTAATTCGTCATTGAGCCACACCGTGAATGGTTGCCAAAAACATATATATATATATATGGCTCTGTCTAGTTTACGTATATGTAAACCTTTATATATATATAGATATATATATATATATATAATTATATATAGATAGATAGATAGATACATACATTTCTTTATTAGCCACAGGGCTCAAAAGAAGGGGACAAATACAAATGGGGAGTTTACATACAGGTATTTGAAAATAAAACTATTAATAAAACAACAAATAACAATTGAAATCCCCAATAGGGGGGGAGGCGTTACACAGGGGTTGTACACACCCCGAAAAAATGTACAACCCTCATCTCCAGGAGCACCAAGAGTGAGTACTCCCCTCCTCTCTTCCTCTTTTTCCTCAACCTATAGGCTTATATAGAGAGAAAGCCCAACCACTCGGGCCATCTTTGCCACATTCACCCACCTTTTATAAAATTTGCTGGGGTACAGCACCTCTCTCTCCATCCTAATTCTTCTTCCAAAATGATATTTGAAAAAACGAATCAGTTGCTCGCCGGAGAGAAAGGTGTCTGACCTCAGCCCTTTTAACCTCGTCCACCATATAACCTCTTTCACCATAGCCATAACACATAGGAAAACCGTCTCTCCCTCGTTTTTGAAGGAGGGTGGCGGTTTGATCATGACAATGGACTCGGTGGTCAATTGGATTGGTCCCACCCGCGACAATAGTCGTTCTACATAGCCCCACAGGTCGGTAACGCTCGGGCAGTGTGCAAATGCGTGCGCGACGGTTTCCTCGTCGCGCACGCATCTCAGATAGATGGATAGATACATACATATATATATATATATAGATAGATAGATAGATAGATAGATAGATAGATAGATCGATAGATAGATAGATAGATAGATAGATAGATAGATAGATAGATAGATAGATAGATAGATAGATTGATATATAGATAGATAGATAGATATATAGATAGATAGATAGATGGATAGATTGATAGATAGATAGATGGATAGATTGATGGATATATAGATTTTGAAATCCCCAATAGATTGATAGATAGATAGAGAATGAGTGAGAAAGTGACAGAGGGAGAGAGAGGGGAGGGAGAGGAGAGCGTGTGAATGAGTGAAAAGTAGGAATGTCTGTAGCCTTTGATAAAATGTCTAAATATCTGAAGTATTTGTTGTAATGTACCAATAATACAATTTATTTATCTACTTATTTATGTACAACGACGAATATATTTCTTATGAAATCTGGCAGTCAGTTACTGCTAATAATATGTTATTTGATAAATCTTGTTTTAACAACTAACATCTGTTAAATATTGTAGTTATCATGTGGTGTCCCAGCATAACATACGAGCCCTTAACAGCATCTTTAACGACCTCTTCAGGCGCTGTCTCTACCATGGGAAACTGAAAACTTGGATTTCTATCTTCAAATTTTCAATCATTGAAAAAGTTAAATTAAATACGTTGGAATAATGGTTTCTTATATAGGCACAAGGCCAGCAATTTGAGGGGAGGGGAAGTCGATTTAATCGGCATCAGTGTGACTGGTACTTTATTTTATCGACCCCGGAAGGATGAAAGGCAAAGTTAACCTCGGCGGGATTTGAACTCAGACCATAAAGGGCCGTAACTTTATGCTATGAAGCATGGTGTCAAACCCTCTACCGATTCAGCCAATCCACCGCCCCTTTATAATACGTTGAAATGAATGAAACGTCCTTAATAACATAGTCACATGTAAGTTGGTCAAACGTTGAGCACATTTCCCCCACTACCAGATAGAGAGGGGGGAGAAGAGGTTAGAGAGAGGGGGGGGAGAAAGAGAGAGGGAGAGAGAGAGGGGGTGAGAGAGGGAGGGAGATAGCGATTGAGTGAGAAAGAGAGAGAGGGAAGGAGAGAGAAAGAGAGAGAGAACGATTCAGTGAGAAACAGAGAGAGAGAGAGATGGAGTGAAAGAGAGAGAGGGAGTGAGAGAGAGAGGGAGCGATTGAGTGAGAAACAGAGAGAGAGAGAGATGAAGTGAAAGAGAGAGAGAGAGGGAGAGAGTGAGAGAGTGAGTGAGAGAGAGGGAGAGAGTGTAAGTGAAACGCTTAGAGTAAATATATCCCCCCCCCCCCCACCTAGATACCACAATACATATTGTAATGATGGAAACTCGCCATGAACAGACAGAATCTGACAGTCATTTTTGTTTTTCTAATTTAAAATCAGATTTATATTCATGATAGCATAACATTAATTACGGAAATTAGGGCAGAATCGGTAGAGCGTCGGACAACATGCTTTGTGGCATAGAGATATGTCCCTTTATGTTCTGTTGTTTAAATCCCGCTGAAGTCACATTTGCCATTCATCCTTACGAGGGTCGAATAATAAAGTACGAGTAACGCAGTCCGCCCAATCAGACAGAGCTGATGTAGAGGTAAGTAAATATTAAAAACAACAACACATATCTGGACGTAGGACAGGGTGGTTACGGATGGAGCGACCTTTAATCATAAGTCAGAAGTCTTCTCAGTCAAGTAGAACTGACATGCACGTTAGTTACAGAAAGACAACAGCAGGATTCTATGAACATTTCTTCAGGTTTTTAGACAGAACATCCTTCCATTTTACGTCTGTTTAGTCACAAAACGACAGCAGGATTCTGTGGACATTTTTTCGGGTATTTAAGCGGAACCTCCTTTCATTTTACGTCTGCTTAGTCACAAAACGACAGCAGGATTCTGTGGACATTTTTTCGGGTATTTAAGCGGAACCTCCTTTCATTTTACGTCTGCTTAGTCACAAAACGACAGCAGGATTTTATGGATTTTTTTTCCATTTTCAGATATTTAATTTGATACTGACGAATATGCTCAACACTTTCTTCGGTAAATGAGGCTAAGAAAAAACGTCTACAACGAGACACGGATGAAATACTAACGTTACTCCATTTACAAAGGAACCGAGAAAAAAAGTAAGACATGAAGAGATCACGTCATTAATATCACATTAGCTATGTAGTATGATACAAAATATGGAGATTCATTAGGAAATATCAAAAGCAAAGTTATCAATAATTCAACTATATAGAATTTAAAAACAAAATATATAAGGATTAAATAATTAGCTGTGTTAAATTGCGGGGGAGGCAGTGGTAGCAGATTTCAAACACTCATTATATGCATCGATGAACGTATGCTTTTTAAATGTGCGAATTTCCTGCGCATGTGTATGGGACGTATGTGTATATATACAACCACACACACACACACACACACACACACACATACACACACACACACACACACATATATATATATATATACATACATATATACACACACACATATATATATATATATACATACATACATATATACACATATACATATATATATATACACACATATATATACATATATACATATATACATATATATACATATATATATACATATATATATATATATATATATACATACATATACTTACACACACACATACACATACATACATACATACATACATACATACATACATACATACATACATACATACATACATACATATGCATATATACACCCATATATACATACATACACACATATTATATTCTGAAATTAGTTACGCACATAAAATATATTTTCAAGTGTGTAAAAAATATGCATGTGTACATATATACATATATATATATATATATATATATATACACATACATATATATATATATATATATATATATATATATATATATATATATATATATATATATATATATATATATATATTAAACACTTTTGAAACGACATATTACTTGCTTTACCAATTTCAGAATGATCCTAATAGTTTTGAAAGTTCGTGAAACTCTTATTACTCCACTTTCATAGCTAATACTCATAGAAAAAAATAATTGTTTCTACTTTTTGGCACAAGGCCAGCAATTACCCAGTGCATTACTGGTACTTTGTTTTATCGACCCCGTAAGGATGAAAGGCAAAGTTAAACTCGGCGGGATTTGAACTCAGATCATAAAAGGACGTAACTCTATGCTTCAAAGCATGGCGCCCGACTCTCTACCGATACTGCCAACCACCGCCAGAAATAATGTCAACTATATCCTATTGAGGGTTAGGGTTAGGGTTAGGGTTAGGGTTAGGGTTAGGGTTAGTCAAGGAAAGCTTATAATATTCTGAGGTGCTCCAATATAGAACCTTTTTACAATATTTGCAGATCACAACATCTTGTAAACGAAATAAACAGTTTTCAGAGCCCTTAAAACTTACATACGTACCGTGTTTCCCCTATTATAATCTAAAGTCTGTTTCAAGCCTGGAGGCTCATCAGGCTAGTGCTGGTTCCAGTTTCCATGGCTTTAAGTGACTCAGAGTAAAATACCCTCTTCCCTGGACAGCACACCAGTCCATCGAAGAGTTAAACCCCCATCTATTACTGCTACTCATTTTCAGCTGAGTATACTGGAGGAACGTGGAATGAAGTGTTTTGCTCAAGAACACAACACACAACTCAGTTCAGGAATCGAACCCACGACATTATGGGCGTAAGTTCAACACCCTTACAACTAGACCACGCACATCCCCTGTTATAAGCCTGTCTTGTATTATTTTTCCTTGAAAAAAAAAGGGACTAAGGCTTATTTTCTGGGGAGAATTTATATTTTACAGAAAAAAAAAATAACTGCACATGAATTTTGATAAATGTTTCATTATACTGATGTCAAATTGGGCAGAATCAACCGGTCGGAGACCCAAGGGTAGACTCTGAGCAAGATGGCTGGAAAACATCCATGAGCTTGGCTGGTCTCAATTGGGGATCCAGCTGGATCAGTTGGAGTCGGTTGCTACTGACAGGACCTGCTGGAAGGAGTGTTTGAGGACTCTGCTTCCACGACCCTCTCATGAATAAGTGGGTGAAGAACAAAAAGAAAAAGCTTATGTTAGTAATCCTTAATACGCTAGAAATCTGTGTTTCCTATTATTTTTTATATTAATTTTTCTCGGAAAAATGCCCTGGGCCTTATTGTCTGGGTAGGGCTTATATTGGCCAGCAATATATCATATATATGCTAGGCCTTACTGTCTGGGTAGGGCTTATATTGGCCAGCAATATATCATATATATGTTAGGGTTTACTGTCTGGGTAGGGCTTATATTGGCCAGCAATATATCATATATATGTTAGGCCTTACTGTCTGGGTAGGGCTTATATTGGCCAGCAATATATCATATATATGTTAGGCCTTACTGTCTGGGTAGGGCCTATATTGGCCAGCAATATATCATATATATGCTAGGCCTTACTGTTTGGGTAGGGCTTATATTGGCCAGCAATATATCATATATATGTTAGGGTTTACTGTCTGGGTAGGGCTTATATTGGCCAGCAATATATCATATATATGTTAGGGTTTACTGTCTGGGTAGGGCTTATATTGGCCAGCAATATATCATATATATGCTAGGCCTTACCTTCTGGGTAGGGCTTATATTGGCCAGCAATATATCATATATATGTTAGGGTTTACTGTCTGGGTAGGGCTTATATTGGCCAGCAATATATCATATATATGTTAGGGTTTACTGTCTGGGTAGGGCTTATATTGGCCAGCAATATATCATATATATGTTAGGCCTTACTGTCTGGGTAGGGCTTATATTGGCCAGCAATATATCATATATATGTTAGGGCTTACTGTCTGGGTAGAGCTTATATTGGCCAGCAATATATTATATATATGTTAGGCCTTACTCTCTGGGTAGGGCTTATATTGGCCAGCAATATATCATATATATGTTAGGGCTTACTGTCTGGGTAGAGCTTATATTGGACAGCAATATATCATATATATGTTAGGGTTTACTGTCTAGGTAGGGCTTATATTGGCCAGCAATATATCATATATATGTTAGGGCCTTACTGTCTGGGTAGGGCTTATATTGGACAGCAATATATCATATATATGTTAGGGCCTTACTGTCTGGGTAGGGCTTATATTGGCCAGCAATATATTGGACAGCAATATATCATATATATGTTAAGGCTTATTTTGAGAGGTCTTATAATAGGGGAAACACGACATTTAGATTTAGTTTCGTTATGTTTTGTGTAGACATTATATATATATATATTATGTCTACACAAAACATAACGGAGGGCGGTGGATTGGCAGTATCGGTAGAGAGTCGGACACCATGCTTTGCAGCATAGAGTTACGGCCCTGTACGGTCTGATTTCAAATCCCACCAAAGTTAACTTTGCCTTTCATCCTTATGGGGTCGATAAAGTATAGTACCAGTAATGCACTGGGGTAAATGCTGGCCTTGTGCCAAAAGTAGAAATAATTATATATATATTATAAAATATCAATGGTCTGGTCACTGCCAGTATTTGATGCAGTAGCGGTGAAGACAACAGTGTATGTACTATTAACGGTATTGTAGCAGTGAGTATCCCATCTATTTATACAGGAACACATCTTTATCTATGATTCGCATGGTATAATCCAATATTGAAGATGGAGCCGTAGGGGCTGATTTTGTAATAAGAAGCCCTCCCCCACATCTGCCATATATATGTGTGTGTGTGTGTGTATTAATATGCACATCTTTGGAATTTCTACGTTATATAATCCTCCTTATTTCTAGTTTAAAGCCTCTATTAACAGATCTTCATAATATTATATCATAACTTTAAAGATATCGATTATGTCATCGATTTCATTTCATAGTTTGATCTCACTATAATCATGAGATTTAAGAGAGATAATAGATTTGAGAGAACGCCCAATTAAACACACACACGCCCCCACCTATATAAATACACGAGGGGTGGCTAAACACTTCATATGAAGGAGTGATGTTAGAGCTGTGAATTTGTTTTATTAATAACTCTATTGTTTTTTTTTTACCCGGAACTATGTTGAAAAATAAACCTAACCACATTTGGTCATTCCATGAGAGTATCTTGGTCAGCCTTAAAGTTCATAGCGAAAGGTCTTCAAAATATTTTTACATAAACATACCGTATCTTGTTAAATATACAATACATACATACATACATATATATATATATATATATATATATATATATATATATATATATATATATATATATATATATATATATATATATATATGTGTGTGTGTATGTGTGTGTGTGTAAACAATAAACAGAAATAACGAAGCTTTCGACACAGTACATCGAAGAAATATATTAGTTTAACGCTTGAAATAGCAGGAGGAGAGTCTTAACGCTTCGGACACAAATGACCCCTACTCCACATCTTACAATAATAAAGGGGGGACATATTGTATAATATTATCCTTGGGTATTGTGCCAGTGGGAAAGATTGTTTTAACAATGCTGGAATGTCTTTTGATCTTATAACTTCTCCATCAGAACTGACGTGGAGTTAATCTACAACACCTTCTTCTTGTAGAGTCATCCCTCCATCGAAGGTGAAGTATGCACAAATTTCTTGTTCCCGACTTCCCGATCTCTCATTGCAGCAAGAAGATCCTCTCCAGGGAGGCCAGTGTCCCAGGCCAACAGGGACCTAATGGTTATGTTTGGACGTCCTACGTCAGCTGACAAGAGAACCAGTTGGCTAACCCCACAACCTAGCAATTAAATATAAAATAACTACAATTATTGAACTAGGTCAGGACGTTTCCTTCTTGAATGCGGGAAAACTAACAATGTTTAATTCCAGGACAAGAATTTAAAAAAATGAAAACTAGGTTTCCATTAAAGTAGAGACTGAAGAGTTTCGATTTAAAATTTGTATAAATTGTAAAAAAAAAGGAAATAAGAAAAAAATGAGGAAAATGATGTTATTTGTAGTTTCTGCTGCACACAACAACAACATATAAAATATAAAAATTACTAGTTGAAAGAGCAGAGAAAACATATGCCAATATTAATGAGCAGTGTCTATTCAAAGTTTCTCAGTGCAATTTTTGACTGAGAAAGTTATTTGGGTAATTTCAAAATAAGGCGTTTGCATCGAGAAGTGTGAAGGTTTTCGTTTAGATTTCAAGAGTGGAATGGCAAAAAATACAAATACAGCTAGAGATAGAGATAGTTAAAACACATAGGTGCTGTGAAAGTAAACAGACGTTTTGACAAAGGTCACATTTATCAGGTATCTATCTTTGATGTCATAAGAATACTCCTACACGAATCGATCAGATTTCACCGAACGGAAATGAAAGAACTCGATAAGAGTTTTCATATTAACGTTACTGGCATTGTTGTCATTGTTGTCATTGTTGATATTGTGAGCGTTGTTGTTGCTGATGATGGTGATGATGTTGACGTTGTTGTTAATGATATTGATACAGATGATGATGGCGGTGATGATGATGATATGATGATGATGATGTTGGTGGTGGTGATGTTGATAGAGGTGATGATGATGGTGAAGATGATGATGATGATGATTGTGGTGGTAATGCTGATGACAAATTTGATGATGATGATGATAATGATGAGGATTATGATGATGATGATGACGTTGATGTTGATTATGATAATGAGGGTGATGGTGATGATGTTGCTATTGCTGCTGTTAATCTCACAGCTGATAATAGTGATGATAATGATAATCAACATCATCATCATCATCAACAACAACCTCACCATCACCATCATCACCATCACCAACATCACCATCACCATCATCAACATCACCCTCATCACCATCATCATCATCATAATAATAATAATTGTCATAATGATAAGAAAGATGATAGCTAAGATGTTTGCAGTTTCACTCTCAACAGAAATGAAAATACATTTTTATCTCATATACATATATATACATATATACAGACACATACACACACACACACATATACATACATATATACATACATATATTCCTATATAGTACATATATACATATATACGTACATACAGACATATACACACACACACACATACATATACATACATATATACATACATATATACATACATATATACATTCATACATACACACATACATACATGTATATATACTTATATATATACATATAAATATACATACATACATACACACACACACACACACACATATGTGTGTGTGTATTTATTGTATATATATATATATACATACATAAATCCCTACACATGCAGACACACACATACATACGTACAGACACAGACACACAGACATACACACAAGCACACACACACATACATACATACATACACACCCCAAATTCCTCTGTAAGCCGACATTTTCATATGTGCATTTATATGATACAGTTAATCATTCTCCGTTGAACGGTAAATAATAAATCCAGACAGGTATTGTCGTCATATATCTATTACACTTGTACCTTTTAAAACATCATTCAGCGTGTGTGTGTATATATATATATATATATATATATATATATATATATGTAAAGGGTAAACAGAAATAACAACACAATCGGTACAGTATATGGAAGGGATATATTAGGTTAACGCTTGATATAGCAGGAAGAAGGTCTTAACGTTTCGGACGCTGGTCTTTCATCAGAAGAAAGAATTGGAAATAAGATAGATTGAGGGGCCGGGCGGGTTGGAATTGGAAAAATGTCTTTATAGGGGGGAAAGGTTGGAGGAAGCGCTCAAGAGTAGAATGGAGCTGGTGGAGAAAAGATTTGAGATTGGGCATATTGAAGGTACTAGGTTGGGAGTGAAAAATAGACGAGTGAGAAGAAGAACGTGGTGTAAGAAGAATACATGTGCGTGTGTGTGTGTGTGTGGATTATACACATGTAATGAACTAATTTATAAACCATTCTCGAAACAAGAAAATGATATCAATCAACAATACAGAAAATTAAAATATTAAAAATTACGTACTTAAATATAGTACACATTGGCAAATTAACCCCAAGGCATGTGGCTAGGGATTAGTAGATGACTAGCTTACAGACTTTTGCTGAGCTGGGAACAAGCTCTGATTGGACATACGTTAAAGTTGTAATATAAGAATAAATCTTTCTGTGTGTAAGAATAAAACACATACACATATATATATATATATATGTTTTAATTAAACATACGGTATATTGCCAACAATACTATACATACATTTATGTATACATCGCTATGTCAGAGCACCAATCCTAATACCTAATTTTTGCTGGACCGGCAATCGCTCTGTATAATCAGCTCCTGATTATTACTGGAATTCTATAATAATCCAGTTTCTATAATTTTCGGCGGAAGCAGGGGAGTACGTGGCTCTGATGATCGCCAACAAGCGTGAAACAGACTATCAGCTTCTCTCTCTTCTTTCGCCAAAAAGAAGTACGTCACATAGTCAGTACTTTGTCTTCAAAATGTTTTTAATTAAACATACGGTATATTGCCAAATATACTATACATACATTTATATATATGTATATATATATATGTATAAATATATATATATATATATATGAAAAAGTATGACCCCGACGGCAGAGTTCAAGCCGTTTCGACGGCTATTTCTGGACTAATGGTCCATCTGGTTCCTTACCACAATTCCTTCGTTATATATATATCACATAAGAAACGGAGAATCAGTGTTGCGACGAATTAGAATTTATTAGACATATTACAATCGTTTCTCTGGCGACCAGCTCGAGGTACGATCGATGCGATGATTGAACCTGACTCTGAAATCGCAAGATCGCAGATACGTTTCGATCTTTTGAAAAGCAGAGTTTCCAAATATATGTCTAATAAATTTAATTCGTCGCACCACTGATTCTCCGTTTCTTATGTGATATTATACTCTGCTCTGTAAGAGCATCGAGTGCTCAATCGGCCTACCTCATACGGACGCTTTCATCACTTCGGTTCTTTCATTTATGATGGGTGAGGTGGAGTCGTATAACACATTTCTTACACGAAACAAATACTTTGTTTCTGCATCTTTTTTTGACATGGGTAGCTTATGTTTGCTTCTTTGTTATTTATTTTTAACTTTTCTTTGTTATTTGTGTTATTTATTTATTCATTTTTGCATTCTTTCTGGTGTCAATGGTTTGACAGAATCTTGTTGATGGTGTTGAAGGCGACAGAGAGAGAGACAGAGAGAGAGAGACAGTGAGAGATAGGGAGAGAGATAGGGAGAGACACAGAGAGACAGGGAGAGACAGAGAGAAACAGGGAGAGATAGAAGATTGTTTAACTTGCAAGAAAGAAGTGACATATGGTAAGTCAGTATTAGTGCATCTTTCGATATCTTTATCCAAATATCGACTGGTTTTAACCCTTACCAGTCACATCACCGAATTACTGAACAGCCACGAAGCTACTTATCATATTGTGCACTTTAGAAGACGGATGTCTTACACACTCGTTAGTAAGTGGTACAACACAAGGAAACATTAACTATGTCAGTTGGCAAACGTTGACTCTGTCCAAATATACAATTAGGCTATAGGAAATATATGACAAAACTTGGCTTAGAGCCCCATATTAAACTTCTCCGAGCAAACCAACCCATAAACAGGTATATATAAATATGTATGTATGTATGTATGTATGTATGTATGTATGTATGTATGTATGTATGGATGGATGGATGTATGTATGTATGTATGTATGTATGTATGTATGTATGTATGTATGTATGTATGTATATGCAAGTATGTGTATGTATACCTGTACGTATATATGTTTATATGCATTTATGTATGTACGTATATATATATATTATATGTCAGGTCACCAGTTGGTGCTACTGGTAACATGTATTCCAGTACAACCTGTCTCATGGTCGGGTCGTTGGCGACTAAGCTGGCAACCCCACCAAGGTTTCTTGGTGAGGAGGGTGACTTTGGACATCCCGCAGGACTAAAAACAAAACCTGTCAAAGGGCAAAGGAGCTCTTAAGAGTCAATGGCCATCGAAAATCACAGGGAGAGATGACACCTTAGCCTTTGTCAAGGCAGAATTCTAGGAGAAGGAAAACTCTGATATAACACCTGCAACTCTGATGGTATCCAATGATGTTGACTTGTTCTTCTTTTTGATATATATCATCTTGGTTAAGAGAGTGGGACTGTCTTTGTGCAGTGCCTTTGCTCACTATAAAAGCTTCACAGCACAGGCATTGCTTTATATCTGGAGATCTCACTGCACTTGTTGTCATATGGTACCATGGGCCCAGCACTATGTGTCAGTAATTGTCACAAGTGTAGTGTTTGTACCAGAGTTTTCAAGTCGCTGGCTGGACTAAAAAGTCACACTTGTTCAGCGCATCGGCAGGGGTTCTCCTACATGGATATAAGGTAATGGCCGTACTCGAAAACGAGTTGGCAGCCACCATATATATATATATTTCCCTGTGTCGGTTTTTTCATTGTTCTGGTCCTAGCGGCTCGCTTTTCAGGCGCTGGCTTCAATTTGCATACCTGTCTAAACGTAATGTTATAACTCTAAGGTAGAATTCGTTAGATTGCTCGTGACCAGAGCTTCGATTATGCTGTACTACCTTCTTGTATATATATATATATATATATATATATATATATATATATATATATATATATATATATATATATATATATACACATATATATATATATGTATGTATATATATATATATATATATATATATATATGTATATATATATATATATATATATACACATATATATATATATGTATATATGTATATATATATATATATGTATATATATATATACACATATATATATATATGTATATATATATATATATATATGTATATATATATATATATATATATGTATATATATATATATATGTATATATATATATATATATGTATATATATATATATATATATATATATATATATATATATATATATATATATATATATGTATATATATATATATATATATATATATATATATATATATATATATATATATATATATATATATATATATATATGTATATATATATATATATGTATATATATATATATATGTATATATATATATATATGTATATATATATATATGTATATATATATATATATATATATATATATATATATATGTATATATATATATATGTATATATATATATATGTATATATATATATATATATGTATATATATATATATGTATATATATATATATGTATATATATATATATATATATATACACATATATATATATATATACATATATATATATATGTATATATATATACATATATATATATATGTATATACATATATATATACATATATATATATATGTATATATATATATATATATTAGAAAGTGAGGTTTTTTTTACAAAATGAAAAATAACCGAGGTGTCCTACACGAGTGGAAGTATAAAGAAAAAGAGATGAAATCGAAAATGCAACTGAAGTCTTATTTTTTTTAAAAATATATATATTTATTTGGTTCCTTTACCGGTTTCGCAATTCTTCTGCTTTTCAAAAGGTGAGTTGAGATGGAGGGTCTGTGCTTTTTCTCACATCTGGTTGGTCTCTAAATGTTACTTGTTTTATATGGAAAAAGTGGCTCGAAAGCCAGGTTTTTCGAGAAGTAATTTGATTGGCTTGTCAATAATTATAATAAATTTCGCGCCAGTTCGCGTTACAATAGTTCTTCAGATAAGAGAAGGGGGGGGGGGGGGGTTGTCACAGGTTGTTTTTTCATATATGAGTGTTTGAATTTCTTTTTACTGAAAAAAGGAGGCTCACGAAGGCTTTTCTTTGGTTGGTTATAAATGAAATTTGGCTGTCACGTGAACAAGTTTTCATTACATTTTTGCGCCCTTATTTGGAAAACTATTCTGTAGTCTTTATAGTGAATGTTATGACAATGGGGAGATAGTGGTCAAGGGAAAAGGGATTGGGAGAAATGTTCTGGTTCAGTGAATATGGCCAGCTGTCAGAGTTCAGGTTTCAGAGTTCAGATTTTCTATTGAGACTGAAGATATGTGTTTATTTGTGTGCTTGTGTGTGTGTATATGTGTGTGTGTGTGTGTGTATGTGTGTATTGGAAGATGATTCTATTAGTAGAGATGGGGGAGGGAGTTGTGTGTGTGTGTATATGGGTGTTATGTGTGTGTGTGCGAGTATGTTAAGATGGAGAGAATATATATTTTGTGTGTGTGTATATATATATGTGTGTAGGAAAGTGGTTCTATTAGTAGAAATGGGGAGGGAGTTGTAGGTGTGGGGGTTGTTATGTGTGTGTATGGGTGTTATGTGTGTGGGAGTATGGTTAGCATGTTAAGATGAAGAGAATATATATATATATATATTGTGTGTGTGTGTATGTGTGTGTGCAGGAATGTGATTCCTTTAGTAGGAATATTTTTGAATGAACATATTTTCCTGACTTTTTCGTGTTTGCCAGTGCAAACGTATGTTAAGGTTTATTTAGTTCGGGTTTTTATTTTCTAAAGTAGAAGGTGTTATGTGTGTGTGTGTATGTCATATTGTGGTGTTGACATAATGTATATTAAAACTTATTTAATGTTGGTCTATATTTTTGAATAAACATATTTTCCTTATTTATTCGCATTTGTTCTGTTGTATTGTTAGCGCAAAGGTAAAATGGGAAGACTTGGAATTTGGGTGTCTTATTACTTGCACAAATGTCTAGATGTGCACTTAGTGGTATCTATCTCGTGGTTGGATCTCGTAATTGTTGGCGATGAACTGTCATTCTGTTTCTGAGTGTGAGTTTAGTTTGTCCTATATAATCTTCATTGCATCCTTTACATTTAATGGCATAAATCAGATTTTTTGATGAGCAAGTGAAGTGATTTTTTACAGTAAAATTTTGTCCTGATTCAAATGTATACGTGTTGCCTTCAATGAGGTGAGTGCAGGTTCCACAATTAGAGCGACAACATTTTTTGATACTTGGTTGTGGGTTTGTGGTAGGTAATTTGGCATTGGTGAGTAATGTTTTCAGTGATTTTGGTTGTCTTTTGCTTTTGATTATTTTGTGTGTTTCAAGGGCTTTTTTCATTCTTGGGTTTTGTTTTAGTAGTGGGATGTTCTTGTGAATAGTGTTGTAAGCTTCCGCATTTCTTGGGTTGTGTGTTGAGATATATGATAGAATATTGGATGTACCTTGAATTTGTTTCTGTTTCCGTAATTCATCAATGCCTATTGCTTTAGCCCTTTCTATTCCATTATTTATTAGTAATAGTGGGTACTCTCTCTCAAGTAGAATTTCCTTTAATTCTTGAAGTCTTTTATTTCGCGTTTCATAATTGGAGACAATTGTGCAAATTCTTCTTGCTAGGTTAAAAGGAATGTTCGTCTTCGTGTGCTTTGGATGGTTAGAGGTGAATAGCAGATATTGTTTGGAATCTGTTGGTTTGTAGTGTATGTCAGTTTTGATATTTGTGTCTTTTTTTGTGATTAAGATGTCCAGAAATGGGAGTTGATCTTGGCTGTATTCCATTGTG
>OZ024741.1:399437369-399444869 GCA_964016885.1 Eledone cirrhosa
TTGTGCATTATATCAATAAGGTTTCTAGCAATACTTATTTGACTACATGTATGTACTTCTATTTAATCTTGTATATTTGTGAAGGCGTGTGGCTGAGTGGTTAGAGAATTGGATTCACAATCTTGAGATTGTGAGTTCGATTCTTGGACCGGGTGGTGCGTGATGACCTTGAGCAAGACACTTTATTTCACGTTGCTCCTTCTACCTGGAGTTGCGATCGATAGATAGTATTAGCAATTAGAAAGACCAACGGAAACATTGTTTCCTCGATCCGAATTGACGAAAGTCGATCGATCCTTATATTTGTTATATGATAATTGTTTCTACTTTTGGCACAAGGCCAGCAACTATCCCAGTGTATTACTGGTACTTTATTTTATCGACCCCGTAAGGATGAAAGCCAAAGTTAACCTCGGCGGGATTTGAACTAAGGGCATAAAGGGAGGTAACTCTATGCTTCAATGCATGGCGTCCGACCTTCTATCGATACTGCCAATCCACCAATAAACGCTAACCTGTTCCTTGTAATTGTAACTCGGTTCTATCTTAGAATGGAATCTAGATGCCTTTACAATGAAGGTTAGCAGCCGGTATCCAGTGCTCGGTGTAAACGAGACTACAACAAAAATTCGGGTAAATAATTATTTAAAATTCTTTTACCCGAATTTTTGTTTTAGAGAAAGTCCTCAAATTTTATATAGCTTAGGGCCTCAGCAGGTGAAAGTCCGGCCCTGGTAAATAAATGTTATAACCTTTTGAATTAAAAGTTATTTCCTTTTAAATCATTATAGAATGTTAGGAGTTAATTAATTGACCCATTAAAACATCACTCCACAATAAACCGAATGGTTATAATGTTAAACTACCTGCCTCAAAATATTTGATTCTTGTTTTTGGTGTCTGCCAAAGTACCTCACAGCTCAGTCAGGAATAGATTGCCAGCCTTTTTGAGATATTACCTGCGATGTAACAAAGCCCTAACTAAGGGTGACTTTACCTGAGATATTACCTGCGATATAATAAAGCCCTATCTAAGGGTGACTTTACTTGCGATATTACCTGCGATATAATAAAGCCCTATCTAAGGGTGACTTTACTTGCGATATTACCTGCGATATAATAAAGTCCTATCTAAGGGTGACTTTACTTGCGATATTACCTGCGATATAATAAAGTCCTATCTAAGGGTGACTTTACTTGCGATATTACCTGCGATATAATAAAGTCCTATCTAAGGGTGACTTTAGCTGTCAACTGTGTTACACTATAAAACCGAAGCTAATCATTGGCCTTCAAAATCACATTGAATCTTAGGAGCGATTTATGTTTATAAATTCGTTCACTTACTCAAAATCCAACAAGAAATAGAAGCCAACTTACCATGAAATCGCACCCTAATGCTTTACTTAAAGAAAAGCAACATTAGATAATGTATATGTAGCCAATCTCTCGGACTTTTACGAAGCACTGAGGATATAAATTTAATATAAAGAATGGTGTGCTCATGTGTGAAGATGATATGAAATAACTTATAAAATGGGGTGAATACCCTTAAAGAAAGAAAACGAAGTTGCCATCGCTGTTATAAGGAATCGAACTCCATATCTCCTAGATACTGGCTAGGCACTTTAAACCATTAAACCAGTGACACCTCTTACTGTCTCAAATAAGATAGCTGTATCACAGATTTTAAGTATCAACAAACATTGTGTAAATGTAGCCGATTTCTCGGGCTTTTACGAAGCGCTGAGGGGACAAAGTTAATATAAAGAATGACGTGCTCATGCACAGGGATTCTATAAAATGGCTTATAGAGTAGGATGAAGCCCAACCCCCACCTAAGATGGAAAAAGAAGCTGGCACTATAACCTGAATCCCATCGATAATAGATTTTTTGGGTTAGAGGTTTACCTTGGACTACACAATAATAAGTAAAGCTCCACTTATTCTGATAATGTCTCAGAATTATAAAAAAATGTCATAAGTATACTATTTCGTCTCTGATCTCATTATAAATTTGCATACCTTGTAGTAAGTCTGTTGTAACTGATACTATGTAAATAAAGTGTGTTTGGAGATGACGTAAGCGATAAATGGTAGAGGGGAGGGTTGTAAGGCAATGCAAACAGAGTAGAACAGTGGACATGATATAGAATGGATAGAGAGTCAAGTTTATATAATAATTGTTTCTACATTTGGCACAAGGCCAGCAATTATCCCAGTGCATTACTTGGTACTTTATTTTATCAACCCCGTAAGGATGAAAGGCAAAGTTAACCTCGGCAGGATTTGAACTCAGATCCTAAAGGGACGTAACTATGCTGGAAAGCATGTCAGACCCTCTACCGATACTGCCAATAATAATGGCGGATTATTATCAGCTATCAGACAATGTATAGGCAGCAAAATGGCAAAGTCATTGGAATGCTTTGCTCTCTGAGTTCAAATCCCGCCGAGGTCAAATTTGTCTTTCAACCTTTCGAGGTCGATAAAAAAAGTACCAGTCAAATACTGGGGTTGTTGTTTTCCTCTCTATCCCTTTCTAACTCTCTATCCTTCTCTGGAATAAATCTGCTGTATTCAGACCTGGTGAGGAGATGGTCTCCGCCAGGTTCTAAAATGCGCAAGAGACGCTGTATCGAGATACGGCGCCCCTACGACTCCCTTAGAATTTACGGGTCCCTACAACAGACAATGTACTCTACTGTGTAATGTTATACCATTTGGTACAAGGCTTCGCTCGGAATCGAATCAATTTACTAGTAATTATGACTCTTAAACATACTTTAGAAGACATATTTCTTTCTTTGTTGTTGTTATTGCTGTTGTTGTTATTGCTGTTGTTGTTTAGCTGCAGCTAGAATCTTATTGAGCTGATCTATGATAAATGGTGCACTCACCGTGACCATCCCGCCGTGACCATCCCACCGTGACCACCCCACCTTCTTTTTACTCCAGGAACTACATTGTCTACAAACTTTTTACTTATTATACGACTGTATGGTTGCGATAATTAGAAGATTTAACTTCTATTTCGTGCAAATCGAAAAACCGTATGGAAGTCCTCTCGTGATGTTAATATTGTTGTTATTGTTGCTGTGTTTATTGTTGTTATGGTTCCATTCAGTTCTGCTTTAGTAAATCTTTTGTATACTTTTCTTTGGGCATTAGTGATAAGAATGATGGCGATCCTACAACTGCCCCAGGACCTGTGCTAGACTTACCTATAAGCTAAATAAACTATAGCTTAGGGCCACGTGCACTCGGGGGACTCATCTTTTATCATTTTATTATTTTTAAATTATGCTTCATTTTTAATAAAAATTTATACAAATAGACAAAATTTATGATTTTTAAAAATATATATAAAAAAATAATAAAGAAACCTTCACACAGAAACACAATCTGCAATAAGCAGCGCCGAGGTTTCCCTCTCAGTACTGAATAAGCTATAGCTAAGGGCCACACACCCTCGGGAGCCTCATTTTAAAAATATATCTTAATCATTAGATTTTATACTTAAACACAAAATTTACTTAAAAGGAACATTTTGTAATCATTTATAAATAGTAATCATGGATAATTATTTATTTAAATATTTTTACCCGAATTCCTTTTTTTTAGAAAAGGGCCTCAAATCTCATATAGTTAGGGCCTCAGTTGGTGAAAGTCCGGCCCTGATCAGGAGTTACGTGTTCATACATACTTTATGTAACAAAAGTAAAGTTGGTTGATGTAATGAACTATATATGTGGTTTGTATTTTTTTACTGAATGGGGGCATGTGGTTAGAATGTGTCAGAAAATAATCGCTGGACAGATTTTACTGGCAAAATTAACCGGCAGGGACCCAGGGGTAGACAACGAACAAGATGGTTGGATAACATCCATGAGCTTGGCTGGTCTCGCTTGGGTATCCAGCCAGATCAGTTGGAGATGGTTGCTTCTGACATGACCCACTGGAAGGAGTGTTTGAGTACTCTGTACATCACTACCCTCTTAAGAAGAAGAAGAGGTATCTGTTATATCTGTGGGGAAGGATCTGTATCTGTGTAGTTGTACCTGTTGCCGCTCAAACCTGTTCCAGTAAACCTTATATACCTATCTTTAACTTTATACTTTCTTTAAATATTAATTTGTGTCAATTGTTGGTGTTTATCGTGGAGAGCGAAATGTTATGCCTGTTGTTGTTGTTGTCGTTTATGTCTGTGTTGAAATCTTAGACTTTGCAACACTACACATATACACACACACTCACACAAACATATACACACATACTCACGCATACACATACAGATATACAAACATATACACACATACTCACACAAACACTCCCTCCCCCAGACAAGTAAATACACACATGTACAAACACAAGCACACATACACGAAGATACATTTACACAGAAACACACAAACCCACCCACACACGCATAAACGTCCCACCCATACATAAACACAAACAAGCGCAAGCACCCATAGACACACAAACACACAAACATTCCCTCCCCCACACAAACACATACACACACACACACAGACATACACATACAAACACAAACACATATACAAATGCATACATACACAAACACACTCACACAAACACTCCCTACCATCACATAAGCACATACACGCACAAAAACACACATAAACCCATACACAAACGCCCACACACACAAACAAGCATCCATATACATACAAACATATACATACAAACATATACACACAAACATATATGCACACACACAAACATTCCTTCCCCTCACATAAGCACATACACCCACAAACACACACACACACATACACAAACACACCTTCCCCTCACACAAGCACATACACAAACGTACACATAAACACACGTAAACACAAACACACGTAAACACATGCACAAACACACACATAAACACACGTAAACACATACACAAACACCCGTAAAAACATACACACACACGTAAACACATACAGAAACACAGAAATGCCACCCCCAGCCTTCCCCCACATATATATGTTACATGATGTGAGTAAGTAAAAGAGAAACTGGGAGAGTTGTAAGTTTATATTTAGAAAATAGAATGACATTGTAAACGACAGAATAGTCAGACAAAGAAATCCCTGGTGTGTTTTGAGTTCGTCTCTCGTCTGGGTCACTGTATGTTTTCAGTTTTGGAACAAGATTGACAGGTTTGCTTTAATGGTGGCAAATATATTTGGTGCTCCTGTATCATAGGATCAAATAGAATCAATCTAATTTAATATAATCTGGCCAAGTTACACTCGCAAATAAGAAGAACCAGGCCGCCCCTAGGAGTATTGGATTTGGTGTACTTCATATTTGTTTTGGTTGCTGAATACAATCAAGGGTCGCTGCTTCTCCTGAAGGTCAATAGTTCTCTTCTAACTCGAGCGGGAGCGCCTTTCCATTGTTAATTTGCATTGATTATCTGCAAAGCCCCATTGTTCTCAGAACCACAACACCAGTCTTTCGATGCGTGCAGCTGGAACTACTGCCACCCATTGATTTGGAAGGATCGCAACTCATTTCTACAGCTGAGTAAACTGGAGCAACGTGCAATAAAGTGTCTTACTCAAGGACACAACACATTACTCGGTCCGAGAATCGAACTCACAACCTTTCCATTGCAAGTCCAATGCTCTAACCACTAAGCCATGCGCCTTCACATAGAATAAGACTGCTCCTTAACTTTTCATCTAGGAGTCCTTATTTTAGATGTATCCAGTCCCTTTGTCTTTTTAACTCTGTTATCTATAATGGTGGCAAATATATCTTGTATTCATGGGATCATATAGAATAAATATTTTCCTTAACTTTTCATCTAGGAATCCTAATTTTAGATATATCCAGTCTCTTTGCCTTTTTAACCTCGTTATTTATTAAACTGAAGGCATGGGTATTATTTTTGTTTAAAAAACCTCGAAGTTCCTCAAGACGAATTTTCTGAAGATCTGGTACCCCACAATTACATATATTCGTCATTCAGTATAGAACGTTCCGTTCGGTGTGTGACGGGTGACATCAATGAAATATTAGTGTCTTTATGTATATTTTTGTAAAATATCATTTTTGTAATGGCGGTACAAAATTTTATAATAAAAAAATGTGCAACAATAATAGTTCTTTCTCTCTGGTTTCTCTTGCAAAACTAATGAATGGGAGTTGGGCGTTGAAAATATGAAATGTTGGTCGTTCGTTTTTTGGTGCTTTTGTTTCAAAGCGGGAAAAGACAACATTTTTAACATTGACTGACCAACAGTAAAAAATATAGATATAAATATACATATATAGTCTAATATAGTCTAACAAAGTTCTTTCGTTGCACATCTGCAACATCATCAGTGGTATTATTATCGTGTTTCCCCTACTGTATTGTATTGTAATGTCTACGCCATTTTTATTTTAAAGAACTTTGTTAGACTATATATATATATATATATATATATATATATGTATTTCTGACCGTTGGTCAGTCAATGATAAACATTGATGGCCAAATGAATTAACTATGGAGATATAAAAGATGCAGAAGCGAAAACCAACCAAACAGTGAGTGTGGGATTGGCAGTATTGGTAGAGGGTCGGGCGCCATGCTTTGAAGCATAGAGTTACCTCCCTTTATGATCTGAGTTCAAATCCCACCGAGGTTAATTTTGCCTTTCATCCTTACGGGGTCGATAAATTAAAGTACCAGTAATGTACTGGAATAATTGCTGGCCTGGTACCAAAAGTAGAAACAATTATTTCTGGCAATATTATTACAACAATATGATCCTCCCCAAGTATAACAATATATATATATAATTGTTTCTATTTTAGGCACAAGGCCAGCAATTACCCAGTACATTATTTGTACTTTATTTTATCGACCCCGTAAGGATGAAAGGCAAAGTTAACCTCGGCGGGATTTGAACTCAGATCATAAAGGGAGTAACTCTATGCTTCAAAGCATGGTGTCCGACTCGCTACCGATACTGCCAATCCACAATAACATAATAACATTACAAATATAATGTCGTTGATAAACACAAATATAAACACACATAACAAATACAACCATCGCTGGGAACCTCACCAACACAACACGAGAGTGAGAGAAAGAATAAAATAAAATAAATAATAATAAAAAAAATAAAAAGAGACAAAAAGAAGAAAGAAAATAAAGAAGGAAGCAAAAACAAGTGACAATCGGTCACACACCATAAGGGTAGAATAGAAAATATTTTAGAATAAATGCAGAAATGAAGTATAAAAGAAAAAAATAAATATAATATATTGTATAGAGCGTCTGTACTATAAAAAGTATTATATTGGGCAGACTGTTAATTCTGTGTGTGAAAGAGTCAAAATGAATAAATAACAGACACGAAAACCGGAACTAAGGGAAATCCTATTAACCCTTTAGCAATTACATTACACTATATTTACTATTGTATTTTCACTGTAAAGGCTTTATCTCACATAATATCGAATCTATGAAATTTTGATATT
>OZ024741.1:399454869-399459869 GCA_964016885.1 Eledone cirrhosa
ACCAGAGTACTCAATACTTAGGGTAGTAGAGTTGGAAATAGGAAAAAGTATGACCCCGACGGCAGAGCTCAAGTCGTTTCGACGGTCCAGAAATAGCCGTCTAAACGGCTTCAGCTCTGCCGTCGGGGTCATACTTTTTCCCATATATATATATATATAACGAAGGAAGTATGGTTAGGAACCAGATGGACCATAACAGACCAGAGTACTCGATACTTTGGGTAGTAGAGTGGGTAACATGAAAATAGTCAGAACCCCGACGGCAGAACTCAAGCCGTTTCGACAGCTATTTCTGAAATAGCTGTTGAAACGGCTTGGGCTCTGGGGTTGGGGTTCTGACTATTTTTCACACACACACACACACACACACAGACACACATATATATATATTCAAATTAAATCTACGCCATCAACACGCACGCACATACATATATCACACACATATTTTTCCCTTATATCATATACATATTCTCACACACCTTTTACTACGTAAACATCCATTTGCGCACACACATACACAATATGTATACATTCTCTCATAAATCTGCCACTACATTTATGCACACACATGCATATATCGCATGTTCTCAAACATATTTCACTACGTGCACGATCGGAGCTTTAAATTCTAACGTATTTCCCTTATATTTAAATTAAATCGGCCTGTCGAACAACAATCCATCTCCGACTGATCTTTGAAGATCTGCACACAGATCCTCTCTTGATAATGGGTTTTAAACCCGAAAATATTTGAGATAATTAAATTTGCTAAGGTAAAATTCCATCGTCCTCATTCTTTCCCCTATAACCCCTATACCTTGGCAACTTTAATCTTCTACGCATTGTAGAGCTTTTAAACTTATTTAAATTTGTATTTCCTCTTCCACAATGCTTCAACCAAACTACAACACTGATATACATACATACATACATATTACATACATACATACATACATACATACTATATATATATATATATATATATATATATATATATATATATATAATATATAAGATCAAAAGATGGTTAAAGGAGTTCCATGTATTTTATTATGCGCATTTCAAAAACAAACATCATCATGCAATAATATTTGTGTTTTCATCAGAAAACACAAATATTATTGCATGATGATGTTTGTTTTTGAAATGCGCATAATAAAATACATGGAACTCCTTTAACCATCTTTTGATCTTATATATTATGTATACTCCAGTCCTACAAACTGTAGAGTGCTTCTTATCCGATATCTTCATTGCTTTATTGTACTACAATAAAACTCACCTCCTACATATATATATATATATATATATATATATATATATATATATATATATATTTATATATATATATATATATATTTATATATATATATATATTTATATATATATATATATATAAATATATATATATATATATATTTATATATTTATATATATATATATATATTTATATATATATATATATATATATATATATATATATATATATATATATATTTATATATATATATATATATTTATATATATATATATATATATATATTTATATTTATATATATATATATTTATATATATATATTTATATATATATTTATATATATATATATATATTTATATATATATATATATATATATATATATATATATTTATATATATATATATATATATATATATATATATTTATATATATATATTTATATATATATATATATTTATATATATATATTTATATATATATATATATATATATATATATATATATATATATATATATATATATATATATATATATTTATTAAAATAACAGATTAAAGTTTAAGCAAAGAATCGCTGCTTTCAGCCTTAACGGGATCTTCTGAACCATATATACACACACACACACGTGCGTGAGATTTATATTATTCGAATGCATGTTCAATACAGTAGTTAGCGTAAACTTATTTTTATCATTGGTTTTCAAGATCTCTCCCCTGCCCTCTCTCTCGCTCTCTCTCTCACACTCTCACTCACTCTCACTCTCTCTCCCTCTCACTCTCCCCCCCCCCCTCTCTCTCTCTCTCTCTCTCTCTCTCCCGTTCTCTCTCTCTCTCTCTCGCTTTCTCTTTCACGAGGCCAGAAATTTGAGGAGTGGAGAAAATCTGAGCTACCGATTTCCCTCTCTCTCGTCCTCAGTACATCACTGGTACGTTATCGACTCGAGAAGGAATCTCTCCTCTCCCTAAACATTAAAATTAATTTGAAACATGATGACAAGGTCACCTATGTAAAGAGAAAGCCATAGTCTATTTTATATGTCACCTCCAACACTCACAAATATTTCAGCCACCTCCAATAGATGAAAGAATGAGCTTTTCCATTAGATAACCTTGTCCAATGGCGGTCAGCGTGCGTTCCGATTCTTTAGGTTCTGGTTCAAATCCCATCATGGTCAATTATGTCTTTCGTACTTCCGGAATCGATCAAATAAAGTACCAGTCAAGTACTGCGGTCGGTTTAATCGCCCCACCTCACTGAACTTTACCAAAATCATAAACCGTATTATATATACATACACACACACACATATCTACATATATACATATATATATATATATATATATATATATATATATATATATATATATATATATATATATATATATATATATATATATATATATATATATATATATATTAAAGTGTTAAACAATATTCAATGAGTATGTCAAAGAATGAGTTTTACAGTAGATTGGAAGCACTCTCTCTCTCTCTCTCTATATATATATATGATTTATATGAACACTCCCTTCACCATCTTTTTCTCTCCCTCTCTGTATAATTATCTATCTATCTATCTCTCTCTCTATATATATATATACACATACTTTCATACATACATATATATATGTATACATATATATGTGTGTATATATGTACACATACATATATATACGTCTACATACACAGAATCACACATTTACATACACATCTACAAATATACATACATATAAACACATCTCCATACATACATACATATAAACACATCTACATACATACATCGAGACACATATACATACTCACAGAAACACACACAAACACAATCATAAATATACACATAAATTGTCATGTATGTATAACAACACGTTGACAAAGATTTGTTGACGTAAAGTTTTTTTCTTTACTCCTACTTACGTTGGAACCATTTTTCTAGAGCACCCCTCTCTAATATCTCCTTAAAGCACTCATACTATCACTGTCAGTCAATTTTGTTGTTCTTTTATTTATAGTTTTGCTGACCCTGCTAAGTTTAAGGATTGCCTTGATGTCATATTACACAACATTCACTAGTTCACTGTATATATATTTCGTAACTATAACACCAGAAACTTTTCTCTATATAACAATCTCCTCCTCCCCCATCTTCCCACCCACCCCTCCTCCTACTCAGCAGAGTTAAGTTTTTTGGGGGGTTTATTTTCTTTCTGAAATATTTTTTTCAAATATATTTAAAAATAAAAAAATTGTAATTTTTTTTCCCACATCAGCATCACTTTCCACTGTTGTAATATATATATATATATATATATATATATATATATATATAAATATGTGTGTGTGTGTGTGTGTGTGTGTGTGTGTGTGTGTGTGTGTATGTGTGTGGGCGTCTGTGTGTGCGTCTGCGCGCTCATATATATATATATATATATATATATATATATGCTATGTTAAAGTATCGATACATATTACATGTGTAACGATAATGTTTGTCAATAAAAAAAGCTCAATGTATATCTATATATATCTTTAAACTTATATATATATATAACGAGGGAAGTATGGTAAGGAACCAAGTGGACCATAACGCACCAGAGTACTCAATACTTTGGGTAGTAGAGTCGGTAATAGTCCAGAAATAGCCGTCTAAACGGCTTGATTTCTGCCGTCGGGGTCCTGACTTTTTTCCTATGTATATAAATATATATATATATATGAATTTATATAGCAAATATACGTGTGTGTGATCTTGTATATATAGATATGCTTCCGTGAGTGTGAGCACACACACACGTGTGTGTGTGCGCGCGCACACTCACGCGTGTGTGTGTATGCTTTATCGGTAATTTTGCAATCATCTGAAGAAAATCAGTAATGAAACCTGATGGAATTTGTCAGCTAGGAATTGGTTAAAATATTATTATTATCATCAGTCCTTGTGGCCAATAAAGAAATGATTATCATTATTATTAAATCATTATCATTAAATAAAGAAAGCATTATTATTATTATTACTATTATTATTATTATTATTATTATTATTATTATTATTATTGTTATTATGCTAGAATTCATCGTTACTATTGTTGAGATTCCATGATGGTGGGTGTGTAGGCGTAGGCGTGGTCGCCATTTGTAAATCTCATCGACTCTTTGACGGAGCTACAGTCCTTGGTCAAGCTAAGAATCAGGATTGTGAGTCTAATACCTGAAATACTAACTGTTGTCCACCGGTAAAGGCAGTCCATTGTACATCAACGTTTATATTATTTATCCGTCGAGATTAACTTTGCCTTTCATCCTTACGGGGTCGATAAAATAAAGTACCAGTAATGTACTGGGTAATTGCTGGCCTTGTGCCAAAAGTAGAAACAATTATTTACAGGGTTACTAGAAGGGAAGAGCAATGATGTTCACGACTAGATTCTGGGCTTTGACCAGGATCATTCAGGTCGCTGATTATGCCCACATTCTAGAAATCCCTGACCTGGCATTGCTGTCGGTTTAAGATACAATCTAAAGGAATGGTAGTGCCATCAACGGCGCCTGTCCCAAATACGGACATAGCGATAAAAATTGTTCTGCACGCCTTTGTTCAGTGCCCAAGAATTGCTGACGTAAGGGATTATTAGAACAGCTGTTGCCTATGTGAAACACTCTGGTGAAGTCCGTTAAGACGATGGTTCTGTCGCATACTTTTGGCCAGGAAATACTGTTTCCTTCTGTCTTGGTGGCAAGGGCGGAA
>OZ024741.1:399464869-399567369 GCA_964016885.1 Eledone cirrhosa
CATATATATATATATATATATATATGTATATATATGTATATCATTATATATATATATATATATATATATATATATATATATATATATATATATATATATATATATGTATGTATACGTTTCGTTTTCGGTACCCCGGCCGATTAACTCACTCGATATGTAAATTAGGCTGCTCAGCTGTTAATGTGCATAAGGAAAGTATATACTTTCAGACGTTCAACCATCTGGCAGGAAGGTATACGTTGCTGACGATAGCTAATAAGCTTGAAACTAGTACAGCGTTCCTTTGTCAGTGTTGAACAAATGAGCAACGATGGTTGCTAGACACTACGGTTTAATACGGGATGTTTGTTTACAAACACACCGAGTATTACAATAAATGTTCTGTGAATCCATACGTACATGTATATATGTGTGCATGCATATATATACATACTACTGTACGTCTGTATACATATATGTACGTATACATACTTATATTTAAGTAACAGCCGTTCTAAGAGTGAGAAATGAAATTTCGTTTCATTTTTTCCATTTATATATATATATATATATATATATATATATATATATATATATGTATATGTATATTTATATACATATACATATATATATATATATATATACTTATATATATATATATATATATTTATACTTACATATATATATATATATATATATATATATATATATATATATATATATATATATATATATGTATACATATATATAAATATATATATATGTATACATATATATAAATATATATATATGTATACATATATATAAATATATATATATGTATATGTATATATATATATATATATATATGTATATATATATATATATATATATATATATATATATATATATATATATATATATATATATATATGTATATATATATATATATATATGTGTATATATATAATATATAAGAACAGAAGATGGTTAAAGGAGTTCCATGTATTTTATTATGCGCATTTCAAAAACAAACATCATCATGCAATAATATTTGTGTTTTCATCAGATAAAACAGGAGGACATGATATGAAGGCTAAAAAACACTTGTCCTCCTGTTTTATCTGATGAAAACACAAATATTATTGCATGATGATGTTTGTTTTTGAAATGCGCATAATAAAATACATGGAACTCCTTTAACCATCTTCTGTTCTTATATATTATGTATACTCCAGTCCTACAAACTGTAGAGTGCTTCTTATCCGATATCTTCATTGCTTTATTGTACTACAATAAAACTCACCTCCTACATATATATATATATATATATACATATATATATATATATATATACATATATATATATATATATATATATATATATATATATATATATATATATATATATATATATATGGTTAGAGCACTGGGCTTGCAATCGAACGGTTGTGAGTTCAATTCTCGGACCGGGTGATGTGTTGTTTCCTTGAGCAAGACACTTTATTTCACGTTGCTCCAGTTTACTCAGCTGTAGAAATGAGATGGTAGGACTGGGGTCCCTATCATTAAATTACCCGAGACACCTCCAACGAGATATACCTTGGAGAGGGCCAGTTAAACCTGCATAGGTGTGAGCTGTCACTCACACACACACATAGGTGTGAGCTGTCACTCACACACACACACAGACACACATTATACATATAGGTGGGCTTCCGTAATCAGATAGCCCAAGCTAACACTGTCAGGTGTTAGATCAAATTTACGGCGAAAGACCACACGGCCATCTTGTAGATCTATACGGTCTAATTCCCCTCCCCAAACTTGTCTTCAGTGAAATGTGTAATTTGGCTGCTATTTTTATCACGTGGATGATCCTTGTAAGAAGTTCTCCCGTTGCTTGGCGTGTGTTACTGATATTGATTAAAGGCGAGTGTCTGTGTCTCTGTGTGTGCTTGTGCTTCCGCGAATGTACATATGTTTGTGTAACATGTGTGTGTAACATGTGTGTGTAACATGTGTGTGTAACATGTGTGTGTAACATGTGTGTGTGTGTACATCCGGGAGCGTGTATATGTGTGTGTATGTGAGTGAGAGAGAAAAGGAGAACGAGGTGAGAGTGTATGTGTGTGTACTTCGGCGAATATATGTATGTGTGTCTGACAGAAAGAATGTGTGTGTGTACGCGCGTCGGCGAAGGTATGTATTTGTGTCTGACAGAGTGAGACGGAGTGTGTGTGTATGTGTATGTATGTGTGTCTATGTATGTGTATATATGTGTGTCTATGTCTGTATGTGTGTATGTATGTGTCTATGTATGTGTGTATGTATGTGTGTGTCTATGTATGTGTATATATGTGTGTCTATATATATGTATATATGTGTGTCTATACATATGTGTATGTATGTGTGTATGTATGTGTGTCTATGTATGTGTGTCTATGTATGTGTGTCTATGTATGTGTGTGTATCTATGTATGTGTGTGTGTATGTATTCTAAGTATGTGTGTCTATGAATGTGTGTGTATATATGTGTGTGTATGTATGTGTGTGTATGTATGTGTGTGTACACATCCGGGAGCGTGTGTGGGTTATTAAGGTGATGCTGTGATGTCGTTAGCACGTGTATGACAGGAAGGGTGGGAGGTGGTGTAGGGGTGGTGTGGATGGTGACGTGGGGGTGTGAGGGGGAGGGGGTACTTGGTGTGGGTGAGGGTATGGTGGGAGGGAGGTGGAGTGACGGGGGAGGTGGTGTGGTTGAAGGGAGGCGGTGTGGATGAGGTGGTGTGTGTGGAAGGAGTGGTGTAGAGGGAATATGGAGGGGGGGCTGCAGCAAGAGACGGCGGTGTAGAGTGAAAGAGGGAGAGGGAGGGAGGGATGTGTAAGAAGCAGCGAGAGGGAGGTAGGTGGGAGGGAGTGGTGTGGTGTAGAGAGAGGGAGGAAGGAGGGAGGGGTGGTGTGGTGTAGAGATGGTAGGAGTTATAATAGTGATGTATGATGCCAAACTGAAATACCTCACTTTCTTTCTATATCTTGTACTGTGTGTGTTTTACTGTGTGTGTGTTGTACTGTGTGTGTGTTGTACTGTGTGTGTGTTGTACTGTGTGTTACTGTGTGTGTGTTGTACTGTGTGTGTTTTACTGTGTGTGTGTTGTACTGTGTGTGTTGTACTGTGTGTGTGTTGTACTGTGTGTGTGTTGTACTGTGTGTTACTGTGTGTGTGTTGTACTGTGTGTGTGTTTTACTGTGTGTGTGTTGTACTGTGTGTGTTTTACTGTGTGTGTGTTGTACTGTGTGTGTGTTGTACTGTGTGTGTGTTGTACTGTGTGTTACTGTGTGTGTGTTGTACTGTGTGTGTTTTACTGTGTGTGTGTTGTACTGTGTGTGTTGTACTGTGTGTGTGTTGTACTGTGTGTGTGTTGTACTGTGTGTGTTGTACTGTGTGTGTTGTACTGTGTGTGTTGTACTGTGTGTGTGTTGTACTGTGTGTGTGTTGTACTGTGTGTGTGTTGTACTGTGTGTGTTGTACTGTGTGTGTGTTGTACTGTGTGTGTTTTACTGTGTGTGTGTTGTACTGTGTGTGTTGTACTGTGTGTGTGTTGTACTGTGTGTGTTTTACTGTGTGTGTGTTGTACTGTGTGTGTGTTGTATTGTGTGTGTGTTGTACTGTGTGTCTGTTGTACTGTGTGTGTGTTGTACTGTGTGTGTTGTACTGTGTGTGTTGTACTGTGTGTGTTGTACTGTGTGTGTGTTGTACTGTGTGTGTGTTGTACTGTGTGTGTGTTGTACTGTGTGTGTTTTACTGTGTGTGTGTTGTACTGTGTGTGTTGTACTGTGTGTGTGTTGTACTGTGTGTGTTTTACTGTGTGTGTGTTGTACTGTGTGTGTGTTGTACTGTGTGTGTGTTGTACTGTGTGTCTGTTGTACTGTGTGTGTGTTGTACTGTGTGTGTGTTGTACTGTGTGTGTTTTACTGTGTGTGTGTTGTACTGTGTGTGTTGTACTGTGTGTGTGTTGTACTGTGTGTGTGTTGTACTGTGTGTGTTTTACTGTGTGTGTGTTGTACTGTGTGTGTGTTGTACTGTGTGTGTTGTACTGTGTGTTGTACTGTGTGTGTGTTGTAATGTGTGTGTGTTGTACTGTATGTGTGTTGTACTGTGTGTGTTGTACTGTGTGTGTTGTACTGTGTGTGTGTTGTACTGTGTGTGTTTTACTGTGTGTGTGTTGTACTGTGTGTGTTGTACTGTGTGTGTGTTGTACTGTGTGTGTGTTGTACTGTGTGTGTTGTACTGTATGTGTGTTGTACTGTGTGTGTGTTGTACTGTGTGTGTGTTGTACTGTGTGTGTGTTGTACTGTGTGTGTTTTACTGTGTGTGTGTTGTACTGTGTGTGTGTTGTACTGTGTGTGTGTTGTACTGTGTGTGTTTTACTGTGTGTGTGTTGTACTGTGTGTGTTGTACTGTGTGTGTGTTGTACTGTGTGTGTTTTACTGTGTGTGTGTTGTACTGTGTGTGTTGTACTGTGTGTGTGTTGTACTGTGTGTGTTTTACTGTGTGTGTGTTGTACTGTGTGTGTTTTACTGTGTGTGTGTTGTACTGTGTGTGTTGTACTGTGTGTGTGTTGTACTGTGTGTGTTTTACTGTGTGTGTGTTGTACTGTGTGTGTTGTACTGTGTGTGTGTTGTACTGTGTGTGTTGTACTGTGTGTGTTTTACTGTGTGTGTGTTGTACTGTGTGTGTTGTACTGTGTGTGTTGTACTGTGTGTGTATTGTACTGTGTGTGTTTTACTGTGTGTGTGTTGTACTGTGTGTGTTGTACTGTGTGTGTTGTACTGTGTGTGTGTTGTACTGTGTGTGTTTTACTGTGTGTGTGTTGTACTGTGTGTGTTGTACTGTGTGTGTGTTGTACTGTGTGTGTTTTACTGTGTGTGTGTTGTACTGTGTGTGTTGTACTGTGTGTGTGTTGTACTGTGTGTGTTTTACTGTGTGTGTGTTGTACTGTGTGTGTTTTGCTGTGTGTGTGTTGTACTGTGTGTGTTGTACTGTGTGTGTGTTGTACTGTGTGTGTTTTACTGTGTGTGTGTTGTACTGTGTGTGTTGTACTGTGTGTGTGTTGTACTGTGTGTGTTTTACTGTGTGTGTGTTGTACTGTGTGTGTTGTACTGTGTGTGTGTTGTACTGTGTGTGTTGTACTGTGTGTGTGTCGTACTGTGTGTGTTTTACTGTGTGTGTGTTGTACTGTGTGTGTTGTACTGTGTGTGTTGTACTGTGTGTGTGTTGTACTGTGTGTGTTTTACTGTGTGTGTGTTGTACTGTGTGTGTTGTACTGTGTGTGTGTTGTACAGTGTGTGTTTTACTGTGTGTGTGTTGTACTGTGTGTGTTGTACTGTGTGTGTGTTGTACTGTGTGTGTTTTACTGTGTGTGTGTTGTACTGTGTGTGTTTTACTGTGTGTGTGTTGTACTGTGTGTGTTGTACTGTGTGTGTGTTATACTGTGTGTGTTTTACTAAGTGTGTTGTACTGTGTGTGTTGTACTGTGTGTGTGTTGTACTGTGTGTGTTTTACTGTGTGTGTGTTGTACTGTGTGTGTTGTACTGTGTGTGTGTTGTACTGTGTGTGTTTTACTGTGTGTGTGTTGTACTGTGTGTGTTTTACTGTGTGTGTGTTGTACTGTGTGTTGTACTGTGTGTGTGTTGTACTGTGTGTGTTTTACTGTGTGTGTGTTGTACTGTGTGTGTTGTACTGTGTGTGTGTTGTACTGTGTGTGTTTTACTGTGTGTGTGTTGTACTGTGTGTGTTGTACTGTGTGTGTTGTACTGTGTGTGTGTTGTACTGTGTGTGTTTTACTGTGTGTGTGTTGTACTGTGTGTGTTTTACTGTGTGTGTGTTGTACTGTGTGTGTTGTAATGTGTGTGTGTTGTACTGTGTGTGTTGTACTGTGTGTGTTGTACTGTGTGTGTGTTGTACTGTGTGTGTGTTGTACTGTGTGTGTTGTACTGTGTGTTGTACTGTGTGTGTGTTGTAATGTGTGTGTGTTGTACTGTGTGTGTGTTGTACTGTGTGTGTGTTGTACTGTGTGTGTGTTGTACTGTGTGTGTTGTAATGTGTGTGTGTTGTACTGTGTGTGTTGTACTGTGTGTGTGTTGTACTGTGTGGGTTGTACTGTGTGTGTTGTACTGTGTGTGTTGTATGGTGTGTGTGTTGTACTGTGTGTGTTGTACTCTGTGTGTTGTACTATGTGTGTTGTACTGTGTGTGTTGTACTGTGTGTGTGTTGTACTGTGTGTGTGTTGTACTGTGTGTGTTTTACTGTGTGTGTGTTGTACTGTGTGTGTTGTACTGTGTGTGTGTTGTACTGTGTGTGTGTTGTACTGTGTGTGTTTTACTGTGTGCGTGTTGTAATGTGTGTGTGTTGTACTGTGTGCGTGTTGTACTGTGTGTGTTGTACTGTGTGTGTGTGTTGTACTGTGTGTGTTTTACTGTGTGTGTTGTACTGTGTGTGTTGTACTGTGTGTGTTGTACTGTGTGTGTGTTGTACTGTGTGTGTTGTACCGTGTGTGTTGTACTGTGTGTGTTTTACTGTGTGTCTGTTGTACTGTGTGTGTTGTACTGTGTGTGTTGTACTGTGTGTGTGTTGTACTGTGTGTGTTGTACTGTGTGTGTGTTGTACTCTGTGTGTTGTAATGTGTGTGTGTTGTACTGTGTGTGTGATGTACTGTGTGTGTGTTGTACTGTGTGTGTTGTACTGTGTGTGTTGTACTGTGTGTGTTGTACTGTGTGTGTGTTGTACTGTGTGTGTTGTAATGTGTGTGTTGTACTGTGGGTGTGTTGTACTGTGTGTGTTGTATGGTGTGTGTGTTGTACTGTGTGTGTTGTAAATATTTTGTGTGTTGTATTGTGTGTGTTGTACTGTGTGTGTGTTGTACTGTGTGTGTGTTGTACTGCGTGTGTTGTAATGTGTGTGTTGTACTGTGGGTGTGTTGTACTGAGTGTGTTGTATGGTGTGTGTGCTGTACTGTGTGTGTTGTACTGTGTGTGGTGTACTATGTGTGTTGTACTGTGTGTGTTGTACTGTGTGTGTGTTGTACTGTGTGTGTATTGTACTGTGTGTGTTTTACTGTGTGTGTGTTGTATTGTGTGTTGTACTGTGTGTGTGTTGTACTGTGTGTGTGTTGTACTGTGTGTGTTTTACTGTGTGTGTGTTGTACTGTGTGTGTTGTACTGTGTGTGTTGTACTGTGTGTATGCTGTACTGTGTGTGTTGTAATGTGTGTGTGTTGTACTGTGTGTGTTGTACAGTGTGTGTTGTAATGTGTGTGTGTTGTACTGTGTGTGTGTTGTACTGTGTATATGTTGTACTGTGTGTGTGTTGTACTGTGTGTGTTGTAATGTGTGTGTGTTGTACTGTGTGTGTTGTACTGTGTGTGTGTTGTGCTGTGTGTGTTGTACTGTATGTGTGTTGTACTGTGTGTGTGTTGTACTGTGTGTGTTGTACTGTGTGTGTGTTTTGTACTGTATGTGTGTTGTACTGTGTGTGTTGTACTGTGTGTGTGTTGTACAGTGTGTGTTGTAATGTGTGTGTGTTGTACTGTGTGTGTGTTGTACTGTGTGTGTTGTAATGTGTGTGTGTTGTACTGTGTGTGTGTGTTGTACTGTGTGTGTTGTACTGTGTGTGTTGTACTGTGTGTGTTGTACTGTGTGTGTTGTACTGTGTGTGTTGTACTGTGTGTGTTGTAATATGTGTCTTGTACTGTGTTTGCTGTACTGTGTGTGTTGTACTGTGTGTGTTGTACTGTGTGTGTATTGTACTGTGTGTGTTGTAATGTGTGTGTGTTGTACTGTGTGTGTGTTGTGCTGTGTGTGTTGTGCTGTGTGTGTGTTGTAGTGTGTGTTGTACTGTGTGTGTTGTAATGTGTGTGTTGTAAAGTGTGTGTTGTACTGTGTGTTGTACTGTGTGTTGTACTGTGTGTGTTGTATTGTGTGTGTGTTGTACTGTGTGTGTTGTACTGTGTGTGTTGTACTATGTGTGTGTTTTACTGTGTGTGTTGTACTGTATGTTTGTTGTACTGTGTGTGTTATACTGTGTGTGTTGTAATGTGTGTGTGTTGTACTGTGTGTGTTGTACTGTGTGTGTTGTAATGTGTGTGTTGTACTGTGTGTGTTGTACTGTGTGTGTGTTGTAATGAGTGTGCGTTGTACTGTGTGTGTTGTAATGTGTGTGTGTTGTACTGTGTGTGTGTTGTACTGTGTGTGTTGTACTGTGTGTATTGTAATGTGTGTGTTGTACTGTGTTGTACTCTGTATGTTGTACTGTGTGTGTGTTGTACTGTGTGTGTTGTACTGTGTCTGTGTTGTACTGTGTGTGTTGTACTGTGTGTGTGTTGTACTGTATGTGTTGTACTGTGTGTATGTTGTACTGTGTGTGCTGTACTGTGTGTGTGTTGTACTGTGTGTGTTGTACTGTGTGTGTTGTACAGTGTGTGTTGTACTATGTGTGTTGTACTGCGTGTGTATTGTACGGTGTGTTGTACTGTGTGTGTGTTGTACGGTGTGTGTTGTACTGTGTGTGTTGTACTATGTGTGTTGTACAGTGTGTGTTGTACTATGTGTGTTGTACTGCGTGTGTATTGTACGGTGTGTTGTACTGTGTGTGTGTTGTACTGTGTGTGTTGTACTGTGTGTGTGTTTTGTACTGTATGTGTGTTGTACTGTGTGTGTTGTACTGTGTGCGTGTTGTACAGTGTGTGTTGTAATGTGTGTGTGTTGTACTGTGTGTGTGTTGTACTGTGTGTGTTGTAATGTGTGTGTGTTGTACTGTGTGTGTGTGTTGTACTGTGTGTGTTGTACTGTGTGTGTTGTACTGTGTGTGTTGTACTGTGTGTGTTGTAATATGTGTCTTGTACTGTGTTTGCTGTACTGTGTGTGTTGTACTGTGTGTGTTGTACTGTGTGTGTATTGTACTGTGTGTGTTGTAATGTGTGTGTGTTGTACTGTGTGTGTGTTGTACTGTGTGTGTTGTGCTGTGTGTGAGTTGTAGTGTGTGTTGTACTGTGTGTGTTGTAATGTGTGTGTTGTAAAGTGTGTGTTGTACTGTGTGTTGTACTGTGTGTTGTACTGTGTGTGTTGTATTGTGTGTGTGTTGTACTGTGTGTGTTGTACTGTGTGTGTTGTACTGTGTGTGTTGTACTGTGTGTGTGTTTTACTGTGTGTGTTGTACTGTATGTTTGTTGTACTGTGTGTGTTGTACTGTGTGTGTGTTATACTGTGTGTGTTGTAATGTGTGTGTGTTGTACTGTGTGTGTTGTACTGTGTGTGTTGTAATGTGTGTGTTGTACTGTGTGTGTTGTACTGTGTGTGTGTTGTAATGAGTGTGCGTTGTACTGTGTGTGTTGTAATGTGTGTGTGTTGTACTGTGTGTGTTGTACTGTGTGGGTTGTAATGTGTGTGTGCTGTACTGTGTGTGTGTTGTACTGTGTGTGTTGTACTGTGTGTATTGTAATGTGTGTGTTGTACTGTGTTGTACTCTGTATGTTGTACTGTGTGTGTGTTGTACTGTGTGTGTTGTACTGTGTCTGTGTTGTACTGTGTGTGTTGTACTGCATGTGTGTGTTGTACTGTGTGTGTGTTGTACTGTATGTGTTGTACTGTGTGTATGTTGTACTGTGTGTGCTGTACTGTGTGTGTGTTGTACTGTGTGTGTTGTACTGTGTGTGTTGTACAGTGTGTGTTGTACTATGTGTGTTGTACTGCGTGTGTATTGTACGGTGTGTTGTACTGTGTGTGTGTTCTACGGTGTGTGTTGTACTGTGTGTGGGTGTTGTACTCTGTGTGTGTTGTACTCTGTGTGTGTTGTACTGTTTGTTTTGTACTGCATGTGTGTTTTACTGTGTGTTGGTTGTACTGTGTATGTTGTACTTTGAATGTGTTGTACTGTGTGTGTTGTACTGTGTGTGTGTTGTACTGTATGTGTGTTGTACTGTGTGTATTGTACTGTGTGTGTTGTACTGTGTTTGTTATACTGTGTGTGTTGTACAGTGCGTGTGTTGTACTGTGTGTGTTATACTGTGTGTTTTGTACTCTGTGTGTTGTACTGTGTGTCGTACTATGTCTGTTGCACTGTGTATGTGTTGTACTGTGTGTGTTTTACTGTCTGTGTGTTGTACTGTGAGAATGTTGTACTGTGCGTGTGTTGTACTGTGTGTGTTGTACTGTGTGTGTGTACTGTGTGTGTTTTTTACTGTGTGTGTTGTACTGTGTGTATGTTGTATTGTGTGTGTTGTACTGTGTGTGTTGTAATGTGTGTGTGTTGTACTGTGTGTGTGTTGTACTGTGTGTGTTGTATGTGTGTGTTGTACTGTGTGTTTTGTACTGTGTGTGTTGTACTGGATGTGTTGTACTATGTGTGTTGTAATGTGTATGTTGTACTGTGTGTGTGTTGTACTGGGTGTGTTGTACTCTGTGTGTTGTACCGTGTGTGTTATACAGATTGTGTGTTGTACTGGGTGTGTTGTACTGTCGGTGTTGTACTGTGTGAGTGTTGTACCGTGTGTGTTGTACTGTTGGTGTTGTACTGTGTGTTGTACTGTGTGTATGTTGTACTGTGTGTGTGTTGTACTCTGTGCGTTGTACTGTGTTTTGTACAGTGTGTGTGTTGTACTGGATGTATTGTACTTTGTGTGTTGTAATGTGTGTGTTGTACAGTGTGTGTGTTGTACTGGATGTGGTGTACTATGTGTGTTGTAAAGTGTATGTTGTACTGTGTGTGTGTTGTACAATGTGTTAGTTGTACATTGTGTGTTGTACTGTGTGTGTTTACTGTGTGTGTGTTGTACTGTGTGTGTTGTACTGTGTGTGTTGTACTGTGGGTGTTGTACTGTGTGTTTTGTACTGTGTGTGTTGTACTGTGTGTGTTATACTGTGTGTGTGTTGTACTGTGTGTTTGTTGTACTGTATGTGTTGTACTGTATGTGTGTTGTACTGTGTGTGTGTTGTACTGTGTGTGTTGTAATGTGTGTGTTGTACTGTGTGTGTTGTAATGCGTGTGTGTTGTACTGTGTGTGTTGTACTGTTTGGTGTTGCACTGTGTGTGTTGTAGTCTCTGTTTGTTGCACTGTGTGCGTTGGACTGTGTGTGTTGTACTGTGTGTGTTGTATTGTGTGTGTTTTACAGTGTATGTGTACTGTGTGTGTTGTACTGTGTGTGTGTTGTATTGTGTGTGTTGTACTGTGTCTGTAGTACTGTGTGTGTTGTACTGTGTGTGTGTTGTACTGTGTGTGTTGTACTGTGTGTGTTGTAATGTGTATGTTGTACTGTGTGTTGTACAGTGTGTTAGTTGTACTGTGTGTTGTACTGTGTATGTTGTACTGTGTGTGTTGTACTGTGTGTGTTGTACTGTTTGTGTTGTACTGTGTGTTTTGTACTGTGTGTGTGTTGTACTGGCTGTGTTTCATACTGTGTGTGTTGTACAGTGCGTGTTATACAGTGTGTGTGTTGTACTGGGTGTGTTGTATTGTGTGTGTTGTACTGTATGTGTGTTGTACTGTGTGTGTGTTGTACTGTGTGTGTTGTACTGTGTGTGTGTTTTGTACTGTATGTGTGTTGTACTGTGTGTGTTGTACTGTGTGTGTGTTGTACAGTGTGTGTTGTAATGTGTGTGTGTTGTACTGTGTGTGTGTTGTACTGTGTGTGTTGTAATATGTGTGTGTTGTACTGTGTGTGTGTGTTGTACTGTGTGTGTTGTACTGTGTGTGTTGTACTGTGTGTGTTGTACTGTGTGTGTTGTAATATGTGTCTTGTACTGTGTTTGCTGTACTGTGTGTGTTGTACTGTGTGTGTTGTACTGTGTGTGTATTGTACTGTGTGTGTTGTAATGTGTGTGTGTTGTACTGTGTGTGTGTTGTACTGTGTGTGTTGTGCTGTGTGTGTGTTGTAGTGTGTGTTGTACTGTGTGTGTTGTAATGTGTGTGTTGTAAAGTGTGTGTTGTACTGTGTGTTGTACTGTGTGTTGTACTCTGTGTGTTGTATTGTGTGTGTGTTGTACTGTGTGTGTTGTACTGTGTGTGTTGTACTGTGTGTGTGTTTTACTGTGTGTGTTGTACTGTATGTTTGTTGTACTGTGTGTGTTGTACTGTGTGTGTGTTATACTGTGTGTGTTGTAATGTGTGTGTGTTGTACTGTGTGTGTTGTACTGTGTGTGTTGTAATGTGTGTGTTGTACTGTGTGTGTTGTACTGTGTGTGTGTTGTAATGAGTGTGCGTTGTACTGTGTGTGTTGTAATGTGTGTGTGTTGTACTGTGTGTGTGTTGTACTGTGTGTGTTGTACTGTGTGGGTTGTAATGTGTGTGTGCTGTACTGTGTGTGTGTTGTACTGTGTGTGTTGTACTGTGTGTATTGTAATGTGTGTGTTGTACTGTGTTGTACTCTGTATGTTGTACTGTGTGTGTGTTGTACTGTGTGTGTTGTACTGTGTCTGTGTTGTACTGTGTGTGTTGTACTGCATGTGTGTGTTGTACTGTGTGTGTGTTGTACTGTATGTGTTGTACTGTGTGTATGTTGTACTGTGTGTGCTGTACTGTGTGTGTGTTGTACTGTGTGTGTTGTACTGTGTGTGTTGTACAGTGTGTGTTGTACTATGTGTGTTGTACTGCGTGTGTATTGTACGGTGTGTTGTACTGTGTGTGTGTTGTACGGTGTGTGTTGTACTGTGTGTGGGTGTTGTACTCTGTGTGTGTTGTACTCTGTGTGTGTTGTACTGTTTGTTTTGTACTGCATGTGTGTTTTACTGTGTGTTGGTTGTACTGTGTATGTTGTACTTTGAATGTGTTGTACTGTGTGTGTTGTACTGTGTGTGTGTTGTACTGTATGTGTGTTGTACTGTGTGTGTTGTAATGTGTGTGTGTTGTACTGTGTGTGTGTTGTACTGTGTGTGTTGTACTGTGTGTGTTGTACTGTGTGTGTTGTACTGTGTGTGTTGTACTGTGTGTGTTGTACTGTGTGTGTTGTAATGTGTGTGCTGTACTGTGTGTGTTGTACTGTGTGTGTTGTACTGTGTGTGTATTGTACTGTGTATGTTGTAATGTGTGTGTGTTGTACTGTGTGTGTGTTGTACTGTGTGTGTTGTGCTGTGTGTGTGTTGTACTGTGTGTTGTACTGTGTGTGTTGTAATGTGTGTGTTGTAATGTGTGTGTTGTACTGTGTGTTGTACTGTGTGTTGTACTGTGTGTGTTGTATTGTGTGTGCGTTTTACTGTGTGTGTTGTACTGTGTGTGTTGTACTGTGGGTGTGTTTTACTGTGTGTGTTGTACTGTATGTTTGTTGTACTGTGTGTGTTGTACTGTGTGTGTGTTATACTGTGTGTGTTGTAATGTGTGTGTGTTGTACTGTGTGTGTTGTACTGTGTGTGTTGTAATGTGTTTGTTGTATTGTGTGTGTTGTATTGTGTGTGTGTTGTAATGAGTGTGCGTTGTACTGTGTGTGTTGTAATGTGTGTGTGTTGTACTGTGTGTGTGTTGTACTGTGTGTGTTGTACTGTGTGTGTTGTAATGTGTGTGTGTTTTACTGTGTGTGTGTTGTACTGTGTGTGTTGTACTGAGTGTGTTGTAATGTGTGTGTTGTACTGTGCATGTGTTGTACTGTGTGTGTTGTACTGTATGTGTGTGTTGTACTGTGTGTGTGTTGTACTGTATGTGTTGTACTGTGTGTATGTTGTACTGTGTGTGCTGTACTGTGTGTGTGTTGTACTGTGTGTGTTGTACAGTGTGTGTTGTACTATGTGTGTTGTACTGTGTGTGTATCGTACTGTGTGTTGTACTGTGTGTGTGTTGTACAGTGTGTGTTGTACTGTGTGTGTGTGTTGTACTCTGTGTGTGTTGTACTGTTTGTTTTGTACTACATGTGTGTTTTACTGTGTGTTGGTTGTAATGTGTATGTTGTACTGTGAATGTGTTGTACTGTGTGTGTTGTTCTGTGTGTTTGTTGTACTGTGTGTGTGCTGTACTGTGTGTGTTGTATTGTTGTGTGTTGTACTGTTTGTGTTCCACTGTGTGTTTGTTGTACAGTGTGTGTGTTGTACTGTGTGTGTTCTACTGTGTGTGTTGTAAAGTGTGTGTTGTACTGTCTGTGTGTTGTACTGAGTGTGTTGTACTGTGTGTGTTGTACTCTGTGTGTTGTATTGTGTGCATTGTACTGTGTGTGTTGTACTTTGTGTGTGTTGTACTGTGTGTGTTGTACTGTGTCTGTTGTACTGGGTGTGTGTTGTACTGTATGCGTTGTACTGTGTGTGTGGTACTCTGTATGTTGTACTGTGTGTGTGTTGTACTGTGTGTGTTGTAATGTGTGTGTTGTAATGTGTGTGTTGTACTATGTGATTTACTGTGTGTGTTGTACTGTGTGTTTTACTGTGTGTGTTGTACTGTGTATGTGTTGTACTGTGTGTGTTGTATTGTGTGTGTTGTACTGTGTGTGTGTTGTAATGTGTGTGTTGTATTGTGTGTGATGTACTGTGTGTATGTTGTACTGTGTGTTTGTTGCACTGCGTATGGTGTACTGTGTGTTGTACTGTGTATGCTGTACTGTGTGTATTGTACTGTGTGTGTTGTACTGTGTTTGTTATACTGTGTGTGTTGTACAGTGCGTGTGTTGTACTGTGTGTGTTATACTGTGTGTTTTGTACTCTGTGTGTTGTACTGTGTGTCGTACTATGTCTGTTGCACTGTGTATGTGTTGTACTGTGTGTGTTTTACTGTCTGTGTGTTGTACTGTGAGAATGTTGTACTGTGCGTGTGTTGTACTGTGTGTGTTGTACTGTGTGTGTGTACTGTGTGTGTTTTTTACTGTGTGTGTTGTACTGTGTGTATGTTGTATTGTGTGTGTTGTACTGTGTGTGTTGTAATGTGTGTGTGTTGTACTGTGTGTGTGTTGTACTGTGTGTGTTGTATGTGTGTGTTGTACTGTGTGTTTTGTACTGTGTGTGTTGTACTGGATGTGTTGTACTCTGTGTGTTGTACCGTGTGTGTTATACAGATTGTGTGTTGTACTGGGTGTGTTGTACTGTCGGTGTTGTACTGTGTGAGTGTTGTACCGTGTGTGTTGTACTGTTGGTGTTGTACTGTGTGTTGTACTGTGTGTATGTTGTACTGTGTGTGTGTTGTACTCTGTGCGTTGTACTGTGTGTTTTGTACAGTGTGTGTGTTGTACTGGATGTATTGTACTTTGTGTGTTGTAATGTGTGTGTTGTACAGTGTGTGTGTTGTACTGGATGTGGTGTACTATGTGTGTTGTAAAGTGTATGTTGTACTGTGTGTGTGTTGTACAATGTGTTAGTTGTACATTGTGTGTTGTACTGTGTGTGTTTACTGTGTGTGTGTTGTACTGTGTGTGTTGTACTGTGTGTGTTGTACTGTGGGTGTTGTACTGTGTGTTTTGTACTGTGTGTGTTGTACTGTGTGTGTTATACTGTGTGTGTGTTGTACTGTGTGCTTGTTGTACTGTATGTGTTGTACTGTATGTGTGTTGTACTGTGTGTGTGTTGTACTGTGTGTGTTGTAATGTGTGTGTTGTACTGTGTGTGTTGTAATGCGTGTGTGTTGTACTGTGTGTGTTGTACTGTTTGGTGTTGCACTGTGTGTGTTGTAGTCTCTGTTTGTTGCACTGTGTGCGTTGGACTGTGTGTGTTGTACTGTGTGTGTTGTATTGTGTGTGTTTTACAGTGTATGTGTACTGTGTGTGTTGTACTGTGTGTGTGTTGTATTGTGTGTGTTGTACTGTGTCTGTAGTACTGTGTGTGTTGTACTGTGTGTGTGTTGTACTGTGTGTGTTGTACTGTGTGTGTTGTAATGTGTATGTTGTACTGTGTGTTGTACAGTGTGTTAGTTGTACTGTGTGTTGTACTGTGTATGTTGTACTGTGTGTGTTGTACTGTGTGTGTTGTACTGTTTGTGTTGTACTGTGTGTTTTGTACTGTGTGTGTGTTGTACTGGCTGTGTTTCATACTGTGTGTGTTGTACAGTGCGTGTTATACAGTGTGTGTGTTGTACTGGGTGTGTTGTATTGTGTGTGTTGAACTGTGTGTGTTGTACAGATTGTGTGTTGTACTGGGTGTGTTGACTGTCTGTGTTGTATTGTGTGAGTGTTGTATCGTGTGCGTTGTACTGTTTCTGTTGTACTCTGTGTGTGTTGTACTGGATGTATTCTACTCTGTGTGTTGTAATGTGTATGTTGTACAATGTGTTAGTTGTACTGTGTGTGTTGTACTCTGTGTGTTGTACTGAGTGTGTTGTACTATGTGTGTTGTACTGTGTGTGTTGCACTGTGTGTTTTGTTCTGTGTGTGTTGTACTGTGTGTGTTGTACTGTGTGTGTGTTGTACTGTGTGTGTGTGTTCTGTGTGTGTTGTACTGTTTGTGTTGTACTGTGTGTATTGTACTGTGTGTTTTGTACTGTGTGTGTGTTGTACCGTCTGTGTTTCATACTGTGTGTTGTACAGTGCGTGTTGTACAGTGTGTGTGTTGTACTGGGTGTGTTGTACTCTGTGTGTTGTACTGTGTGTGTTCTACAGATTGTCGGTTGTACTGGGTGTGTTGTACTGTCTGTGTTGTACTGTGTCAGTGTTGTACTGTGTGTGTTGTACTGTTTGTGTTGTCCTCTGTGTGTTATACTGTGTGTGTGTTGTACTCTGTGTGTGTTGTACTGGATGTATTCTACTGTGTGTGTTGTAATATGTATGTTGTACAGTGTGTTAGTCGTACTGTGTGTGTTGTACTCTGTGTGTTGTAGTGTGGGTGTTGTACTGTATGTGTTGTAATGTGTGTGTTGTACTGTATGTGTTGTACTGTGTGTGTCGTAGTGTGTGTGTGTTGTACTGTGTGTGTTGTACTGTGTGTGTGTTGTACTGTGTGTGTGTTGAAATGTGTGTGTGTTGTACTGTGTGTTTGGTACTAATGAAATGTGTGTGTGTTGTACTGTGTGTGTTGTACTGTGTGTGTTGTACTGTGTGTTTGGTAATGCGTGTGTGTGTTGTACAGTGTGTGTGTTGTAATGTGTGTGTGTGTTGTACTGTGTGTATTGTACTGTGTGTGTTGTACTGTGTGTGTTGTATTGTGTGTGTGTTGTACTGTGTGTATGTTGTACTGTGTGTGTTGTAATGTGTGTGTGTGTTGTACTGTATGTCTGTTGTATTCTGTGTGTTGTACTGTGTGTGTTGTACGGTGTGTGTTGTACGGTGTGTGTTGTACTGTGTGTGAGTTGCACTGTGTGTGTTGTACTGTGTGTGTGTTGTACTGTGTGTGTTGTACTGTATCTGTGTTGTACGGTGTCTGTTGGACTGTGTGTGTGATGTACTCTGTGTTTTGTAATGTGTGTGTGTTCTATTGTGTGTGTTGTACTGTGTGTGTTGTAATGTGTGTGTTGTACTGTGTGTGTTGTAATGTGTGTGTTGTAATGCGTGTGTGTTGTACTGTGTGTGTTGTACTGTGTGTGTTGTACTGTGTGTGTGTTCTATTGTGTGTGTTGTACTGTGTGTGTGTTGTACTGTGTGTATGTTGTACTGTGTGTGTTGTAATGTGTATGTTGTGCTGTGTGTATGTTGTACAGTGTGTTAGTTGTACTGTGTGTGTTGTAATGTGTGTGTTGTACTGTGTGTGTGTTGTACTGTGTGTGTTGTACAGTGCCTGTTGTACAGTGCCTGTTGTACAGTGCGTGTTGTATACTGTGTGTGTTGTACTGGGTGTGTTGTACTGTGTGTGTTGTACTGTGTGTGTTGTACTGTGTGTGTTGTAGAGATTGTGTGTTGTACATGGGTGTGTTGTACTATTTGTGTTGTCCTCTGTGTGTTGTACTGTGTGTGTGTTGTACTCTGTGTGTGTTGTACTGGATGTATTCTACTGCGTGTGTTGTAATATGTATGTTGTAGAGTGTGTTAGTTGTACTGTGTGTTGTACTCTGTGTGTTGTACTGTTAGTGTGTTGTACTGTGTGTGTTGTACTGTGTGTGTTGTACTGTGTGTGTGTTCTATTGTGTGTGTTGTACTGTGTGTGTGTTGTACTGTGTGTATGTTGTACTGTGTGTGTTGTAATGTGTATGTTGTGCTGTGTGTATGTTGTACAGTGTGTTAGTTGTACTGTGTGTGTTGTAATGTGTGTGTTGTACTGTGTGTGTGTTGTACTGTGTGTGTTGTACAGTGCCTGTTGTACAGTGCCTGTTGTACAGTGCGTGTTGTATACTGTGTGTGTTGTACTGGGTGTGTTGTACTGTGTGTGTTGTACTGTGTGTGTTGTACTGTGTGTGTTGTAGAGATTGTGTGTTGTACATGGGTGTGTTGTACTATTTGTGTTGTCCTCTGTGTGTTGTACTGTGTGTGTGTTGTACTCTGTGTGTGTTGTACTGGATGTATTCTACTGCGTGTGTTGTAATATGTATGTTGTAGAGTGTGTTAGTTGTACTGTGTGTTGTACTCTGTGTGTTGTACTGTTAGTGTGTTGTACTGTGTGTGTTGTACTGTGTGTGTTGCACTGTGTGTTTTGTACTGTTTGTGTTGTACTGTGTGTGTTGTACTGTGTGTGTGTTGTACTGGCTGCGTTTTATATTGTGTGTGTTGTATTGCGCGTGTTGTACAGTGTGTGTATTGTACTGGGTGTGTTGTACACTGTGTGTGGTACTGTGTGTGTTGTACAGATTGTGTGTTGTACTGGGTGTGTTGTACTGTGTGTGTTGTATTGTGTGTGTGTTGTACTGTGTGTGTTGTACTGTGTGTGTGTTGTAATGTGCGTGTTGTACTGTGTGTGTTGTACTGTGTGTGTGTTGTACTGTGTTTGTGTTGTACTGTGTGTGTTGTACTGTGTGTGAGTTGTACTGTGTGTGTTGTACTGTGTGTGTTGTACTGTGTGTATGTTGTATTGTGTGTGTTGTACTGTGTGCGTTGTAATGTGTGTGTGTTGTACTGTGTGTGTGTTGTACTGTGTGTGTTGTATGTGTGTGTTGTACTGTGTGTTTTGTACTGTGTGTGTTGTACTGGATGTGTTGTACTATGTGTGTTGTAATGTGTATGTTGTACTGTGTGTGTGTTGTACTGGGTGTGTTGTACTGTGTGTGTTGTACTGTGTGTGTTATACAGATTGTGTGTTGTACTGGGTGTGTTGTACTGTCGGTGTTGTACTGTGTGAGTGTTGTACCGTGTGTGTTGTACTGTTGGTGTTGTACTGTGTGTTGTACTGTGTGTATGTTGTACTGTGTGTGTGTTGTACTCTGTGCGTTGTACTGTGTGTTTTGTACAGTGTGTGTGTTGTACTGGATGTATTGTACTTTGTGTGTTGTAATGTGTGTGTTGTACAGTGTGTGTGTTGTACTGGATGTGGTGTACTATGTGTGTTGTAAAGTGTATGTTGTACTGTGTGTGTGTTGTACAATGTGTTAGTTGTACATTGTGTGTTGTACTGTGTGTGTTTACTGTGTGTGTGTTGTACTGTGTGTGGTGTACTGTGTGTGTTGTACTGTGGGTGTTGTACTGTGTGTTTTGTACTATGTGTGTTGTACTGTGTGTGTTATACTGTGTGTGTGTTGTACTGTGTGTTTGTTGTACTGTATGTGTTGTACTGTATGTGTGTTGTACTGTGTGTGTGTTGTACTGTGTGTGTTGTAATGTGTGTGTGTTGTACTGTGTGTGTGGTACTGTGTGTGTGTTGTACTGTGTTTGTGTTGAACTGTGTGTGTTGTACTGTGTGTGAGTTGTACTGTGTTTGTGTTGTACTGTGTGTGTTGTAATGTATGTGTTTTGTAATGTGTGTGTGTTGTACTATGTGTGTTGTACTGTGTGTGTTGTAATTTGTGTGTTGTACTGTGTGTGTTGTACTGTGTGTGTGTTCTACTGTGTGTGTGTGGTACAGTGTGTGTGTTGTACTGTGTGTGTTGAACTGTGTGTGTTGTACGGTGTGTGTGTTGTACTGTGTGTGTGTTGTACTGTGTGTGTTGTACAGTGTTTGTTGTACTGTTTGTGTTCTACTGTGTGTGTGTTGTACTGTGTGTGTTGTAATGTGTGTGTGTTGTACTGTGTGTGTTGTACTGTGTGTGTGTGTGTTGCACTGTGTGTGTGTTGTACTGTGTGTGTTGTAATGTGTGTGTGTTGTACTGTGTGTGTTGTACTGTGTGTGTGTGTGTTGCACTGTGTGTGTGTTGTACTGTGTGTGTTGTACTGTGTGTGTTTTACTGTGTGTGTTTTACTGTGTGTGTTGTAATGTGTGTTGTACACTGTGTGTGTTGTACTGTGTGTGTTGTACTGTGTGTGTTGTACAGTGTGTTTTGTACTGTGTGTGTGTTGTACTGTGTGTTTTGTACTGTGTGTGTTGTACTGTGTGTGTGTTGTACTGTGTGTGTGTTTTACTGTGTGTGTTGTGCTGTGGTGTTGTACTTTTTGTGTTCTACTGTGTGTGTTGTACAGTATGTGTTGTACTGTGTTTGTTGTACTGTGTGTGTCGTACTGTGTGTATTGTACTGTGTCTGTTTTACTGTGTGTGTTGTACTATGTGTGTGTTGTACTGTGTGTGTGTCGTACTGTGTGTGTTGTACTGTGTGTATTGTACTGTGTGTGTTGTACTGTGTGTGTTCTACTGTGTGTTTTGTACTGTGTGTGTTGTACTGTGTGTGTGTTGTATTGTGTGTGTTGTACTGTGTGTGTGTTGTACTGTGTGTGTGTTGTACTGTGTGTGTTGTACTGTGTGTGTTGTTCTGTGTGTGTTTTAATGTGTGTTGTACACTGTGTGTGTTGTACTGTGTGTGTTGTACTGTGTGTGTTGTACAGTGTGTGTTGTACTGTGTGTGTGTTGTACTCTGTGTGTTGTAATGTGTGTTGTACACTGTGTGTGTTGTACTGTGTGTGTTGTACTGTGTGTGTTGTACTGTGTGTGTTGTACTGTGTGTGTTGTACTGTGTGTGTTGTACTGTGTGTGTTGTACTGTGTGTGTGTTGTATTGTGTGTGTTGTACTGTGTGTGTTGTACTGTCTGTGCGTTGTACTGTGTGTGTTGTACTGTGTGTTGTACTGTGTGTGTTGTACTGTGTATGTGTTCTACTGTGTGTTGTACTGTGTGTGTTGTATGTGTGTTGTACTGTTTATGTGTTGTACTGTGTTGGTTGTACTGTGTTTGTTGTACTGTGTGTTGTACTGTGTGTGTGTTGTACTGTGTGTGTTCTACTGTGTGTGTTGTACTTTGTGTTGTACTGTGTGGGTTGTACTGTCTATGTGTTCTACTGTGTGTGTTGTACTCTGTGTGTTGTACTGTGTGTGTGTTGTAATGTGTGTGTTGTACTGTGTGTTGTACTGTGTGTGTGTTGTACTGTGTGTGTTGTACTGTGTGTTTGTTTTACTGTGTGTGTTGTACTGTGTGTGTTGTACTGTGTGTGTTGTACGGTGTGTGTGTTGTAATGTATGCTTTGTACTGTGTGTGTTGTACTGTTTGTATTGTACTGTGTGTGTTGTACTGTGTGTCTTGTTCTGTGTGTGTTGTACTGTGTCTGTTGTACTCTGTGTGTTGTACTGTGTGTGTGTTGTCTTGTGTGTGTTGTACTGTGTGTCTTGTCCTGTGTGTGTGTTGTACTGTGTGTGTTTTACTGTGTGTGTTGTACTGTGTGTGTTGTACTGTGTGTGTTGTAATGTGTGTTGTACACTGTGTGTGTTGTACTGGGTTTTTTGTACTGTGTGTGTTGTACAGTGTGTGTTGTACTGTGTGTGTGTTGTACTGTGTGTGTTGTAATGTGTCTTGTACACTGTGTGTGTTGTACTGTGTGTGCTGTACTGTGTGTGTTGTACTGTGTGTGTTGTACTGTGTGTGTTTTACTGTGTGTGTTGTACTGTGTGTGTTGTACTGTGTGTGTTGTACTGTGTGTGTGTTGTATTGTGTGTGTTGTACTGTGTGTGTGTTGTACTCTGTGTGTGTTGTACTGTGTGTGTTGTACTGTCTGTGCGTTGTACTGTGTGTGTTGTACTGTGTGTTGCACTGTGTGTGTTGTACTGTGTATGTGTTCTACTGTGTGCTGTACAGTGTGTGTTGTATGTGTGTGTGTTGTACTGTGTGTGTTGTACTGCGTGTGTGTTGTAATGTGTGTGTTGTACTGTGTGTGTTGTACTGTTTGTGTGTTGTACTGTGTTGGTTGTACTGTGTGTTTGTTGTACTGTGTGTTGTACTGTATGTGTGTTATACTGTGTGTGTTTTACTGTGTGTGTTTTACTGTGTGTGTTGTAATGTGTGTTTTATACTGTGTGTGTTGTACTCTGTGTGTTGTACTGTGTGTGTTGTACAGTGTGTTTTGTACTGTGTGTGTGTTGTAATGTGTGTGTTGTACTGTGTGTGTTGTACTGTGTGTGTTTTCTTGTGTGTGTGTTGTATTGTGTGTGTTGTACTGTGTGTGTGTTGTACTGGATGTGTTGTACTGTGTGTGTTGTAATGTTTATGTTGTACTGTATGTGTGTTGTACTGTGTGTGTTGTACTATGTGTGTTGTACTGTGTGTGTGTTGTACTGTGTGTGTGTTGTAATGTGTGTGTTGTTCTGTGGTGTTGTACTGTTTGTGTTCTACTGTGTGTGTTGTACAGTGTGTGTTCTACTGTGTGTGTTGCACTGTGTTTGTTGTACAGTGTGTTTGTTGTACTGGATGTGTTGTACTGTGTGTGTTGTAATGTTTATGTTGTACTGTATGTGTGTTTTACTGTGTGTGTTGTACTATGTGTGTTGTACTGTGTGTGTGTTGTACTGTGTGTGTGTTGTACTGTGTGTGTGTTGTACTGTGTGTGTGTTGTAATGTGTGTGATGTACTGTGTGTGTTGTACTGTGTGTGTGTTGTACTGTGTGTGTTGTAATGTGTCTTGTACACTGTGTGTGTTGTACTGTGTGTGCTGTACTGTGTGTGTTGTACTGTGTGTGTTGTACTGTGTGTGTTTTACTGTGTGTGTTGTACTGTGTGTGTTGTACTGTGTGTGTTGTACTGTGTGTGTGTTGTATTGTGTGTGTTGTACTGTGTGTGTGTTGTACTCTGTGTGTGTTGTACTGTGTGTGTTGTACTGTCTGTGCGTTGTACTGTGTGTGTTGTACTGTGTGTTGCACTGTGTGTGTTGTACTGTGTATGTGTTCTACTGTGTGCTGTACAGTGTGTGTTGTATGTGTGTGTGTTGTACTGTGTGTGTTGTACTGCGTGTGTGTTGTAATGTGTGTGTTGTACTGTGTGTGTTGTACTGTTTGTGTGTTGTACTGTGTTGGTTGTACTGTGTGTTTGTTGTACTGTGTGTTGTACTGTATGTGTGTTATACTGTGTGTGTTTTACTGTGTGTGTTTTACTGTGTGTGTTGTAATGTGTGTTTTATACTGTGTGTGTTGTACTCTGTGTGTTGTACTGTGTGTGTTGTACAGTGTGTTTTGTACTGTGTGTGTGTTGTAATGTGTGTGTTGTACTGTGTGTGTTGTACTGTGTGTGTTTTCTTGTGTGTGTGTTGTATTGTGTGTGTTGTACTGTGTGTGTGTTGTACTGGATGTGTTGTACTGTGTGTGTTGTAATGTTTATATTGTACTGTATGTGTGTTGTACTGTGTGTGTTGTACTATGTGTGTTGTACTGTGTGTGTGTTGTACTGTGTGTGTGTTGTAATGTGTGTGTTGTTCTGTGGTGTTGTACTGTTTGTGTTCTACTGTGTGTGTTGTACAGTGTGTGTTCTACTGTGTGTGTTGCACTGTGTTTGTTGTACAGTGTGTTTGTTGTACTGGATGTGTTGTACTGTGTGTGTTGTAATGTTTATGTTGTACTGTATGTGTGTTTTACTGTGTGTGTTGTACTATGTGTGTTGTACTGTGTGTGTGTTGTACTGTGTGTGTGTTGTACTGTGTGTGTGTTGTACTGTGTGTGTGTTGTAATGTGTGTGATGTACTGTGTGTGTTGTACTGTGTGTGTGTTGTACTGTGTGTGTTGTAATGTGTCTTGTACACTGTGTGTGTTGTACTGTGTGTGCTGTACTGTGTGTGTTGTACTGTGTGTGTTGTACTGTGTGTGTTTTACTGTGTGTGTTGTACTGTGTGTGTTGTACTGTGTGTGTTGTACTGTGTGTGTGTTGTATTGTGTGTGTTGTACTGTGTGTGTGTTGTACTCTGTGTGTGTTGTACTGTGTGTGTTGTACTGTCTGTGCGTTGTACTGTGTGTGTTGTACTGTGTGTTGCACTGTGTGTGTTGTACTGTGTATGTGTTCTACTGTGTGCTGTACAGTGTGTGTTGTATGTGTGTGTGTTGTACTGTGTGTGTTGTACTGCGTGTGTGTTGTAATGTGTGTGTTGTACTGTGTGTGTTGTACTGTTTGTGTGTTGTACTGTGTTGGTTGTACTGTGTGTTTGTTGTACTGTGTGTTGTACTGTATGTGTGTTATACTGTGTGTGTTTTACTGTGTGTGTTTTACTGTGTGTGTTGTAATGTGTGTTTTATACTGTGTGTGTTGTACTCTGTGTGTTGTACTGTGTGTGTTGTACAGTGTGTTTTGTACTGTGTGTGTGTTGTAATGTGTGTGTTGTACTGTGTGTGTTGTACTGTGTGTGTTTTCTTGTGTGTGTGTTGTATTGTGTGTGTTGTACTGTGTGTGTGTTGTACTGGATGTGTTGTACTGTGTGTGTTGTAATGTTTATATTGTACTGTATGTGTGTTGTACTGTGTGTGTTGTACTATGTGTGTTGTACTGTGTGTGTGTTGTACTGTGTGTGTGTTGTAATGTGTGTGTTGTTCTGTGGTGTTGTACTGTTTGTGTTCTACTGTGTGTGTTGTACAGTGTGTGTTCTACTGTGTGTGTTGCACTGTGTTTGTTGTACAGTGTGTTTGTTGTACTGGATGTGTTGTACTGTGTGTGTTGTAATGTTTATGTTGTACTGTATGTGTGTTTTACTGTGTGTGTTGTACTATGTGTGTTGTACTGTGTGTGTGTTGTACTGTGTGTGTGTTGTACTGTGTGTGTGTTGTACTGTGTGTGTGTTGTAATGTGTGTGATGTACTGTGTGTGTTGTACTGTGTGTTTTGTACAGTGTGTTGTAGTGTGTGTCTTGTAATGTGTGTGTGTTTTACTGTGTTTGTTGTACTGTGTGTCTTGTACTGTGTGTGTGTTCTACTGTATGTCTGTTGTACTCTGTGTGTTGTAATGTGTGTGTGTTGTACTGTGTGTCTTGTACTGTGTGTCTTGTCCTGAGTGTGTGTTGTACTGTGTGAGTTGTACTGTGTCTGTTGTACTGTGAGTGTTGCACTGTGTGTGTTAACTGTGTGTGTGTACTTTGTGAATGTGTACTGTGTGTGTGTTGTACTGTGTGTGTTGTACTGTGTGTGTGTTGTACTGTGTGTGTGTTGTACAGTGTGTGTTGTCCTGTGTGTGTGTTGTATTGTTTGTGTTGTACTGTGTGTGTTGTACTGTGTGTGTTGTACTGTGTGTGTTTTACTGTGTGTGTTTTACTGTGTGTGTTGTAATGTGTGTTGTACACTGTGTGTGTTGTACTGTGTGTGTTGTACTGTGTGTGTTGTACAGTGTGTTTTGTACTGTGTGTGTGTTGTACTGTGTGTTTTGTACTGTGTGTGTTGTACTGTGTGTGTGTTGTACTGTGTGTGTGTTTTACTGTGTGTGTTGTGCTGTGGTGTTGTACTTTTTGTGTTCTACTGTGTGTGTTGTACAGTATGTGTTGTACTGTGTTTGTTGTACTGTGTGTGTCGTACTGTGTGTATTGTACTGTGTCTGTTTTACTGTGTGTGTTGTACTATGTGTGTGTTGTACTGTGTGTGTTGTACTGTGTGTGTGTCGTACTGTGTGTGTTGTACTGTGTGTATTGTACTGTGTGTGTTGTACTGTGTGTGTTCTACTGTGTGTTTTGTACTGTGTGTGTTGTACTGTGTGTGTGTTGTATTCTGTGTGTTGTACTGTGTGTGTGTTGTACTGTGTGTGTGTTGTACTGTGTGTGTTGTACTGTGTGTGTTGTTCTGTGTGTGTTTTAATGTGTGTTGTACACTGTGTGTGTTGTACTGTGTGTGTTGTACTGTGTGTGTTGTACAGTGTGTGCTGTACTGTGTGTGTTGTACTGTGTGTGTTGTACTGTGTGTGTTTTACTGTGTGTGTTGTACTGTGTGTGTTGTACTGTGTGTGTTGTACTGTGTGTGTGTTGTACTCTGTGTGTGTTGTACTGTGTGTGTTGTACTGTCTGTGCGTTGTACTGTGTGTGTTGTACTGTGTGTTGTACTGTGTGTGTTGTACTGTGTATGTGTTCTACTGTGTGCTGTACAGTGTGTGTTGTATGTGTGTGTGTTGTACTGTGTGTGTTGTACTGCGTGTGTGTTGTAATGTGTGTGTTGTACTGTGTGTGTTGTACTGTTTGTGTGTTGTACTGTGTTGGTTGTACTGTGTGTTTGTTGTACTGTGTGTTGTACTGTATGTGTGTTATACTGTGTGTGTTTTACTGTGTGTGTTTTACTGTGTGTGTTGTAATGTGTGTTTTATACTGTGTGTGTTGTACTCTGTGTGTTGTACTGTGTGTGTTGTACAGTGTGTTTTGTACTGTGTGTGTGTTGTAATGTGTGTGTTGTACTGTGTGTGTTGTACTGTGTGTGTTTTCCTGTGTGTGTGTTGTATTGTGTGTGTTGTACTGTGTGTGTGTTGTACTGTGTGTGTGTTGTACTGTGTGTGTGTTGTACCCTGTTGGTTGTACTGTGTGTGTTGTACTGTGTGTGTGTTGTACTGTGTGTGTTTCTTACTGTGTGTGTTGTACTGTGTTGTTGTACTGTATGTGTTCTACTGTGTGTGTTGTACAGTGTGTGTTGTACTGTGTGTGTTGTACTGTGTGTGTTGTACTGTGTGTGTGTTGTACTGTGTGTGTGTCGTACCCTGTTGGTTGTAATGTGTGTGTTGTAATGTGTGTGTGTTGTACTGTGTGTATTGTACTGTGTGTGTTGTACTGTGTGTGTGTTGTACTGTGTGTGTGTTTTACTGTGTGTGTTGTACTGTGGTGTTGTACTGTATGTGTTGTACTGTGTGTGTTGTACTGTGTGTGTTGTACTGTGTGTGTTGTACTGTGTGTGTGTTCTACTGTGTGTGTTGTACTGTGTGTGTTGTACTGTGTGTGTGCTGTATTGTGTGTGTTGTACTGTCTGTGTGTTGTACTGTGTGTGTATTGTACTGTGTGTGTTGTACTGTGTGTGTTGTTCTGTGTGTGTTGTAATGTGTGTTGTACACTGTGTGTGTTGTACTGTGTGTGTTGTACTATGTGTGTTGTACTGTGTCTGTTGTACTGTGTGTGTTGTACTGTGTGTGTTAACTGTGTGTGTGTACTTTGTGGATGTTGTACTGTGTGTGTGTTGTACTGTATGTGTTGTACTCTGTGTGTGTTGTATTGTGTGTGTTGTACTGTGTGTGTTGTACAGTGTGTGTTGTACTGTGTGTGTTTTACTGTGTGTGTTTTACAGTGTGTGTTGTAATGTGTGTTTTACAATGTGTGTGTTGTACTGTGTGTGTTGTACTGTGTGTGTTGTACTGTGTGTGTTATACTGTGTGTGTTGTACTGTGTGTGTCTTGTACTGTGTGTGTGATACTGTGTGTGTTGTACTGTGTGTGTGTGGTACTGTGTGTTGTACTGTGTGTGTTGTACTGTGTGTGTTGTACTGTGTGTGTGTTGTACTGTGTGTGTTGTACTGTGTGAGTTGTACTCTGTGTGTGTTGTATCGTGTGTGTTGTACTGTGTGTGTTGTACTTTGTGTGTGTTCTACTGTGTGTGTTGCACTGTGTTTGTTGTACAGTGTGTTTGTTGTACTGGATGTGTTGTACTGTGTGTGTTGTACTGTGTGTGTTTTACTGTGTGTGTTTTACTGTGTGAGTTGTACTGTGTGTTTTATACTGTGTGTGTTGTACTCTGTGTGTTGTACTGTGTGTGTTGTACAGTGTGTTTTGTACCGTGTGTGTGTTGTACTGTGTGTGTTGTACTGTGTGTGTTGTACTGTGTGTGTTGTCCTGTGTGTGTCTTGTACTGTATGTGTGTTGTACAGTGTGTGTTGTCCTGCGTGTGTGTTGTATTGTGTGTGTTGTACTGTGTGTGTGTTCTACTGTGTGTGTGTTGTACTGTGTGTGTGTTGTACCCTGTTGGTTGTACTGTGTGTGTTGTACTGTGTGTGTGTTGTACTGTGTGTGTTTCTTACTGTGTGTGTTGTACTGTGTTGTTGTACTGTATGTGTTCTACTGTGTGTGTTGTACAGTGTGTGTTCTACTGTGTGTGTTGTACTGTGTGTGTTGTACTGTGTGTGTTGTACTGTGTGTGTTGTACTGTGTGTGTGCTGTATTGTGTGTGTTGTACTGTGTGTGTGTTGTACTGTGTGTGTGTTGTACTGTGTGTGTTGTACTGTGTGTGTTGTTCTGTGTGTGTTGTAATGTGTGTTGTACACTGTGTGTGTTGTACTGTGTGTGTTGTACTGTGTGTGTTGTACTCTGTCTGTTGTACTGTGTGTGTTGTACTGTGTGTGTTAACTGTGTGTGTGTACTTTGTGGATATTGTACTGTGTGTGTGTTGTACTGTATGTGTTGTACTCTGTGTGTGCTGTACTGTGTATGTGTTGTACAGTGTGTGTTGTCCTGTGTGTATGTTGTATTGTGTGTGTTGTAGTGTGTGTGTTGTACTGTGTGTGTTGTACTGTGTGTGTTGTACTGTGTGTGTTTTACTGTGTGTGTTTTACAGTGTGTGTTGTAATGTGTGTTTTACAATGTGTGTGTTGTACTGTGTGTGTTGTATAGTGTGTGTTGTACAGTGTGTTTTGTACTGTGTGTGTGTTGTACTGTGTGTGTTGTACTGTGTGTGTTGTACTGTGTGTGTTGTCCTGTGTGTGTGCTGTACTGTGTGTGTGTTGTACAGTGTGTGTTGTCCTGTGTGTGTGTTGTATTGTGTGTGTTGTACTCTGTGTGTTGTACTGTGTGTGTTGTACTGTGTGTGTTTTACTGTGTGTGTTTTACTGTGTGTGTTGTAATGTGTGTTTTACACTGTGTGTGTTGTACTGTGTGTGTTGTACTGTGTGTGTTGTACAGTGTGTTTTGTACTGTGTGTGTGTTGTACTGTGTGTGTTGTACTGTGTGTGTTGTACTGTGTGTATTGTACTGTGTGTGTGTTGTACTGTGTGTGTGGTGTACTGTGTGTGTGTTGTACCCTGTTGGTCGTACTGTGTGTGTTGTAATGTGTGTATGTTGTACTGTGTGTGTTGTACTGTGTGTGTTGTACTGTGTGTGTGTTGTACTGTGTGTGTGTTTTACTGTGTGTGTTGTACTGTGGTGTTGTACTGTATGTGTTGTACTGTGTGTGTTGTACAGTGTGTGTTGTACTGTGTGTGTTGTACTGTGTGTGTTGTACTGTGTGTGTGTTGTACTGTGTGTGTCTTGTACTGTGTGTGTGTTGTACCCTGTTTGTTGTACTGTGTGTGTTGTAATGTGTGTGTGTTGTACTGTGTGTGTTGTACTGTGTGTGTTGTACTGTGTGTGTGTTGTACTGTGTGTGTGTTTTACTGTGTGTGTTGTACTGTGGTGTTGTACTGTATGTGTTGTACTGTGTGTGTTGTACTGTGTGTGTTGTACTCTATGTGTTGTAATGTGTGTGTGTTCTACTGTGTGTGTTGTACTGTGTGTGTTGTACTGTGTGTGTGTTGTATTGTGTGTGTTGTACTGTGTGTGTGTTGTACTGTGTGTGTTGTACTGTGTGTGTTGTTCTGTGTGTGTTGTACTGTGAGTGTGTTGTACTGTGTGTGTTGTACTGTGTGTGTTGTACTGTGTCTGTTGTACTGTGTGTGTTGTACTGTATGTGTCTTGTACTCTTTGTGTTGTACTGTGTGTGTGTTGTACTGTGTGTGGTGTACTGTGTGTGTTGTACTGTTTGTGTGTTGTACTGTATGCGTTGTACTGTGAGTGTGTTGTACTGTGTGTGTTGTACTGTGTGTGTTGTAATTTGTGTTGTACTGTGTGTGTGGTACTGTGTATTTGTTGTACTGTGTGTTTTGTACTGTGTGTTGTACTGTGTGTATGTTGTACTGTGTGTGTTGTACTGTGTGTGTGTTGTACTGTGTATGTTGTACTGTGTGTGTTGTTACATCCTTTTGGGGTCGATGAATTAAGTACCAGTTGTGTACTAGGATCGATGCAATCGACTGAACCCTAAACCCCAAATTTCATGCCTTGTTCCTATAGTAGAAATGATTAGAACTGGTGAAAATGTTCACCCACCACCACGTTTGGCCCTCTGTGCCTCTCCTCCAGGACGTAATAGCCCTTTTGTGTCCTTGAGTTTGAGACCCATCTTCTACACACACATACACACACACACACACACACACACACACACACACACACACACACACACACACACACACACACACACACACACACACACACACACACTCACACATATATTTTACTTATTTTCTGTCTCTGGACTACGCCCATGCTGGAGTATCACCTTGGTAAGTTATGAGGACATCAACAAACCAACAAGCATTGGTAGGAGGGCAAACACAAACGCAAAGATACACACAGACATATATACATATATACGACGGGCTTCTTTTAGTTTCGATCTATCAAATCCACTCACGGGGCTTTGGTCGGCTCGGGCATTGGGACTGAACCCGGAAATATGTGGTTGGGAAACAAGCTTCTTGTCACACTGCATATATATATATATATATGTGTGTGTGTGTGTGTGTGTGTGTGTGTGCGCGTGTGTGTGTGTGTGTGTGTGTGTGTGTGTGTGTATAATATATATATTATACACACATATATATATATATATAGTTGTGTATAATGGTAGCTATGGTTCTTCCATAGGCGGTATGCCAAAATTAGCACTCGATATTCAGCAGAGTAGAGTGTAGATATTATTAAGAAAACGAAAAATCAGTGATGCATCTGGACTTAATTTATTGCGTGTTACAATTGTTTCGCCGGCATGTAGCTCGAAACATGGTCCCTGTATGGATCTGGCTGATTCTACTTCTGCGGGTTCTTTCAGACACAAGGACCATGTCTCGAGCTACCTGCCAGCGAAACATTTGTAATACGCAATAAATTAAGTCCAGATGCATCACTGATTTTTCGTTTTCTTTATAATATATATATATATATATATATATATATATATATATATTTATATATATATATATATATATGCGATGAAATACCAATGATGGTTGGCAAATCACTGATGAGGGACTAATTGTATAATATGTAACCCATGTGCAACCACGCAGTATTCCTCTAACCTTGTTTTTCATATATATATATATATAAAAATATATGTATGTATGTAGATTTATATATATATATATATATATATATATATATATATATGTATGTATGTATATTTATATATATATATATGCGTGTAGATTTATATATATATATATATATCTACATACATACATATATACATAAATTTACATATGTATATAGCTATGCATTTATACATTTGTATATATACGTGCATTTATATTTAAGTGTGTAAGGATGTGGATATGATCTGTCTTCTTTTTTTGGTAAGGAGAACATTTTTGTCGCCAGATTTTATTACCTACGGAGATAAATACCACAGCTCTGGCTGAAAGCTGACCAGGTTCTCAACTTCATCAAACACTAACGCCGGCCTGTGTGTGTATATATATGTGTGTGCGTATATATGTGTATATGTGTGTGTAAGTATGTATGTATGTGTGTGTATGTTCACCACCATTTCTTCTTCTTGTCATTTCTGTTGAAGTAGTGCTTACTTTCATTCTCTTTGATTTCTTTTGATTTTCTTTTATCTCCCTAGGGAATTCGTTGATGAGCTTCTTTAATTTATTTTCTTTGTTTTCTTCAATCAAATCACTGATTGTCTAAGAGACGTACAGATATGACTTATAAAACATACCAAACTAAAAGGGCTTCTAGCGCCCTCAAAGTTCCAAACGCCCCCTACTGCATAACGCCCCCTAACGCCCCCTCACTGCATAACGCCCCTCTAGGGCTACGACCCCCCTCCCGGCGGGGGGGGGGGACATATGTCCCCCGTTGAGAACCTTTAATTTATTTTCTTTGTTTTCTTCATTCAAATCACTGATTGTCTAAGAGACGTACAAATATGACTTATAAAACATACCAAACTAAAAGGGCTTCTAGTGCCCTCAAAGTTCCAAACGACCCCTACTGCATAACGCCCCCTAACGCCCCCTTACTGCATAACGCCCATCTAGGGCTACGACCCCCTCCCGGCGTGTGGGGGGGGGGGGGACATATGTCCCCCGTTGAGAACCTTTAATTTAAACGAAGAATCAGGAGAAATATTTTACTATGATATAAGATAAGTGTCAGAGAAACAGCAGGGAAGGTACATGTATGGTAGCTACTGCTGGAAGACTCTTTTACTATATTTTAGTGTATTGTACCATAGAAAATATTTTTAAAAAGTTGTTTTCTTTGTTGACTAACCGATTATTTTAAATGGCTTATGTTTAGTTTTGAGTTACAATTACTACAGATTCTAATTCAGTGGGTTGTCAGTTCTCAGTTTTTGTGCTGAAATAAACTGATTTAGTAATATATGAATGGTTTAATAGCATCTATATTGTCATTCTTAATCAAAGTAATTTGATCAGAAATTAATTAGAGCTGACGGGATTAATTCGATGTCATTTTGGGAATTACCGGTTCAAGTTTACAAACAAATAGTCTTTTGCGATCTTGTCCGGGGGGGGGGGGGGGGCAGAGCACTAACATCACCGCGCCCTAGGCTTACAGCCCATCACCCTCCTCCCCCCATTCTTCTGTGACTCTAGAGCCTTCACCTTTCCGCCCCTTTTCCGTTTTTAATCATTAATAGAGATAAAATAATTTCAAACTGTCATTATGTCAGGGTCGGACGCCGTGCTTTGACGCATAGAGTTATGGCCCTTGCCATTCTGAGTTCAAATCCTACTGAGGTTAACTTTGCCTTTCATCCTTACGGGGTCGATAAAATAAAGTACCAGTAATTCACTGGAATAATTGCTGGCCTTGTGCCAAAAGTAGAAACAATTATGTCTAAATTCTAAGGGACTAGAGTGGACTGTTCTATTGAGATGACAAAACGCCGTTCCCGAGTAGATACACCAGCATATAACGGGGTACAGTGTATCTTCAAAACTAGCGGTGATATACCAAAACGGGTGAAATATTTAGAATGAGCGCCCCAAATATATCCAAGAATATGTCTAACTTTCAAGACAACATATTTCAACCACATTACCGCCATTTTGTTTTATTTGTTTTTTACTGAAGCAATATTAATTGTATAAAATATATCTTGTCACTTCATCCACCCTAAACCCTCTAAAATAGTTAGAATAAACGTTACTCGCCATCATAAATAAGAAAGGTGGAAAGACGGGAGAGAAAACATCGACGAGAAGAAATAAAAGAATACCTCGCCAAAGAAAGGAAAAAAGAAAAGTAAGAAATATAGAACGATGTCTCAACAAAATAATAAAAACGAAATTTAGTGTAGTTAAATCGTTGACATTACAGCTAATGTCTAGTGTCGTTTTAGTGTGCTTTGATATGATATCGTCTGATATAATTTGTAAGCAGCAGATATATTTTATGACAGTGATATCAGGAGAGTTACATCTCTTCTGTTGATCCTATCATCATATAACATCACGTAACTACAGTAAAACATTCTAGAATGATATTTCTTCCTGTCAACATCTTTTCCATATTTCTTATTTCATCTGAAACTCTAGGGGCCTTTCTCTCTTTCTCTTCTGGCTATTTACTTTCTTTTCCCCTTCTTGCTCATACATAAATCCCACACAACCACACGCAGAAATTCATGCAATTATATATATACATATATATATATATATATATATATATATATATATATATATATATATATATCTTTAAGTCGTTTGGAAGCCTCGACAATGCAGATGGGTAAATCTCCGGGTAACAAGATCCGGTGGTGGAGAGAGAGATGTAAGTGGGTGTACGTTGAGATGCGTGGCGTGTATAAGACTGTAACGTGTAGAGGAATGAAGGAAAGAGCGTAAAGGATAAAATTAAAATAACAACACGAGAAAGAGTTACCTTGGGAGAGAGTTAATTGTCCCTATATATTTCGGATTCACATCCATCAACTGGGGTTTTTTCCGTGGGTGGGGGGAAAGGTTGTCTGTCGGAAAGGTGCGAAACGTGTCCTCCGCTGTTCGTTGTTTTGAATATCTGAGGTATACCTCAGATATACCTCAGATATTCAAAACAACGAACAGCGGAGGACACGTTTCGAACCTTTCTGACAGACAACCTTCCCCCCTCCCGAAAAAATCCCCAGTTGATGGATGCGAATCCGAAATATATAGGGACAATTAAATCTCTCCCAAGGTAAGTCTTTCTCGTGTTGTTATTTTTATTTTATCCTTTACGCTCTTTCCTTCATTCCTCTACACGTTACAGTCTTATACACGCCACGCATCTCAACGTACACCCACTTACATCTCTCTCTCCACCACCGGATCTTGTTACCCGGAGATTTACCCATCTGCATTGTCGAGGCTTCCAAACGACTTAAAGAAATTTACCTTATCATTCCACAATGCTTCAAGCAAACTTCAATACTCATATATATATATATATATATATATATATATATATAAATCCTGGCCTCGTGCCAAAAGTAGAAACAATTAATCTGTGAGAGTCCTGGTTATCGAGTTGAGCTCTGCTGAGGATTGAAATCCAACCGTGACCATATCCACTGAAAGTTTTCATGAAATAGTCTTTAAGACTATACAGAGCATTTGAAGTTTTTCCAAATTGAAGGATGAGTATTTTAGACTTTATTTTATCATGAGTTAAGGCTCTATTGATTTTTCCCTGGATTTCACTAAATTCTGTGGATGAATTTATATCCTGATTCTCTTTGAGATGAGTTTGAATTATTTTAACCACATCTTACGTTAACGATTTTTCCCATTTTGACGCTATAGTCGCATATATGTTATGGAAAACTGTTAGCTTCTCGCTACAACAATTTCTATACCTTTCATTTATATATATATATATATATATATATATAAAGGATATATCTATCTATCTATCTATCATTCTGTCTGACGCGTGGAACATCGCCGGTAAGCTTTTTTGTTAATTTCTATGCAAAAAACCGAACTAATTGCTTGAAAAAACATAACATTTTGTAGATTAACCCCCAAGCTGAATTGTCAGCTGGGTGGTAATCCCCTATTGTTTTAAAATATCAAATGTTACAAACTAAATAACTTGAGCAACACAAGAACGCTGGAGAACGTCAATAGAGAAAAGAGAGAGAAAGAGGCAGATATTAACGTTATATCTGCTTCTGCTACTATGGACGTCGCCATAGATACGACTGTCAACAAAGAGGAAAATATATTACCACTTGAAGATTTTAAAATGTCTACCGTCGAAGCGGAGAAAAATAACAATAACACACAGGAAAACATAGGAATTAAACCCCTTAACATACATACACATGAAAAAGACATCAACAACTCTACAGATACATCTACACATAATGTTTCACCTCGACAAGGAACTAAGATTTCCAACACCGAGGCTAACAACGATAACAACAACAACAACAGCAACACCACACAAAAAAAGAAATTGTCTTTCGCTGAAACATTGAACAAAAAACAAGATTTTATAAATCTTGATATCTCCAACGCAAGAGATATGCTCCAGCAAGGGAGAAAATTTGTAACTTTCGAAGAAAAAGGCGGGTTTAGAATTAACTCACCTCTTGATATAAAGGAAGACACAATTCGCAGATCAGTCACCTTTAGGACTGTGTCAAATTCCACAAGAAAGCCGACATTTGTTAGCCAAGCATATAGAAGCTACTTTCAAGGAAATTCTAGCAAATATCGATTTTCCCCAGCGGGGAAAATAATACGGAGGTGTTTCCGTACTGTTTAAAAGCGAAGCACTCGCCCCAAAACATTCTGTGACACCAATGGTGTCAAAAGCATACACCTTTTCCCCTACATACATGGGAAAAGGACACAAAAAATAAAAATAAAAAACATACCCCCAAACATTAACATCTGGTGGATCTTGGCTGGCTTCGTAGAGGCAGAAACGGATATGATTCTTTCGATACGAAAATCTATTCGACAAAGGTGGGCGGGTACTGATTTGGAGATTCTGTTGCAAATGAAACCGGAGAGAATCTCCAAAATACCTGAAAGAGTCGTCATCGATGAAAACAACAAAATAAACATTTCGATAGAAGGACGAACATTTCATTGCTTTCGCTGTGGTAGCACAGCACACCTAAAAGCCTCTTGGCCACAAACACACAACAACATCATTAAAAAAACATTATTACCAACACCAACACCAAAACAACCACCACCACCACAAGTAAAACAACAGACGAAACGACCAACCACACCAAAACAAACAGACACTCAACCAACAACAACAGAAAAAACAGAGACAACACCCCTGAAGAACACAGCCCCACTCCATCCCACTCCATCAAACACTACCACAAACACACACACCGAAACACCACCCAACATACCCCTACCCCACACACCTGACGATGATTATTCATCAACAGATGAAGCTGCTTCTCCTTCTTTAAATAAAGAAGAGGGATCACGGCCAGACTTCTTTAAACGTCTAGAGTCTTTTCTGGGAACGTCTCGCTCCTTAATTTTAGTGGAGGACTGGAATGGTATCCTAGATGCACGATGGGACTATGTAGGAGCCTGTCCCAGTAGAGCCGGGTACAATAGCCTCAAAACTTTAATCGGCCAATTCCAACTGGCCGATAGGTATCGACTGGATTTCCCAACTGCACGACAGTGGACGTGGGCAAACCGCAGTGGGACATCTAGATCGTATTTAGATAGGTTTTTCATTAGAGAAAGGGAGAAGGAAATGTTAAGCTGTCCACGAATGCACATGGTTGCCTATTCAGATCACAAATTAGTCGTCTGCTTAGTCAACTGTGATAGAATACATAGACAGGGACCCGGATACTGGAAGCTGAACGTGTCGTTGCCGGCACGTAAAACTTACAGTGAACGGATAAGTAGACTAGTCAAGCAACAGTTAACGGGAGCCATCGTCAACAATAGATGGTGGTACTCTCTCAAGAAAGCAATTAGAATAGAATCGATAGGGTATAGCAGAGAGTTAGCCTTAGAGAAAAACAGAATAGAAAGAGAACTAGTAGCCAAGGTAGAGGAGGCACTTAGAAGTGGCAACGCGGCTAGAGTGTTAGCGTCGAGAACGGCACTGGACCAATTCTTCGATGCGAAACACGAAGGCTGCGTGGTCAGAAGCAAAACACGTGTTCTAGGAAACGAAGGAGCGAAAGCTGTCAGCTGGGCTCGAGTGGCGGAGGCGAAAAGTGGCAACAAGTCCACGATTTGGTCTTTGAAAGACCAAAACGGACGCGTGCTACTTGACCCCAAGCAAATGTGCGCGCCCTTTCAGCGGCACTTTGCGCGACTGTTTGAGCAGAACGACGGTGAGTCGAACGAGGCAATGGACTCTAGTTCATACCTCGACGACCTGCCGCGTCTCTCGAACACAGACGCCGAGTTCTGCGAAAGACCGATCACGGACACTGAGATACGGGACGCTCTGGGGCGCTGCGGGAAATACAAGTCACCCGGTATAGATGGTCTACCCTACGAGTTTTACATAGGCATGCCAGACTTGTTCTCTGGCGTACTCGAAGCTGTCTACTGCAATTGGCAACAGAACGGGAGAATTCCCAGTTCTGCAGGAAAGGGCGTAGTAACGCTGATCAACAAAGACGAGGACAAGGGGGCCAAAATTAACAACTTCAGGCCCATAACTCTGCTCCACACAGAGTTTAAGATTTTGGCCAAGGTGCTAGCGACTAGGTTGGCGCTTGTCGTCGAGACCTGGTAGGGAAAGCGCAAACGTGTGCAATCCCGACCAGGTCCATACACGACAATCTCCACCTCATGCGATATATCATAGAGAGGGTAGGTAGTAAACCCGGCTTCGCTGGGGCTCTGATCAACTTGGATCAGTCTAAAGCATTCGATAGGGTCGACCATCCACACATGGAAGTGGCTCTCAAGGCGGCCGGTTTCAATCCCGTTTTCAGAGGCTGGATCGAGGCGATGCACACCAGCATCTGATCGAGCGTCAAGGTGAACGGCTACCTATCGGAGCCGTTCACAATCACCCGTTCCATTCGACAGGGGTGCCCCCTCTCCTCCATTCTGAATGTATTGACTCTAGAGCCACTACTGCGGAAATTGGAGCTGTTGCAGGGCATCCCTCTAGAACCGGGACTGCGCAAAGCGGCGTCGGCTTATGCCGACGACGTGACGGTTATGGTGTCGAGCACCTCGGAAATCGGGATGATCGGCAACTTACTGAAAGAATACGAAACTAAAGCCGGACAAGTCTGTAGGTTTGCAACTCGGTACGTGCAGAGGCAAACCGATGACGTCCGACAGCGTCTTTGGACGCTGGACGGACGGACCGGTGAAATTGCTCGGGGGTCTAGTTCGGTCCAGACCTCCAGGTGGAGAAAAACTGGAACGAGGTCACGGCCAAGGTGTTTACACTCACTCAGAAGTGGGCAGTGTGCAAACTGTCCTTGAAAGGTCGAGCGGAGGTGGCGAACACTTTCATAGCGTCCGTCGTCTACTACCGCTTGACTGCCGTGCCTTGTCCCCGTGAACACCTCGCCAAGATGGAACGCATGCTCTTCCAGTTTCTGTGGAAGAAGCAGGTTCCGCTGGTGAGGAGATCCGTCTGCTGTCAGCACCCTTCCAACGGAGGGCTGGGAATGCCGTGGCTGATGATGTGCAAACATGCGCTGAGGCTGCGGCATCTCCAGGTATTCCTCACCGACCCCCAACCGGTGTGGGCACCGTTTGTGAGACAGGCTTTCCCACAGCTCGTTTCGCTAACGGAGCTGCAGTCCTGGGTGAAGAAAAGACCGAAAACGATGGGCGCCTGGCACATTGAATGCGCTCAGGCGCTCACAGTCCTCTGGCAAGCGGGCGCAGCAATCAGTGGAGACTCCACTTCGACATTCTATAGAGGGATTGTACGTTACAAGGGCGACGACGTGCTCGGAGAGACTCTGGGCGTCGAAGACGATGAGCTCACCAGTCTGTTTGGTAGGACTTTCCGCCCGGGACCTATGGACAACTTCCAGAGGTCCCTGGCCTGGCAGTGCTACCGTGGAGCTCTACCGGTTCGTGACAAGATCTACAGGCACGGACGCCCTGGCAGGGATCCTTCCAAGAGGACGTGTCCAAGATGTGCGCAGGACATTGAAACAGTTCTGCACGCAATTGTACACTGCCCGGGCGCAAGCGACCTGTGGAACTATGCAGAACAACTGCTGTCGTGTATGGGACAAATCCAGTTGACTGCCGAGTCCAAAGTAAGGATCAAACCGCCAGACTCTTTCAAAAACGAAAGAGAGGCGGTTTTCCTCTGTACGGTGGCTATGGTTAAAGAAGTTATATGGTGGACGAGGTTGAGAGGACTGAGGACAGATGCCTTTCTCTCCGGACAACAATTGATTCCCTTCTTTAAGTATCACTTTAGAAGGAGAATCAGGGTGGAGAGAGAGGCACTGCACCCCAGTAAATTTACTGAAAGGTGGGTGAATGAAGCGAAAATGGCCCGAGTGATTGGGTCTTCTCTGTTTATAAGCCTGTAGGTTGAAGAGGGGAGCAAAAGGAAGAAAGGAGCACTTGCACAACACGCTCCTGAAGTTGAGGGTTGTTCTATCTACGGGGTATTAAACAACCCATTTGTGGCGCCTCCCCCCTATTGGGGATTTCGATTGTTTAAATTGTTTGTTTTTATATTTTTTACACGACTGTATGTAAAATCCCCGGCATGTCTTTGTATTGTCCCCTTTTCTTGTTGCGCCGTTGTGACTAATAAAGAAATCTATCTATCTATATAAATCTAGCTGTCGTCTGTTCTACAGCGTAGATGTAATTCACTTCGCGCAGAAGTTTTGTTCAAATTTATTGCGGAAATTTTGTAAGTTCAATTTTAATTTTGATACTATTGTGTAGCTTGACCCCCCGTCTGAACTGTCAGGCGGTAGGTCAGCTCATCTTTGCCCCTCCCAGGGGTGAAAAACCTGTTTTTAAAAATTTTGTGGCATAAAAAATTTCAATCGTCTGACAGAAATGTTAAACGAAGCTAACGAAAATAGTGGTGGGGGGGCAGCGGTAAGAGTTGTAAGCTCGCACGCTTTAGTCCCCCCTTCCTTCCCAACTAACGTCATAGAGAAGGAAAGAAAAAATGAAATAAAAACAGACGAATCTGCGGAGAAAAATGACGAAAACACAAATCTGGACATTGATTCCAACAACGAAAAAAAAAATTTGAAAAATTGCATGACAATATTAATACCACAAACAAAGACACGACAAACACAAAAATAACATTTGAAAACAACATCATAACAGAAAGCAAAGCAGACGACAAAGTCAACACCAATAATATTTCATTTGCACAAACAACAAAGAAATCTTTGACATATATACCTGAACATATTTCAGATGTGGCACAAAGAATTACAGACGCCAAACAATACATAACTGAAGGGGAAAATGGTATTTTATCGGTAAAAATGCCTCAAGAACTCACCAAAGACATTGAAAGTCGGACGATCGTTTTCCGCACCATCAACAACATTTCTAAAAAACCTCAACAGCCAACACAAACAGAAATCAAAGCAGTACTTACAGAAGTACTTAATGAAACCACTTTCATAAGAAGAGACAGACTGTATGGAAGCCTAGCGATTATTATGAAGAACGAATCGGCGGCAAAAAAATGTGCTTTGTCACCGATTCGTTCGACAAATTTTACCTTTTATCCATCATATATGGGTAAAAGAACTCAGCGCATATGGCTGGATGCAATGATGCCAGATGTGGACTACTGCTGGCTCATAGCTGGCTTCATCGATCCAGTGAATGACAACGTGATTTCCATTGGGAAAACCACAGGCAATGCGTTCAGTGGAACAGGTATAGAACTTGTAGTGCAAATGAAGCCTGAACGCATCGCCCAAATACGCGACAGAATCCTATTATAGGGCCACGGGTATATAAACATTAGCGTGGAGGAGAGAAGGCCGTCCTGTCATATCTGTGCAGGCAGAGGGCACCTGAAGGCGGCTTGTCCCCAACTCAACAAAAAGAAAACCCTGCTACCAACACCAGCTCCACCACCACCACAACAGATAAACAAACAACAAAACTCAGTCCCACCCAACTCGTCCCTCAGTAAAACTACACCACCACCACAACACAAACAGTCACAACACATTACCCAAAAACAAAATACAGTCCCACCCAACCCCTCACTCAATAAAAACACACAACCACCGCAGCCACAACACACAACACAGTCTAACATAGTGACATCCATCTTCCCCACAAAGAAAACCAACACGGAAACATTACCAGCAAACATACCTCTTCCCTCCAACACTGAAGATAACCCAACGAATTCGGAGGAAGAAACGGAGTCCTTCAGACAGATTAAAAGGAAAAGAAGAAAACATGTGCAAAACACACAAGGCCAAACAACCCCTACCCAAATGTCAACACAATCCAACAAAACACAAAACACCCCTCCAGCAACAAACAAAACAAAACCTGCCCCTCCCCTCTTCGAAACACTCACACCATCCGAAAAAAAGACATTACACTATACTTACATCAACAGAAACAATAATAAATTAAATGAACTCATAAACAATAATCCTTCAGTACAAACCGAAGGTGTAAACTTTGTTTCTTCAGAAAACTACCTACATTTAAAATTAATAAAGATCCCAATGAACCTCTACCAAAAACTAAAAAAGGATTTTAAGGAGGACGTAGGACCACCCTCTGTCAAACCCATAAACCGCGTCCTACTAAAAATCTTTCCCCCTCCCATTCCCCTCCCCAACACAACTCCAAACACCCCAACCCCACCACACACTGACGACCCCACACCACCACAAGACACCCCTTCACCCAACACCCCCGACCCCATGGAAGTCGTGCGACCCGAACCCCGGGAAGCAAAAAGGTAGGTCTCTACACTCTCCTTTGGCTTTGCCGCCCACATGGATGTGTTAAGAGTAGGATGTTTGAATGCACGTGGCCTGGGCTCAACTTGGAAGCAAGCAAAGCTTCTAAATGACCTCAGGTCACGACGTGGTATAAATGCAATGGTTATCTGTGAGACTCGGATCAGCGTCGTGCGGCAGCTGGCCCCTACCTTCGATGACTTTGAGGTGCATGCATCTCTCTGTCAACCTGGAGGTGGGGGTGGGGTTGTCGTACTGCTGGAAAAACACCTGGGTCTCGCCGTAGAGGTTGTTCACTTGGACCCGGAGGGTCGTTTGTTGGTGCTAGACGTTGGCAGTAGTGAAGGTGCGGCCTTGAGACTGGTCGCCGTCTACTCCCCTTTCGGAGCTGAACGGCCCGACTTCTTCCAGCGTTTGGAGACTTTTCTGGGAACGTCGCGTTCCCTGCTTCTAGCGGGGGATTGGAATGACATCCTAGATGCACGTTTGGACTATGCAGGAGCATGTCCTAATAGAGGGGGTGTAACAGCCTCAAGGGGTTACTCGACCGTTTTAACTTGGTCGATAGATATCGACTAGATTTTCCAACTGTGCCAACCTGGACTTGGACGAACCACAGTGGTCAATCTAGATCGTACTTAGATAGATTCTTAGTTAGAAGTAAGGATAGGGACATATTAAGCTGTCCAGAAATGCTCACGGTTGGCTATACGGATCACAAATTAGTGACCTGCGTAGTCAATCTCGAGAAAACACATAAACAGGGTCCCGGTTACTGGAAACTTAATTTGTCTTTACCGGCAAAAGAGACTTACAGAAACCGGATTAGCAGATTAGTTAAGGAGAGGCTGACGGGTGCAATCGTCAACAACCGATGGTGGGCATCTCTCAAAAGAGAGATTAGAACAGAATCAATAAGTTATAGCAAGATGTTAGCTGCCGATAGGAATAGAAACGAGAAAGAATTAACAGGTAAATTAGAAGAGGCAATCAAGAGCGAAGATGTGGCCAGAGTGCTGGCATCGAGGACGGCCTTGAACCAGTTTTTCGATGCAAAGCACGAAGGCTGCGTCATTCGAAGTAAAATACGTGCTCTAGGTAATGAGGGGGCCAAAGCCGTTGGCTGGGCCCGCGTGACAGAAGCTAAGAGTGGAAATCGATCCACAATCCGGTCTTTGCAAGACGAGGATGGATGGGTGATCCGGGAGCCTAAGCAGAAGTGCGAGGCCTTTCAAAGGCACTTTGCCCGATTATTCGGAGGAGGCGAGGGTCCAGGCGGGGACGTGGTCCATACCTCGACGGCCTGCCGCGTCTCTCGAGCGAAGAGGCAGAGTCCTGCGAGGGACCAATCTCGGCTGATGAGATCGGGGATGCGCTGAGCCAATGCAGCAGACGCAAATCTCCAGGTCTCGATGGTATACCTTACGAACTTTATTTAGCAATGCCGGTCTTCTTCTCCGAACTCCTCGAAGCGGTCTACTGCAATTGGCAGCAGAACGGGAAAATTCCTTGTTCTGTAGCCAAGGGCGTAGTCTCGCTGGTGAGGAAGGACGAGAACAAGGGGGATAGTATAAATAATTTTCGGCCCATAACCCTGCTAAACACAGAGTTAAAGATTTTGGCCAAGGTGTTAGCAAAGAGGTTGGCACTTGTCGTGGGTGGCCTGGTGGGAGATGCGCAGACATGTGCTATCCCATCCAGGTCCATTCACGATAACCTCCACCTTATTCGATACATCAAAGAAAGGGTTGGCAACAAACCCGGCTTCGGTGGGGCCCTGATCAACTTGGATCAGTCTAAGGCCTTCGATAGGGTCGACCATGGTTACCTGGATGCGGTGCTAGCGGCGGCTGGGTTCGGTCCTGTTTTCAGAGGCTGGATCACTGCCTTACATAGCAACCACATCTGTTCTAGGATCAAGGTGAACGGCTACCTTTCGAAGCCGTTTGAAATCACACGATTCATTCGACAGGGGTGCCCTCTCTCCTCCCTTCTGTACGTATTGACTCTCGAGCCTCTACTGAGGAAGTTGGAGTTGTTGCAGGGTATCCCCCTGGAACCAGGATTGAGCAAAGCGGTGTCGGCGTACGCCGATGACGTAACAGTAATGGTATCGACCGACTCGGAGATCGAGGCAATCGGTTCCTTACTGGAGGATTACGAAAGGTTGTCAGGAGCGAAACTGAACCGGGAAAAATCCATCGGGCTGCAACTCGGAACGTGGAGAGGCAGACCGATGCCTCCCGACGGTGTCGTCGGACACTGGACGGAGGGCCCGGTGAAGTTGCTTGGGGTCTGGTTTGGACCGGACCTCCAGGTGGAAAAGAACTGGGGTGAGGTTACGAACAAGGTGTTTGCACTAACCCAGAAATGGGCCAAGTGTAAGCTGTCCCTAAAAGGTCGGGCGGAGGTGGCGAACATTTACATAGCGTCCGTCACTTACTACCGCCTGACTGTCGTGCCTTGCCCTAAGGAAACACTCACCACCATGGAACGCATGCTCTTCTAATTTCTTTGGAAGAAGCGCCCTCCTATGGTGAGAAGATCCATCTGCTGCCAACAACCTTCGAAAGGAGGGCTGGGGATGCCGTGGTTGATGATGCGTAGGCACGCATTAAGGCTACGGCACCTACAGGTATTCCACAGTGGTCAACCGGTGTGGGCTCCATTCGTGAAACGAGCCTTTCCGAGACTCGTCTCGCTCACCGAGCTGCAGTCCTGGGTCAAGCAAAGATCCGGAAAACTGGGAGACTGGCACACCGAGTGTGCCCAGGCGCTCAGGGCTCTCTGACAAGCGGGCCAGGCCATTGGTGGAGAATCCACCTCATCATTCTATATAGGGCTGGTGGCTAGCAGGGGCGATGACACCCTTGGAGAGTCGCTGGACATGGAAGAGGACGAACTGGCCAGCCTGTTCGGTAGGACTTTCGGCCCGGGACCAATGGACAACTTCCAGAAGTCACTAGCCTGGCAGTGCTACCGGGGAGCTCTACCCGTTCGAGAGAGGCTCTACAGACACGGGCGCCCGGGCAGGGATCCCTCGAAAAAGATTTGCCCTAGATGCGTGCGTCACGAAGAAACCGTCGCGCACACATTGGTGCAATGTCCGGGCGTGGTTGATCTGTGGGGCTACGCCGAACGACTGCTGCCGCGGGTGGCGCCGATTCGATTGACCGCCGAGTCCGTGGTGACAATCAAGCCACCTCCCCTCTTCACAAAGGAAGCAAAGGCGGTTTTTCTGTGCGTAATAGCCATGTTGAAAGAGGTTGTTTGGTGGACACGATTGAAAGGTCTGAGGTCAGGCAACTTCCTCTCTGGCCATAGTCTGGTCTACTTCTTCCGATATTACTTCGGAAGAAGGATAAGAATGGAGAGAGAGGTGCTTGGCCACAGGCAGTTTTATGAAAGGTGAGTGATAGTGGCGAGAATGGCTCCAGTAAATGGGCTTTCTCTGTATACCATCCTGTAGGTAAAGAAGTGAAGGAGAGGGGAGCACCTTCTCCATGTGCTCCCCGGGCAAAGGATTGCACACTTTTTCGGGGGTGTGTGCAACCCCCATCACGTCCCCTCCCTTTTGAGGTTGTTTTCGATTATTTTCATTTTATACCCTTTTTACTCGATTTTATGTAAACTCCCCCTTTGTATTTGTCCCTTCTTTTTATGCCTTTATGGTAAATACAGAAATATATATATCTATCTATCTATCTATCTATCTACCTATCTCTCTATCTGCCTGACGCGTGGAACATCGCCAGTAAGATTTTTTTTTAATTTATATACGAAAAACAGAACAATTGTTTGAAAAAACATATTATTATGTAGATTAACCCCCAAGCTGAATTGTCAGCTGGGTGGTAATCCTATTTTTCGCCCCTTTAGGGGCGAATATTTAATTAAAAAATTGTTTTATAAAATCAAATTTTGCCAACTATAAAACATGAATAACTCGAAAAGAACGCTAGAAAACTTCAACAAAGAAAAGAGAGGGAAAGAAGCAGATATTAACGTTATATCTGCTTCTGCTACTATGGACGTCGCCATAGATACGACTGTCAACAAAGAGAAAAAATACCACTTGAAGATTTTAAAATGTCTACCGTCGAAGCGGAGAAAAATAACAACAACACACAGGAAAACACAGGAATTAAACCTATTAACATACATACACATGAAAAAGACAACATCAACAACTCCACAGATACATCTACACATAAAGTTTCACCACGTCAAGGAACTAAGATTTCCAACACCGATGCTAACAACGATAACAACAACAATAACAACAACAACAGCAACACCACACACAAAAAAAAATGTCTTTCGCTGAAACAGTGAACAAAAAACAAGATTTTATAAATCTTGACATCTCCAATGCAAGAGATATGCTCCAACAAGGGAGAAAATTTGTAACTTTCGAAGACAAGGGTGGGTTTAGAATTAATTCACTCCTCGAAATAAAAGAAGATACAGTTCGAAGAACAGTTTTCTTTAGGACTGTATCCAATACCACGAGAAATAAGATATTTGTTAGGCAAGCAGATATAGAAGCTACCTTCAAGAAAATTCTAGCAAATATCGACTTTCTCCAACGAGGAAAACAGTACGGAAATGTTTCCGTACTGTTTAAAAGCGAGGCACTCGCCCCAAAACATTCTGTGACACCAATGGTATCAAAAGCATTCACCTTTCTCCCTACATACATTGGGAAAAGGACACAAAAAATAAAAATAAAAAGTATACGTCCAATCATTAACATCTGGTGGATCTTGGCTGGCTTCGTAGAGCCAGAGACTGATATGATTCTTTCGATACGAAAGTCTATTAGACAAAGGTGGGCGGGTACTGATTAGGAGATTCTGATTCAAATGAGGCCGGAGAGAATCTCCAAAATACCCGAAAGAGTCGTCATCGACGACAACAACAAAATAAACATTTCGGTAGAAGGACGAACATTTCATTGCTTTCGCTGTGGTAGCACAGCACACCTAAAAGCCTCCTGTCCTTCACAAACATACCACAACAACATCATTAAAAAAACACTGTTACCAACACCAACACCAAAACAACCACCACCACCACAAGTACAACAACAGACGAAACGACCAACCACACCAGAACAAACAGCCACTCAACCAACAGCAACAGAAAAAAACAGAGACAACACTCTTGAAGAACACAACCCCACCCCATCCCACTCCATCAAACACTACCACAAACACACACACCGCAACACCACCACCACACAACATACCCCTACCCCACACTCCTGACGATGATTAATCATAGACGGATGAGGCTGCTTCTCCTTCTTTAAGTGAAGAAGAGGGAGAGCCGTGGAAATCTTGAAATAAAAAAAAGACACCACAAAACCCTCAAAACTCCAATCACCAACACCAACACACAACCACCGACACAAACAACAACACAAACAACACCACAGTCAAACATCCCCCTACCAGCAAAACCAACACCAACACCACCCCAAACACAAGCACCCACCATAAAAAGAAAACTCCCGGACGAACAACAAACTACTAAAACAACACAACAAAAACACAAACAACAATACGCATACATCAACACAAACAACAAGAGTTTGATGGAGGTCATCTCCCAAAACCCCAAGGTGGAGACGGAGGGCAGAATTTTCAGCAAAGCAGAATCGTCTCCACACCTTAAACTTATAAGGGTTTCTATGGGAACCTAAAATGACCTGAAAAATAAATTTTCACAGGACGTGGGCCACCCCTGCCAGAAACCCATCAACCGCGTCCTGTTAAAAGATTCCCATCCCACCCAACACCCCATCCAGCACCCAAATGGAGATTGAACAATCCGATTTCGAGGAAACGAAAAGGCAAGTGCACCTTTCGTCCTTTTTCTCCAACTCCTCTTCACCAACATGGCTAGTTTACGAGTTGGAAGCGTGAATGTGCGTGGCCTAGAGATGCCCTGGAAACAGGCCCAACTTTTAAACGACCTTAGGTCACAAGGTATGGATGTGATAGCCATCACCGAGTCCAGGATCTCGACTGGATTTCCCGACTGCACGACAGTGGACGTGGACAAACCGCAGTGGGACATCTAGATCGTATTTAGATAGGTTTTTCATTAGAGAAACGGACAAGGAAATGTTAAGCTGTCCACGAATGCACATGGTTGCCTATTCAGATCACAAATTAGTCGTCTGCTTAGTCAACCGTGATAGAACACATAGACAAGGACCCGGATACTGGAAGCTGAACGTGTCGTTGCCGACACGTAGAGCTTACAGTGAACGGATAAGTAGACTAGTCAAGCAACAGTTAACGGGAGCCATCGCCAACAATAAATAGTGGTAGTCTCTCAAGAAAGCAATTAGAATAGAATCGATAGGGTTTATCAGAGAGTTAGCCTTAAAAAAAAACAAAATAGAAAGAAAACTAGTAGTCAAGATAGAGGAGGCACTTTGAAGTGGCAACGCGGCTAGAGTGTTAGCGTCGAGAACGGCACTGGACCAGTTCTTCGATGTGAAACACGAAGGCTGCGTGGTCAGAAGCAAAACACGTGCTCTAGGAAACGAAGGAGCGAAAGCTGTCAGCTGGGCCCGAGTGGCGGAGGCAAAAAGTGGCAACAAGTCCACGATTCGGTCTTTGAAAGACCAAAACGGACGCGTGCTACTTGACTCCAAGCAAATGTGCACGGCCTTTCGGCAGCACTTTGCGCGACTGTTTGAGCAGAACGACGATGAGCCGAACGGGGCAATGGACTTTAGTTCATACCTCGACGGCCTGCCGCGTCTCTCGAACACGGACGTCCGAGTTTTGTGAAAGACCGATCATGGACACTGAGATACGGGACGCTCTGGGGCGCTGCGGGAAACACAAGTTACCCGGTCTAGATGGTCTACCCTACGAGTTTTACATAGGCATGACGGACTTGTTCTCTGGCGTACTCGAAGCCGTCTACTGCAATTGGCAGCAGAACGGGAGAATTCCCAGTTCTGCAGGCAAGGGCGTAGTAACGCTGATCAGGAAAGACGAGAACGAGGGGGCCGAAAGTAACAACTTCAAGCCCATAACTCTGTTCCACACAGAGTTTAAGATTTTGGCCAAGGTGCTAGCGACGAGGTTGGCGCTTGTCGTCGAGAACCTGGTAGGGAAAGCGCAAACGTGTGCAGTCCCGACCATGTCCATACACGACAACCTCCACCTCATGCGATACACCATAGAGAGGGTGGGTAGTAAACCCGGCTTCGGTGGGGCTCTGATCAATTTGAATCAGTCTAAGGCATTCGATAGGGTCGACCATCGATACTTGGAAGTGGTTCTCAAGGCGGCCGGTTTCGGTCCCGTTTTCAGAGGCTCGATCGAGGCGATGCACAGCAGCATCCGCCCGAGGGTCAGGGTGAACGGCTACCTATCGGAGCCGTTCGCAATCTCGCGTTCCATCTGACAGGGTTGCCCTCTCTACTCGATTCTGTATGTATTTACTCTAGAGCCACTACTGTGGAAATTGGAGCTGTTGCAGGGCATCCCTCTAGAACCGGGACTTCGCAAAGCGGCGTTGGCGTGACGGTAATGGTTTCGAACACCTCGGAAATCGGGGTGATCGGCAACTTACTGAAAGAATACGAAACCCTGACGGGAGCAAAACCAAACCCGGACAAGTCTGTCGGTTTGCAACTCGGTACGTGGCGAAGCACACCGATCACGTCCGACAGCGTCTTTGGACGCTGGACGGACGGACTGGTGAAATTGCTCGGGGTCTGGTTTTGTCCAGACCTCGAGGTGGAGAAAAACTGGAACGAGGTCACGGCCAAGGTGTTTGTACTCACCCAGAAGTGGGCAGAGTGCAAACTGTCCTTGAAAGGTCGAGCGGAGGTGGCGAAATCTTTCATAGCGTCCGTCATCTACTACCGCTTGACTGTCGTGCCTTGTCCCCGTGAACACCTCGCCAAGATGGAACGCATGCTCTTCCAGTTTCTGTGGAAGAAGCAGGCTCCGTTGGTGAGGAGATCCGTCTGCTGTCAGCACCCTTCCAACGGAGGGCTGGGAATACCGTGGCTGATGATGTGCAAACATGCGCTGAGGCTGCGGCATCTCCAGGTATTCCTCACCGACCCCCAACCGGTGTGAGCACCGTTTGTGAGACAGGCTTTCCCTCAGCTCCTCTCGCTGACGGAGCTGCAGTCCTGGGTCAAGAAAAGACCGAAAACGATGGGCGCCTGGCACATTGAATGCGCTCCTGCGCTCACAGTCCTCTGGCAAGCGGGCGCAGCAATCAGTGGAGACTCCACTTCAACATTCTACAGAGGGATTGTACATTACAAGGGCGACGACGTGCTCGGAGAGACTCTGGGCGTCGACGACGATGAGCTCACCAGTCTGTTTGGTAGGACTTTCCACCCGGGACCTATGGACAACTTTCAGAGGTCCCTGGCCTGGCAGTGCTGCCGAGGAGCTCTACCGGTTCGTGACAAGATCTACAGGCACGGACGCCCCGGCAGGGATCCTTCCAAGAGGACGTGTCCAAGATGCGCGCAGGACGTTGAAACAGTCATGCACGCAATTGTACACTGCCCGGGCGTAACCGACCTGTGGAACTATGCAGAACAACTGCTGTCGCATATGGGACAAATCCAGTTGACTTCCGAGTCCATAGTAAGGATCAAACCGCCAGCCTCATTCAAAAACGAAAGAGAGGCGGTTTTCCTCTGTACAGTGGCTATGGTGAAAGAGGTTATATGGTGGACCAGATTGAGAGGACTGAAGACAGATGCCTTTCTCTCCGCACAACAATTGATTCCCTTCTTTAAGTATCACTTTAGAAGGAGAATAAGGGTGGAGAGAGAGGCACTGCACCCCAGTAAATTTACTGAAAGGTGGGTGAATGAAGCGAAAATGGCCTGAGTGATTGGGCCTTCTCTGTTTATAAGCTTGTCGGTTAAAGAAGAGAGCAAAAGGAAGAAGGAGCACTTGCACAACACGTTCCTGAAGTTGAGGATTGTTCTATCGACGGGGTATTAAACAACCCATTTGTGGCGTCTCCCCCATATTGGGGATTTCGATTGTTGTAATTTTTTGTTTTATATTTTTACACGACTGAATGTAAAATTCCCGGCATGTCTTTGTATTGTCCCCTTTTCTTGTTGCGCCCTTGTGGCAAATAAAGAAATCTATCTATCTCTCTCTCTCTATATATATATATATATATATTACACACACACACACACACACACACACACACACACACACACACACACACACACACATATATATATAAATATAATCTGAGTTTTTCGGATATTGATAATATTAATATTCGAAAACCTCAGATTACATTTATTGTGTTCAGCCATGTTAAGCGATAAACTATACACTGTTATGTGGGCACATGCAAACAGCAATGCATACAACTGAACATGGACATGTATGGATCGTGATGGTGTGTCGTAGAGGTGACAACACGTTTTTTATATATGTATATATATATATCAATGATATTAATAAATGGAAACTATATTTATAAAACCATATTTATTCTATTATATATATTTCAAGGGTACCAAAATGTTGCTACGCTATCATCAGATAAATTACAAATTTTTATTTTATAAATATTGACATATCCAGGAACGAGATCTTAACGGCTCAAGTTTTTCCTGGATAGTTTAGGTACCCTTGAACTATATATAATAGAATAAATATGGTTTTATAAATATAGTTTCCATTTATTAATATCATTTATATTATACTCCAGAAAATTGTCGAGTGCTTCGAATCAGTTATAAATATATATATTTGTTGAATTACCAACAAATGAAATATCCCTTTTGCTTATATATATATATATATATATATATATATATATATATATATATATATATATATATATATATATTTTTTTTTTTTTCAAACGACAATAACAATGGAAAAAATAAAAACAACGGAAAGATGGACAGTCCCTTCTCCACAGTGAACCGCTGGAAAACACCACGGTTGCGGATCACTAAGGTCGATAACGTACATTCCAGTGCGCAAGGGTTTAGCCAAAGGGGAAACATAGAAACGAGAGAAATAATAAAACAGAAGATAAGGAATGTAATCCAACTGACAGGCAAAGAAGGACACTGAGGTGTAGCAAAGGTACGAAGGGAGAATAGGGGGACACAGGCAGGGCGCTGTGATGTCTATTATATGATAGTTAAAAAGAAAATCCCGCATGACTAAGTATTTAGAATATAAATTCAAAATAGGGAGCGCAAGGACAAAAAGATTGGAAAAAACAACGGATAGTCCACCTCTGGATATAGAATACTAACAAATAGTTGCCTGTTTATATTCCTCTTCGGTAACTGTTATGTTGTATCCTGGTAATACTGAAGAGGTTAACATGCTTTAATAATAATGGTTTCTGATTTAGGCACAAGGCCAGCAATTTGGGGAAGAAAGGAATGTCGGTTAAATCAACCCCAGTGCATTACTGGTACTTTATTTTATCGACCTTGTAAGGATGAAAGATAAAGCTAACATCGGTAGGATTTAAACCAAGAACGTAAAGGGACGTAACTATATGCTGCAAAGCATTTTGACCGACGCTCTACCTGTTCTGCCAATCCACCAACCTAAGTAATAATAATTATTTCTACTTTTGACACAAGGCCAACAATTACCCCAGTACAATACTGGTACTTTATTTTATCGACCCCTTAAGGATGAAAGGCAAAGTTAACCTCGACGGGATCTGAACTCAGACCGTAAAGGTCCATAACTCTATGCTGCAAAGTATGGTGTCCGACCCTCTACCGATACTGCTAATCCACTGCCCTATTCACCTATGTAATAATAATGATAATAATAAGCTATAACAACGACAAAATCACCAACATGGAATTGGCGGACACAAATATAATTGATCTTGGGATGTCTATCAGATATCTAGCGATACTAATTATTGATCTTGTGAAGACTATCAGATATCTAGCGATGCTAATTATTGATCTTGTGAAGATTATCAGATATCTAGCGATACTAATTATTGATCTTGGGATGTCTATCAGATATCTAGCGATGCTAATTATTGATCTTGTGAAGATTATCAGATATCTAGTGATGCTAATTATTGATCTTGGGATGTCTATCAGATATCTAGTGATGCTAATTATTGATCTTGTGAAGATTATCAGATATCTAGCGATGCTAATTATTGATCTTGTGAAGATTATCAGATATCTAGTGATGCTAATTATTGATCTTGGGATGTCTATCAGATATCTAGTGATGCTAATTATTGATCTTGTGAAGATTATCAGATATCTAGCGATGCTAATTATTGATCTTGTGAAGATTATCAGATATCTAGCGATACTAATTATTGATCTTGGGATGTCTATCAGATATCTAGCGATACTAATTATTGATCTTGTGAAGATTATCAGATATCTAGCGATGCTAATTATTGATCTTGTGAAGATTATCAGATATCTAGCGATGCTAATTATTGATCTTGTGAAGATTATCAGATATCTAGCTATGCTAATTATTGATCTTGTGAAGATTATCAGATATCTAGTGATGCTAATTATTGATCTTGTGAAGATTATCAGATATCTAGTGATGCTAATTATTGATCTTGTGAAGATTATAAGATATCTAGCGATGCTAATTATTGATCTTGTGAAGATTATCAGATATCTAGCGATGCTAATTATTGATCTTGTGAAGATTATCAGATATCTAGTGATGCTAATTATTGATCTTGGGATGTCTATCAGATATCTAGTGATGCTAATTATTGATCTTGTGAAGATTATCAGATATCTAGTGATACTAATTATTGATCTTGTGAAGATTATCAGATATCTAGTGATGCTAATTATTGATCTTGTGAAGATTATCAGATATCTAGCGATGCTAATTATTGATCTTGTGAAGATTATCAGATATCTAGCGATGCTAATTATTGATCTTGTGAAGATTATCAGATATCTAGCGATACTAATTATTGATCCTGTGAAGATTATCAGATACCTAGCGATACTAATTATTGATCTTGTGAAGATTATCAGATACCTAGCGATACTAATGGGGTGTAGAAGAAAGCTTCACTTCTCACCAACAAAAGTTGAGAAGCAAAATATTTGAAGATAACGAGCACAGTGAATCCTGACTGAACGCTTACTCTTTGTACTGGTCACCGTCGGGACCTCTGATGTCCTTGGTCCCCACATTACCACAGAGGAGAGGAAGGTAACCAAAACCAAATACCGGAGCCTGACCGACCGGCTACCCTTTGTGCTGGTCTCTGTCGGGACCTCTGGCGCCTTTGTTCCCCGCACTGATAATTTCGTCAGTAAAATAGGAAAGACGGTAGCCCGCATGAGAAGTAAGCCCCATGAGATGGGGTGGCTGTTGCAGCGGGTGACTCTGGCCATTCTCCACGGTAAAGCCTTTACTATTTTGTCGGTGGAGCACAAGTCAAATACCACTCAGACCGTCTCCCTTTCTTTCATTGCTTAATTCTTTTTTCTTTTTTTTTTCATTTTCTTTTTTTTCTTTTTTCTGTTCCCTTTAATAGAGAGCGTGTGTTTTTTTGTACAAATGTAAAACTAACCCTAATATTTCATTTGGCACTCTTGTATTGGTTACCCACAAACAGGAAATAAAGCTACCAGTGAGATACTATCATCAGAGGAAAGTACACATCAAAAAGTCCTTAACAGGAAATTCAATTCAAATCAACCGACTATCTAGAGGGCAGTCAATAAACAATGACACAAGGTTCTTCTTAAAATGACATGATTTATTCTAAAGTAAAATCTGGAGTAAGGAAAGGGGAACTAATTTCGAGAGAGTGTCACTAGATACATGACTCTCCTACCAAATACCAATTGATTCTAGAGATTTTGATAGAAACACTAAACACTTCAAGATTGAATAGAACCAGGAAGAGGCTTAACTGCTAATATAAAAAGAACGATACTTTATTAACATCTATTCTGCATGTTCTTGGTGGGAATGATTTAGGTATCAAAGGAGAAAACCATATACTTGGAGAAATATTACCGGCTAATTGTATACACACACACACACACACACATATATATATAATATATATATATATATATATATATATATATATATATATATATATATATATATATATATATATGTATATATAACGAAGGAAGTGTGGTAAGGAACCAGGTGGACCATAACGTACCAGAGTACTCGATACTATGAGTAGTAGAGTGGGTAATAGGAAAAGAGTCAGGACCCCGGCGGCTGAGCTCCGGCAGTTTCGACAGCTATTCAGAAATAGCTGTCGAAACGGCCGGAGCTCAGCCGTCGGAGTTCTGACTCTTTTCCTATATATATATATGTGTGTGTGTGTGCGTGTGTGTGGGGGGGGGGGTGTATACATACCAGAATCTAATGTATTACATGTGCACAAAATGTTTGAAACCACCCCACAAAATGTTTGAAACTATCCCCTCCCTCCGCCACCCCATAAAATCCTTGCGATCATACAAAAGTCCTTATAGCCAAAACAAGCAGCTGAGAAGAAATGAGCTTGGAGATGTTCTGAACAGATTTACACGAAGAAGAGTAAATTTTGGCAGTGTCTGGTTGGATTACAAAACGGAATTCGATGCTGGTTATTACACATAGATGTTAGAGGACCTTCCACCTACTAAAGTTCCCAAGAACATATTCCAAGACATGTACAGCGTGTCATCATATTGGGCTACCATTTTGAAGTTATATACAATAAGTGGTTATATTGTTTCTGATAGTGTAAATAAATTATCGTAAGACCAGTTTTTATGCAGTCAGTACTTCTGTTTACACAGGCAGAGTATGTTTTATAATTTGGAAATATGAAGCATATGGTATGATCACGTAACTCTTGAGGGAATTGTAGGGGTCCCATAGTAGTATACGGTGTTTCGGGGACATTTTAAGCCTGGCAGAACCTATCTTCTCTCCATCACAATTTTTGCTGGACCGGCAACCGCTCTGTATAATCAGTTCCTAATTATTACTGGAATTCTATAAGAATCCAACATTCATAATTTTCGGCAAACAGGAGGAGTGGTGAGCTTTGATAAGTACCAACAAGTACGAAACAGAGCTCTGTCAGCTTATCTCCCCTGTTTGCTGAAAATTGAAGTAAGTGACATTGTCACTACTTTAAAACAATAGCGTAAGGTCTTCAAAAAGCTTTTAATTAAGCATACAGTGTATTGCAAAATACACTATATATATATTCATATATATATCGGTATTTCAGAGCACCAATTCATACATACATATATATACACACACACACACACATATATATATATATATATAGATATAGATATAGATAGGTAAATATACACGGGTGTGTATGATTGTGTATAGAAGATTATATTAATAAGAGGAATTCCAACTTTGTCTGATTTACTCGTTTTATTTACAATCCTTTAAAATATATAATGGTATTATAATGAAATAGTATGATAGAATATTAAATTCTAAGTGTTAATTGAACAACAATTGTTTCATTATAAGTTTTCTACAAGTTTGGGAGAATGTTTCCAGTTTATGTAGAAGCCTAATATATATTCATGTAAGAATATAATTAAAGTTAAAGTATATCTCTCTTTCCATGGAAAGAGAGATATACTTTAACTTTAATTATATCTCATAAAATAATACAACTGGTTTTTCCACATTATACATATTGTTAGCACCCCAAACACTTAAATTGGGTTTATATTTTAATATAACCTAATGTTTGTTGAGTGAGATGGTTACCAGTCAGAGTTTAGCTTTAAACTATCTCTGTTATTGTATTAAATATTTACTCTTGAATGGCCAGAGGTGTTTATTTCCAGGTACCTTATGAATTTGACTTTCCGTATTTATTACTGTTGTGAAATATTGTGGCTTTTTTGGGTTGTAACTTCTCTGTTTTTTAGCCTAGGAAAATATATATATATGCCTACGTATATAATTACATGCATATATGTATTTATTTTCTTTTATTAATTGAGTTCTTTACACGAGGAATTAATATTGGTTTTGAAATAACTAATTAACCCGCGTGTGTTTTATATTTTACTCTTAATAATTCGGCCGGAGAATTATATTCCCATTTGCCCTTTATAGCATAACTTTCTGCATTTACTGCGGTTATGAGAAGCGGTTCTTATTCGGGTACAACTTCTGATTTAGCCTAAGAAAATATCTATATGCATGTGTAATTTATACAAGCATATATTTATTTTTTTATTTTCAATTGAGTTCTTAAATACGTTGGATTGATAATGTTTTCAAAAAAACTAATTAACCCGCGTGTATATTATTTTTTTTTTCCTCATTTCGTGGGTTGTCTCCCCTTCCCGCTTCGTGTCGCTATGATACTTCCTCAGTCAAAAACTGCTGGAATTTCAAATTTAGCGGTCACTCGAGGTGAGAGAGACCAACTTTACGGACATGATTTTTGACAGCGGTAAGAAATTGTTTTCTTATATCAATGTTTAATGGGCTTCCACTGATGATTTATAAGTGCCCACCTAAATATATTCTTACATGAATATATATTAGGCTTCTACATAAACTGGAAACATTCTCCCAAACTTGTAGAAAACTTATAATGAAACAATTGTTGTTCAATTAACACTTAGAATTTAATATTCTATCATACTATTTCATTATAATACCATTATATATTTTAAAGGATTGTAAATAAAACGAGTAAATCAGACAAAGTTGGAATTCCTCTTATTAATATATATATATATATATATATATATATATATATATATATATATATATATATATATATATATATTCTTGAATGAAAATTACCTACCCAATTCAATCACGTGCTCTGCATTACATCTCACATAACGTACCTATGTTATCACCACATGACTTCCTACCATATAGCACGCCATTTTAAAACATTTAACCATTTCTAACACTTATAACATGCTTTTACATTCTACACGAAATATGCTTATGTCAGCTGTAATATAACTATTTCCTCATACATGCCTTATTGATTGTATTGACTCTTGCATTATATATGCTTAACATTACCCTATCTCCAATGATATGATATCTTATGTCTATCCGATCTTACATTATTTCTTGCTTGGAACTTATTTTGCCTGTACTTTTTGCACTTTTCACCATTGCTCCTTGCTTGTAATTGTGTTCTCTGAAGCATAACATTCTTTTAACTACCGATTCTCTACATGATGTCTAGGACACTGACAGCAGTTATGTATCTACATGTTCTGAAGACTAGGATTGTAATAACCTGTTTAGACATTCCCTATGTTCCGATGAATCCAGACATCCCTCTGGAAGAAACAATTGTCTGCAAATAAATGTATTAAACTAAGATTTGATTGTTTCAACACTTTGTGTATATATATATATATACACAGAGTGTTGAAACAATCAAATCTTAGTTTAATACATTTATTTGCAGACAATTGTTTCTTCCAGAGGGATGTCTGGATTCACATCTCTCCTCTTCCGACCACCGCTTCTTGGATTACCCACACGCGAATTTGACTTCTAACCAAAATCTCCAAACATCGGTGTAACTTACCAACTTTTCAACCATCCTCTTACACCATCACCTATATAACTCACCCACACACACACCCCAACAAAAAAAATTTTTTATCCACACGCCACCCACACCCACAACACGCTTAAACCATACACACGTGCTTCCCACCACATATTTACACCCTCAGCCTCCTCATTCCTCTCCCCCCACCCCCCTATCCACAGACGCACAGACACTCCGACCCACAAAAACACCCCCCACACACACCTTTCTGAACATGCAACCCCGTTCTTCCCCCAACCCTCACTTTCACATACACACACACACACACACACGCACACCTAACCACACACACCACCTTCAGCCCTCCCCGCTCGGACACCCCGTCTCCCTCTCCCCACCCCACCCGCCACCACCCCTACTCACCCCACACCCTTCCACCACCTGTTTACCCCCCTTTTAATTTCAGTTTATTTTGATCATGCCTTTATTTTTAAATTTTCTCTTTCCTTGTATTTTGATCATGCTTTATTTTTATTTATTATATATTTTTTGTCTTTATTTGTTAATTTTTCATTCGCACCGTTTCCTTTCGCTATATGTCTCTCCACCACTCCCCTACACACCTTTTGAACTCTGTTCCCACACACTTCTCACCTGAAGAAGGGCTTATGCCCGAAACGTCGTCCCCCACCTACCCCAACTCTCCTGAGCGTGAATTTAATAAACATTTATCGTACTGCCTCTCTGTTCTGTCCCTGTTCAATTTTTCATTATATATATATATATATATATATATATATATATATATATATATATGAAAGACGTAAAATAAGAAAATTTTTAAAAATTAAAAATTAACTTACTTACTAAAATTTTCTTATTTTACGTCTTTCATATAATTGTTCTGCATCCCCCTGCATAGAACCACCTAGGTACTATGACATAACTTATGTATTTGCTAGCATTAGTGTACATCTGTACGCATATGTTGATAAATATACTAATTCGCTCTCTCTCTCTCTATATATATAATGTACATGTTTATTATACATATATGATATAATATTATAATATTATTATATTATATTATATATATTGGCAGATATATAGCTAAATATGACATGCCTAGCAATTCTGTAAAGGATTTAAAGCTACGTAGGAATGGTAAATGAGGGTAAGAACTATCAACGTTCCGGAATTGTATCTTAGCAAGAAGAAGAAGAAGAAGAAGAAGAAGAAGAAGAAGAAGAAGAAGAAGAAGAAGAAGAAGAAGAAGAAGAAGAAGAAGAAGAAGAAGAAGAAGAAGAATATATGTCCTGTGTATTGAGAAAATATCTTACGTTTAAATAATCGAACTCCTTCTTAACCAAAGTAATTGTTAAGGCTTATAAAGAAACCTGTCAAATAGAATCAATATCAATATTAGGATTATATCCCCAGCTGTTTGTCTCTTCCTAAAACTAATAATATCTTAATTGATAATAAATTGCTCCGTATTAGACTATAGTTATACGTTGCAGCGGACTAGTTACACATTGGGGGTTGTAACTATTGGGTTAATTTACCCGGTTGTTTCCGTCCGATATACAAAATGCCGCCACTATATCGCTTCCGATATACAAAATCCTCCCTTGGAAAAGAAATATGTGTTTAATAAAAGACAATTCAGATGATAATGATATTAAAAAGGAATCTGTCTGATTCGAATGTTCTCTGTGAAAGAGAAAGCCATTGTATTAATATCAGTAGAAGTAGAAGGTAAATAAAAGACGATCCTATCAAGAACGAACACCAATGTTTGGATGAAGAAAGGCTTATGAAGTATCACAACTCTGAAGTGAAAGAGGAGGAGGAAGACAAGAATATGGAAGAGGCGAACCCACGCACTATTTGCAGTTAGCAAATTTTCAAAGGCTTAGGGTAACCCGATGCTATTGTAAATGACAGCCAAGTTGTGTGTGACAGCTCACACCTATGCAGGTTTAACTGGCCCTCTCCAAGGTATATCTCGTTGGAGGTGTCTTGGGTGATTTAATGATAGGGACCCCAGTCCTATCAACTCATTTCTACAGCTGAGTAAACTGGAGCAACGTGAAATAAAGTGTCTTGCTAAAAAAAACAACACATCACCCGGTCCGAGAATTGAACCCAAAACCTTTCAATTGCAAGCCCAATGTTCTAACCACTAAGCCATGCACCTTCAGCAAGTTGGCTGCAACACCAAGTTGCCTGAAATGGTATAGAATCATTAACTACGTAGGTCTAAAGAGAATTGCTGGACCTCACAGCTGTGCCTTACTCTAATGATTTGGTCATAATGGCTCCCAATATTTTGTCAGCCATTAAATAGTTTGGAAAATATTTTTATTGGCATCGGCAAAAACAACAACAAATATATAAATTGAAACAATTTTGTGGAATGTCGCTCTGTTGACCACTGGCCGCTGGCTTTTGCCCCCTGATGTATATTTGCCCATCACTGTCTTTGACAACATTTAGCTGTTTTAACGGCTGTCCTAGCGATGAGCTTTCTCATTTTTATATGTATTTATATATAAATTAATTTTCTTTTAGTTATTAGTTCAACGTGAGAGCAACAAAATCTTCATAAAGATATAGCCTCTCTCATCTGAAAGTTAATTACAAAATATTGAAAATCTTATCTTAAACACAATCTCATATATGTACATAGCTTGGTCTTTTTAGAACATCGGTGGATCCATAAAAGATTTGTCAAACATCTACACACAAATCAAAGGTGAAAACCATTCGAATGCGAAAGTAAGAACTTGGAAAAGGTCAGAACATTTCACCAGCAAATTCTCACACATCAGACGGACAATTATTATATAGACATAACATAACACAGCAACATAGAAATACCATGTAGATGCAACATAACACAAAAACGGAAGAGACGCCATTATCTTTCATTTAAAGTGCTCAGTCCCAACAACATTCTTGCTGCACATAAAACAGCATTGACAACAACACAAAAACCAACATACCACAACCCAGAATGGTTAATATTACACACTGATATTGTTAATGTACAACTCATAAATGTAAAACAAAAATGACTGATAAGTTTCAGAAAGCCAGTACAATACGATAGAAATATCTAAAGGAGAAAAGGATGACAAAACAAAACAAAGTAATCATTTTACTCTGTATATTTCAACATTTCGGGGCTACTACAATGTTTTCAAATGTGAAACGAAGACGGTTCAAAGCAAAACAAACGACCAATATGTTCTTCGCTAACTGGTTTAAGTATCAAAATAAGCATGCGTTAAACCAGCTAGGGAAGAACATACCAAGCGTTTTTTTTTTTTTTTTTTTTTTTCAACCATTTTCGTTTCACATTAAGGTTAGCCCCGAAATATCATGTTGAAATATACTGGGTAAAACATTACTTGTTTTGTTTTATGTGTCATCCTTTACCCTTTATATATTTCTACCACATTGTACTGGCTTTCTGAATCTTAGTCATTTATTACATATCTCACAAACAGATTAAAGTTTAAGCAAAGAATCGCTGCTTTCACCCAAATAAATATTTTCTCTACGGTTCTTATATATTTGATATATATTTATCCTTATCGAGGCCTCTTTGGATTTTAGTCTTCAAATTTATTATTATTACTATATATATGTATATAGCAGTGAAGTATATCTCTAATGACTTGATTTTTTATTTCATTGTTTTAACTTATATCATGAGTTTGTTTTCCTTTTAATGTTTTATTGTTTTCCGGGATTTATCTTAACCTACAACATTTTCAACATATGCATTACATTGAGTTCTTCATACAGAATAGACGCCACAACTTACCGTGGATATCTGTGTGTATATATATATATATATATATAGTATAATTGAATATAAAAGAGAGATAACCACAGATATATGTGTTCAAATCGTAAGGGACCAGAATCGTATATATATATATTCAAATGTATTATTATTACTATATATATATATATAGTAATAATAATAAATTTGAAGACTAAAATCCAAAGAGGGCTCGATAAGGATAAATATATATCAAATATAGAAGAACTGTAGAGCAAATATTTATTAAAATAGCAGATTAAAGTTTAAGCAAAGAATCGCTGCTTTCACCCTTAACGGGATCTTCTGAAGATCCCGTTAAGGGTGAAAGCAGCGATTCTTTGCTTAAACTTTAATCTGTTATTTTAATAAATATATATATATATATATATATATATATATATATATATATATATATATATATATATATATATATATATATATATATATATATATAAATATATATATATATATTATATTTTTTTTTTTAACCTTATCATACCAACGTTTTGAAATTTAGTCATTTATTACATATCTTTCAATGTTTCGTATTAACTGTACTACTGTAAAAAAAAGGTTAGATTTATTAGATTACGACACTAACAGCTTAGACTATATGTATCTAATAAATCTTGATCGATTCACACGATATTAGTGTTGCAAATAACGAAGCTGCAACTAGTTTTAAGATGGTTAGAAGTTTTGAATCTAATACCAGTATGTATAACTTTTTAATTCCAATTTAAATTCCAGTTTAAATCTAACCCTGCAAGCAGGAACATTCTGGACAATAGCGGAAGACACAAAATGCTCAGACAGCCAGATTACACCTCAGAGAAAAAGATATTTCATATCAGATTTCACAGTGGGGTGATGAATTTCGGGTGGAGATAAGACATGTCTGGAATACCGAGTTTCAGGTGAAGTACCTAACACAGTAGGAGGTACTGGTTGTTCTCTCTAGCAAAGATTCCACCATTGTGGCTGCTAGCTGCAGCTGCGGTATACTACGCAAACTGAAGTGTACAACCTGTCGCTCTCTTCGTTCCTTGCCTTTCATTAACCCTTTAGCATTTAAACCGTCCAATCTGGCTAGAATTCGCTCAACATTTTCTGTTCAAACTGGCCATAACGAGATGCTCATACTGATTTTAGAGTATTTTTCTCAAAATAGATTTCATCTCATAGATTCGATATTATGTGAGATAATTATGTGAGGTAAAGCCTTTACCACAAAAATATAATAGTAAATATAGAGTAATGTAAATGCTAAAGGATTAAAGAGACAATTATTGCACATATATAATTTAAATGAAATTTACTGAATAAAGATTTTCCATTTCTTCTTCTGAAACTTTTGGAGTGGTAGGGGCATTTTTAACTTGATAGAGGTCATCCCTTCTCTGGGCGTGAACACAGCCAATTTCTTAGAGAGAGAGTGTGTGTGTGTGTGATAGAGAGGAAATGAGAAAGAGATATAGAACAAGACTCCACCCCAGTACCAGGTAGGGAACTTTTTATCGACATCGAAACGATAAAAGGCAAAGCTGACCTTGGCGGCATTTGAACTCAAAGAATACAGAGAGCCGACGCGAATTCGGTATAATATGATAGTCGAAGTTCTAACGACTCTGCCAATCTGCCACCGGATCGATTGTCCATCTAACTACCTACGTTTTAAATATACGCCTGTCTGTTCTACCAGAATAGACTAGGGCTAGCTACAGGTCAACTCTGAACTGTCGTGGCTCATGCGAAAGATACAAAGAGTTATTTTTAATTGTGTTATTTGTCTCTAGAAATAAATGATATCAGATAGAGAAGATAACATGTTGTGGGGACTTCTGAAACAATAAATGATTTACTCATTGACAATTATATCAACACGCTTGTCCAATAGTATTTGCATTCCATTGGTTCTATAGATTCTAGTGATATATCCAGCTGTGCATTCCATTCAATCTCGGTGTTACAGTGTATGCTTTATTATATTTTTCATTTCGTTATTTTTTTTTCAGATCAGTTTCCAGGTATGATATATATATATCCTGGTTGAGTAGTGTTTTCCTTTTCCTTTCACACACACACACACACACATACACACACACACATATATATATATATATACATATATATATATATATATATATATATATAGGGAATGTAATGTCCAGTTACTGTAGCTTCACCTGAGTGAACACTCAATGCGTAGTTTCGAGTAGGTATAGAGGTGTAGTACTATTATTATTATTATTATTATTATTATTATTATTATTGTTCTTTGAGACTCAGTCATTGATGTTAGTTAACTGCAAAGTTTGTTGAAATGAATATCAATCCACTACCTGCAGCCTCAGATATTCAGGACGTATCGGAGGGTTCTTGCTGTTCCCAGCAAGCATGCCTTTTGAAGCGTTCCAAAAAGCGTGGCGGGTCCAATTTTCTTTAACCATCCCTGGAAACTTTTTGAGATAGTCCCTAGTGCGCCTATGACAATCGGGACCACTTTGACTTCATGGCAGTTCCAAATCCTTTTTACCTCCCACTTTAAGTCCTGGTATCGGTTAATTTTTTCCCTCTCCTTCTCTTGCACTCTCGTGTCGAATGGGCAGGCCACATCCACAATCAGGCACGATCCTTTTCCTTGTCCAAAACCACCAGGTCAGGTCTATTGTGTTCCAGATATTATTATTATTATTATTATTATTACAGTTGCATTTATCTTGCTTTATGTTCATACGAGTTATCACCAAGTCACAACCAGTGACCTCAAGAGACAACACGGTCCGCCATGTTCAAGAAAGAACATACATATTCACACATGCATCTTTAGTGTTTAGACTTGTGATGTACTTATATTGACAGAATCTTCCTTAGTATATGGGCAGTTCCCATTAGTACTATCTTTTGTATTTCTCCTATACGCGGGTTTCCTGGGATTTGCGATATGTAATCATTAGACCCCTTAGGTATCATTCCCAGAGCGCCTACAACCACTGGTATTGTTTTAGTTCTCAATTTCCACATTTTTCCAATTTCTATATCCAGGTCCTTATACTTGCTCAATTTTTCAAATGTTTTTATAGATACATCCTTGTCTATTGGAACAGACATATCAATTAGCAGGCATACCCTCTTTTTAAAGTCCTTCAATATTATATCAGGTCTATTTGCATCTATTTTTCGGTCTGTTTGGATGCTAAAGTTCCACAAGATTGAGATGTGATCTTTTTCAAGTATGGGAGGTGGTTGATCCTCCCACCAATTCTTTTGATGGGGCAGGTCAAAATGCTTACACATTATCCAATGTATGTATTGTGCAGCTCTGTCATGCCTGTTTAGGTATTCGGTTGGAGCTATAGGACTGCACATTGAAATTATATGGTCAATGGTCTGTGGTTGTTTTTTGCATACACGGCATAATGGGCTGCACCCATTTTTTATTATGTTGGCTTGGTAATTTTTTGTTGGCAGACACTGATCTTGTGCTGATATAATCAGTCCTTCAGTCTCCGATTTCAGTCCAGAGGATGCCAACCACTGATTTTTTGTTGGCAGACACTGATCTTGTGCTGATATAATCAGTCCTTCAGTCTCCGATTTCAGTCCAGAGGATGCCAACCACTGATGGGTTAAATTTTGTCAACATCAGGATTGTTAGCTCGCTCTGGGTATTTTCCATACAGAGGCTTTTCTTGCCATTTCTTAGCCAGTTTCTGTAGCAGTTCTTTCTTTGCAGTTACTTTTACCTGCTTTGCTTTTTCTGTGTTTTCCATTTCAGCAGTAAATGGGACTTCTGAAATTTGTAGTCCATTACTGTATCTTTGTGCATCTTTTGTAATGGAATATGATCTTTTGATGCTTTCGTGTTTCAAAACGAGTTTGATCATCCAATCATGTGATTCCCTTAGATATGTAGATAATCCAATTGTTGCAGTTTTCAACGCAATGTCTAACTGGATTAACCCACGTCCTCCTTCTTTCCTAGGGAGATATATTCTATCTATATCTGCCTTAGGGTGATGCATTCTGTGCATGGTTAAGAATTTTCGAATTTTTGTATCGAGCCTACGGATCTCTGTGCTTGACCAGTTGATGACATTGTAACTGTAGGTTACTACTGGTATGGCAAGCGTGTTTATGGCATCGATCCTATTCCTTGCATTCAATTCCGTTCTTAAGATTGCTCTTACTCTGCGGTAACATTCCTTCCTTATCCTTTCCCTCATTGTCGAGTGCTTGATTCCGTCTCCTTCACAAACACCTAGATATTTGTAAGTTTCTCTTATCACGTTCCCCCGATCAAGATTAATGTCTGAACTCTTCAGCAGCTTTCCTCTGGTGAACGTTGCTTTGGCGCATTTATCTAGTCCAAACTCCATTTTAATGTCTTCACTGAACTGCTCCACAGTGGATAATAGCCCTTGCAATTGTTCATCATTTTTTGCAAATAGTTTCAGGTCATCCATGTAGAACAGGTGATTAATGGTTTTGTCATAGACTTTATATCCATGTTTTGTTTCATTGAGCATTTTACTTAATGGTATAAGTGCGATGCAGAATAAAAGCGGTGATAAAGAGTCACCCTGAAAAATTCCACAATTAATATTAACTTCTCCAGCTTCCAGTGATTTTGTTTCACTATTCAAAAGGAGTGTCGTTTTCCATGTCTCCTGACAACGGGGAATATTTTGAAAATCTCTAAACATTTTTCAATCCAACTGTGTGGCAAACTATCGAATGCTTTTTTATAATCTATCCAAGCAATCGATAGATTTTTGCGTCTATTATGACAATCTTCCAGTATCATTTTGTTAACCAAAAGCTGATCCTTACAGCCATATGAGCCTCGTTTACACCCTTTCTGCTCAATGGGAAATAGGTCATTTGTTATCAGGTGGTCATATGTGTATTCAGTTAGGACTGATGTTAAAATTTTATACATTGTGGTCAAGCAAGTTATCGGTCTGTAATTTTTGGGATTGTTTGTCTCATCATTCTTCGGAAGCAGGAATGTAATGCCGTTAACTAGCCATGATGGTATCTTTTCTGGCTCCTTAACTATTTCATTGTAAAGTTGGGCTAACAGCTCATGAGACTCTGTGAAGGCATTTATCCAAAAGTTTTGTATTTTGTGTTTTCCTGGGGATTTCCATTTGCTGGTTTTTCTTAGAGCCAAGCGCAACTGTTCAACTGTTATATTTTCCCATATTTGTTCCTCAAGGTGAGCTGTATCTTTCATTTGTCTGTCTATCCATGGGGCATGTATGTTATGAAATTTTTCTTCGGCCCAGATCTTTTCCCAGAATTCTTGCACTTCCTCCTTGGGTGGTATTGATTTAGCAGTTATTGTTGACTTACCAATTTTTCTGTAGAATGTTTCTTTGGTTGTTTTTGAACATATTATTGTCCTTATAGAATCTAGATCGTTTTTCAAAGCGCCTTATACGAGCAACTTTGGCCGACACTTTTTGCTTGATTATTTCTATCAGCATGTCTATGTCACATGTTGATTTTATACTGTACTTTTTTTTCAATTTTCTAAGTTTAGTTTGTTTAACATGTTCACCTACTTTATAGTTTGTTAAAATTTCTATGTCAGATCGGAGAAGGTTTATTTGGCGATTGATGTTCTCTTGCCAAGTAGATTTCTTGTGGGAATTCCTTTGTTTTTTCATCTTCACTCCACATAAGTGAGTGGTGACTTTAGCCGATGCATAATAGAGATAATTTAAATCAGTAATGTTTAGTTTGTTTGTGATGATAATGTTTTTGAGAATTATGTTAGTCTTGTGTATTATCTTTTGGTTCTGTTTGGAGTTCTGGATCTTAGGGAGGGTGTCTCGTTGCCCCATGTCAGATTCTTTCATTTTCATCCATTCGATCATAATTTCATCCTTCAAGTTGGCAAGTTCATTCTCATTCATTTCTTTATCATTTACGATCTCATTATTTTCATTTGGAGTTTCATCCTGAGCATGCACTCCCTGCACTTTTTCGATTCTTTCTTTAATTTGTTCTGTTGCCAGTGATTCCGCCCCAACCCTGGGATTCGAAGTGTTACAGTTTACCTCGTTTTCACTGACACATCTTTCATTTTCCCTTCGCTGACTTTGTGCCAATAGCTTGATCTGATCAATTTCTATATCAGTTAGTAACTTTTTTCTTACAATATTTCTTCGTATATTGGCTAGTTTGTTACTGTCAATATAGCCTCTGTTTTCGGGATGTTTCTTTTTCCAGTTGATATATGTCTGTTCTGTATTCGATGTATTTGATGGGTAGTACATGGCAGTGTAGAAAGCCCCAAGGACTTCTTTATTATCTTCCCTTGACCATTTTTCTCTCTTTTTCTTTGGATTTCTTGGTGGTGAGCATGGAGGGCCAACAGTAGGAGTATTCCGGTTATGGGAGGTCTCCAGTTCCGAAGTGATGGGAAGGTTTGAACCATTAGCTGATTTTTCGACCCCAGTCTGGTTCCTCTCTGAGGGACGCGGCCCTTTTTTACCCGGGTGACGGCCGATCCGGTATGAGATTTTATCATTAGACATTTACTTTATTTTGTCGCGTTTTATCCTTATCCGCCAAGGGGTAATCATTTCGTGTTACCACTTCTAGAACGAGTGTCAACCAAGACTAGAGGGGTCGTTCTCCCCTAGAGACACGGCTATTCCCCGCCGGCCGCCATCCCGGTATTTCTTGGTCACGGGGTTTTCTTTTTGTTGTTTTTTTTTAAATTGTTATTATCATGAGTGGTTCCTTAATGTGAGCATTGCGTGGCTTAAGAATGAAATTATTAATAACTGTCTCCACTCCAGGCACAAAACCAGCAATCACCCAGTGCATTACAATAATATAATATACTTTTTGTTGTAGTTGGCTGTTATTGTTGTTGGCTATGTCGGTGGTGGTGCCGGGGCTTTTTATATTGTTGGTGAGGAAGGGGTGAGCCAGCAGTCCCATAGTTGTTGATGTTGACGTTTGGCCGGTGGCCAGGTCACTAAGTCAATCTATTTATATCTTTTGCTAGCCTCTCCCTTGTCTAGTGATACCGCCACCTTCCCCTTTCTCTCTCAAGTTAACAGGGGAATAGTGGTGGTAGCAATGAAGGAGTGGTGGCGGCGGCGATTATTATTATTATTATTATTATTATTATTATTATTATTATTATTATTATTATTATTATTACAGCTGCATTTATCTTGCTTTATGTTCATACGAGTTATCACCAAATCACAACCAGTGACCTTAAGAGACAACAAGGTCCGCCATGTTCAAGAAAGAACATACATACTCACACATGCATCTTTAGGTGTTTAGACTTGTGATGTATTTATATTGACAGAATCTTCCTTAGTATATGGGCAGTTCCCATTAGTACTATCTTTTGTATTTCTCCTATACGCGGGTATCCTGGGATTTGCGATAAGTAATCATTAGACCCCTTAGGTATCATTCCAAGAGCGCCTACAACCACTGGTATTGTTTTAGTTCTCAATTTCCACATTTTTCCAAATTCTATCTCCAGGTCCTTATACTTGCTCAATTTTTCAAATGTTTTCATAGATACATTCTTGTCTATTGGAACGGACATATCAATTAGCAGGCATACCCTCTTTTTAAAGTCCTTCAATATTATATCAGGTCTATTTGCATCTATTTTTCGGTCTGTTTGGATGCTAAAGTTCCACAAGATTGAGATGTGATCTTTTTCAAGTATGGGAGGTGGTTGATGCTCCCACCAATTCTTTTGATGGGGCAGGTCAAAATGCTTAAACATTATCCAATGTATGTATTGTGCAGCTCTGTAATGCCTGTTTAGGTATTCGGTTGGAGCTATAGGACTGCAAATTGAAATTATATGTTCAATGGTCTCTGGTTGTTTTTTACATACACGGCATAATGGGCTGCATTCATTTTTTATTATGTTGGCTTGGTAATTTTTTGTTGGCAGACACTGATCTTGTGCTGATATAATCAGTCCTTCAGTCTCCGATTTCAGTCCAGAGGATGCCAACCACTGATGGGTTAAAGTTTTGTCAACATCAGGATTGTTAGCTCGTTCTGGGTATTTTCCATACAGAGGCTTTTCTTGCCATTTCTTAGCCAGTTTCTGTAGCAGTTCTTTCTTTGCAGTTACTTTTACCTGCTTTGCTTTTTCTGTGTTTTCCATTTCAGCAGTAAATGGGACTTCTGAAATTTGTAGTCCATTACTGTATCTTTGTGCATCTTTTGTAATGGAGTATGATCTTTTGATGCTTTCTATCCAAGCAATCGATAGATTTTTGTGTCTATTATGACAATCTTCCAGTATCATTTTGTTAACCAAAAGCTGATCCTTACAGCCATATGAGCCTCGTTTACACCCTTTCTGCTCAATGGGAAATAGGTCATTTGTTATCAGGTGGTCATATGTATATTCAGTTAGGACTGATGTTAAAATTTTATACATTGTGGTCAAGCAAGTTATCGGTCTGTAATTTTTGGGATTGTTTGTCTCATCATTCTTCGGAAGCAGGAATGTAATGCCGTTAACTAGCCATGATGGTATCTTTTCTGGCTCCTTAACCATTTCATTGTAAAGTTGGGCTAACAGCTCATGAGACTCTGTGAAGGCATTTATCCAAAAATTTGGTACTTTGTCTTTTCCTGGGGATTTCCATTTGCTGGTTTTTCTTAGAGCCAAACGCAACTGTTCAACTGTTATATTTTCCCATATTTGTTCCTCAAGGTGAGCTGTATCTTTCATTTGTCTGTCTATCCATGGGGCATGTATATTATGAACTTTTTCTTCGGCCCAGATCTTTTCCCAGAATTCTTGCACTTCCTCCTTGGGTGGTATTGATTTAACAGTTATTGTTGACTTACCCATTTTTCTGTAGAAGTTTCTTTGGTTGTTTTTGAACATATTATTGTTCTTATAGAATCTAGATCGTTTTTCAAAGCGCCTTATACGAGCAGCTTTGGCCGACACTTTTTGCTTGATTATTTCTATCATCATGTCTATGTCACATGTTGATTTTATATTGTACTTTATTTTCAATTTTCTAAGTTTAGTTTGTTTAACAAATTTCTATGTCAGATCGGAGAAGGTTTATTTGGCGATTGATGTTCTCTTGCCAAGTAGATTTCTTGTGGGAATTCCTTTGTTTTTTCATCTTCACTCCACATAAGTGAGTGGTGACTTTAGCCGATGCATAATAGAGATGATTTAAATCAGTAATGTTTAGTTTGTTTGTGATGATAATGTTTTTGAGAATTATGTTAGTCTTATGTATTATCTTTTGGTTCTGTTTGGAGTTCTGGATCTTAGGGAGGGTGTCTCGTTCCCCCATGTCAGATTCTTTCATTTTCATCCATTCGATCATAATTTCATCCTTCAAGTTGGCAAGTTCATTCTCATTCATTTCTTTATCATTTACGATCTCATTGTTTTCATTTTGAGTTTCATCTTGAGCATGCACTCCCTCCACTTTTTCGATCCTTTCTTTAATTTGTTCTGTTGTCAGTGATTCCGTCCCAACCCTGGGATTCGAAGTGTTACAATTTACCTCGTTTTCACTGACACTTGTTTCATTTTCCCTTCGCTGAGTTTGTGCTAATAGCTTGATCTGATCAATTTCTATATCAGTTAGTAACTTTTTTTTTACAATATTTCTTCGTATATTGGCTAGTTTGTTACTGTCAATATAGCCTCTGTTTTCGGGATGTTTCTTTTTCCAGTTGATATATGTCTGTTCTGTATTCGATGTATTTGATGGGTAGTACATGGCAGTGTAGAAAGCCTCAAGGACTTCTTTATTATCTTCCCTTGACCTTTTTTCTCTCTTTTTCTTTGGATTTCTTGGTGGTGAGCATGGAGGGCCAACAGTAGGAGTATTCCGGTTATGGGAGGTCTCCAGCTCCGAAGTGATGGGAAGGTTTGAACCATTAGCTGATTTTTCGACCCCAGTCTGGTTCCTCTCTGAGGGATGCGGCCCTTTTTTACCCGGGTGACGGCCGATCCGGTATGAGATTTTATCATTAGACATTTACTTTATTTTGTCGCGTTTTATTCTTATCCGCCAAGGGGTAATCATTTCGTGTTACCACTTCTAGGACGAGTGTCAACCAAGACTAGAGGGGTCGTCTTCCCCTAGAGACACGGCTATTCCCCGCCGGCCGCCATCCCGGTATTTCTTGGTCACGGGGTTTTCTTTTTTGTTGTTTTTTAAATTGTTATTATCATGAGTGGTTCCTTAATGTGAGCATTGCGTGGCTTAAGAATGAAATTATTAATAATATAATATACTTTTTGCTGGAGTTGCCTGTTATTGTTGTTGGCTATGTCGATGGTAGTGCTGGGGCTTTTTCTATTGTTGGTGGGGAAGGGGGGAGCTAGCAGTGCCATAGTCGTTGACGTGTGGCCGGTGGCCGGGTCACTAAGTCAATCTATTTATATCTTTTGCTAGCCTCTCCCCTGTCTAGTGATACCGCCACCTTCCCCCTTCTTAAGTTAACAGAAGGTATATTATTATTATTATTATTATTATTATTATTATTATTATTATTATTATTATTATTATTATTATTATTATTATTGGCGACCTACTTAGTAAATCGTATCATCGTGAGCTCCGCAAAGGTTTGTTATTTCCGTTTGTTAAAAATTGCCATTTATGGAAAATTTTATTGTTAACTGTTTATAAGCACACATACATTGTTTTCCGAAAAGGACACCCAAAAAGATTGGGGCCTTGTGCCCAAAATTTTAACTTTTATTATTATCAAAAAATTTCTTTGAAAAAAAATGGCTACTTCACCTCTGCACGAAGCAGCTGAAAGCCTTCCTCACAAAATAACACCTCACACCGACACCACCATTGTAAATGTTACTACGTTTGCCAACACAAAAAAAAATATAAGCAGTAGCAATATTTTAAATTTGTCTCAGGCAGACATTCATTTCCCGCCATTACCAATGACTGCAGGTGTTAAAGCCTCCACCACCACCACCACCGCGACAACCACCACCACCACCACCACCGCGACAACAGAAACAAAAGAAGAAAAAAATAAATTAACTCGTGATGTCGAAATGAAATCAAGCAAAATGGACTCTTCCCCACCAAAGACGACTGACGTCACCACCACCACAACTGAAACTAAAATTAATATTAACACAAATAACGATAGCAACAACAACAACAATGACATTATAAACCCCCCCCCCCTCAGTTTCGCCAGAGTGGCAAAACAATTCGAAGCATTCACGGTATCTCAAGAGGATTTAGAAAATGCCAAACAAATGGTAAAGAAAGATGGGTACAGGGTCACCCTCACCCCCCCCACCTAATAAAATGGAGCATCGGCGCCTATGCACCGTGTCGTATAGAACAATAAATGTAAAATCGTGCCGAGTGGAACGGGCATCCGAGTCCCAAATCCAAAAAGCTTTGGGACATGTGTGGGCAAGAAAAACCCACATCAGACGTGGGTAAAAGTATGGAACCGTGGATGTGTTCTTTGAAACACCAGAGGAGACTAGAGAACACTCCATGGCCCCATTAAAAAGTGACGACTTCACACTCGTCCCAAGCTATTGTGGCCAGAGACTCGTAAAGATCAGGGTGACCCACGTTCCACCGGCCATCGAAATTCCCTGGCTAATAGCGGTTGTCCTCGCCGGCATCGAAACCAACACGAAAATAATAGCAATAGCAAAAGAAAAGCAGGAAAACTGGTCCGGATCTGGGATGGAGCTCCTAATCCAAGCGGACCAAAAAAGCATTGAGGAGATCCCAGAGGTAATAGACCTCACTGACGGCAGCCACCTCACGGTAATTGTCGAGGGCAGAAGACCTAAGTGTGTCGTTTGTGGTGAAGGAACCCACCTAAGAGCTTTCTGCCCTCAGGCTAAAAGATTGAGGCCACCTCTCCTACCCACCCCAGTGACACAACCATCAACACCACCAGTAGCAGAGATGGCAACAACAACTGTAGCAGCAACAACAGAAGCAACTATAACAGCAACAACCCCAGCAACAGTAGCAAAACCAACACCACCACCACCCAACGCTTCAGAACTAGCACCAGCGCCTACACCATCCACCACACCACAACCAAAACTAACGGCTGTGGAGGATTTTCCACTCCCCGGCCTATCACAACTGGAGACAGATTGTGACGACGAGGAGTGGGAAACGATATCCGGAAAAAAAAAAAGAAACCAAAAAAGAAAAAATTCTCTTCCTTCCCCCTCCAAAAACAAAATACAGAGGGAAACAAATAAACTAAGAAACAAAAAAGTTAGGACAGATATGCCACCATCCACACCAGCATCACCAACCCCATCAACCCAAACACCAACACCATCACCATCATTAACTCCAACACCACCATCACCTACACCACAAAAGTCACCAAAATGCGAAACAGAAACAAACCCACAACAAACGCAAACAAAACAAAACAACCAAAACGATACACACTACACAGCATTAAATTTGAACAACAAGCAATTATTACACTACATCCAACACAACACCAGCATCACAGAAAAAGACTACACAACAACCCCAAAATTCACACCACCTCCACACATACAAATCACTCGCATCACACTGCAAACGTACATGACACTAAAACAAAAATTCCCCAAAGATATCGGAGACTTCCGACAAGCACTCTCCAGGAGGATTTATAAGGACATCCTTCCTGAGGAGGCCACAAGCAGTGAAAAGGATGGAAAAACCGTCCTTCCCCTACGAGAAGTAAGGTAAGTGGTCTTTTCCATCTTTTCCACTCCTTTTCAACATGACCTCACTCAGAATAGGCAGCATAAATGCGCGTGGCTTGGGGTCGTCATGGCAGCAGGGCCACCTGCTCAACGACCTCAGGTCACTAAACATAGATGTAGTGGCCATCAGCGAGACCAGAATCTCCGAAGCACAGGCTTTCGCACCGATCTTCGGCGGCTACGATGTGTACGCATCTCCCAGCCGTCCGGGATCGGGGGGAGGAGTTGCTGTGCTTTTTCGGAGAGGTTTGGATCTTGCCATACGGGCCATCTTCCTGGACCCAGAAGGTAAGTTGGTGATGCTGGACGTGACCAGCGGAGTCGGGCAAGCTTTCAGGTTAGTGGCCGTCTATGCCCCGACAGGAGCAGGGCGGCCTGATTTCTTCCGGCGTCTGGAGACCTTTCTTGGAACGTCCCGCTCTTTAGTGTTAGTGGGCGACTGGAACGGGATCTTAGATGCACGCTGGGATTGTGTGGGATTAGTGGATAGGGAAGGAGAGTGCAAGAGTCTCACCAACCTGCTCAGACGTTTTGAACTGTCTGGCAGGTACCGAATGGATTTCCCGAATGTACCAATGTGGACTTGGACAAATCGCATAGGGTCATCCAGATCATATCTAGATAGAGTATTTTGTAGGGAAATAGATAGGTCTAGCATAGGCTGTCCACAATTCAAGATAGTCAGCTACACGGACCACAAATTCGTGATCTGTGTGCTTGACTTAGATAGGCTTCATAGGCGAGGACCCGGCTACTGGAAGCTAAACGCGTCCTTACCAGCGCGCAAGGCCTACAGAGACCGGATTAGCGAACTAGTTAAGCGGGCGTTGACGGGGGCCATCGTCAACAACAAGTGGTGGTTTGCTCTGAAAAGAGCAATTAGAATAGAGTCCATTAGGTTTAGTAAGACTTTAGCAATAGAGAAAAATAGAGCAGAGGGAGAACTAGTTAGAAAATTAGATGAGGCGCTTAGCAAAGGCATCGCGACCGACGTACTTGTGGCGAAATTGGCCCTTGACCAATTCTTCAATGCAAAGCACGAAGGCTGCGTTGTCAGAGCTAGGGTGCGTGCTCTCAGACACGAGGGGACGAAAGCCGTTCAATGGGCCCGAGTGGCGGAGGCGCGTCGTGGCAACAAAGCCACGATCTGGTCTTTGGTGGACCACGACGGGCGCATGCTACTCGATCCCAGGCAAATGTGTGAAGCTTTTCAGCGACACTTCGCTCAACTGTTCGGGGGCAGTGGCGGGCCGGATCGAGGGATGGACTTTAGTGTCTACCTCGACGGACTGCCGCGGCTTTCGGCCACTGAGGCGGAGTGTTGCGAAAAGCCGATAACAACCGCTGAAGTACGGGATGCAATGACTAGTTGCACAAGGGGTAAATCGCCTGGTTTGGATGGTCTGCCCTATGAACTTTACGTACAAATGCCAAACTTGTTCGGAGGCCTCTTGGCGGACGTCTACTGCAACTGGCAACAGAACGGGAGAATTCCCAGCTCTGTGAGCCGAGGAGCGGTGGCGCTGCTGAGAAAGGATCCGAACAAGGGGGATAACATAGATAATTTTAGGCCCATAACTCTGCTAAACACAGAGTTCAAGATTTTGGCCAAGGTGCTAGCAAAGAGGTTGGCGCTTGTCGTTGGTGGTCTGGTGGGAGAGGCACAGACATGCGCCATTCCCGACAGATCTATCCACGACAACCTCCACCTCATGCGATACATCGTAGAGAGGGTAGCTAGGGAACCTGGCAAGGGTGGGTCTTTGATCAATTTAGATCAATCGAAAGCCTTCGATAGGGTCGACCATCGTTACCTAGCGGCAGTCCTGAGGACGGCTGGCTTTGGGTCCGTTTTCAGAGGCTGGATCGCTGCCATGCACAGCGACATCTGCTCTGTAGTGAGAGTGAACGGTCACCTTTCGGAACCGTTCAACATCATGCGCTCGGTCCGCCAAGGATGTCCCCTCTCGTCCCTATTGTACGTATTGACTCTCGAGCCATTACTGCACAAACTGGAGACGTTGAGGGGGGTCCCGCGCGAACTAGGATGCGGAAGATCCGTGTCAGCATATGCGGACGATGTCACCGTAGTGGTGTCGAACGCCAAACACATCGAGGCGATCGGCACTACACTAAGAGAATACGAAGCGGTGACAGGAGCAATGATCAACCAGGAAAAGTCAGTGGGCCTGCAGCTCGACACCTGGAGAGGCAGGTCCATGCCGTCCAACAGCGTCGTCGGGCGCTGGACGGACGGACCGGTTAAATTGCTAGGGGTCTGGTTCGGTCCAGACCTCCAGACGGACAAAAACTGGGACGAGGTGACGAGCTGGGTGGCTTCTCTCACCCAGAAATGGGCCGAGAGGAAGCTATCCCTGAAAGGTCGAGCGGAGGTGGCGAATGCGTACATCGCATCCGTCATCTACTACCGCCTGACCGTCGTACCTTGTCCTAAGCCCCGCCTGACTGCGCTAGAGCGTTTGCTGTTTCGCTTCTTGTGGAAGGGACGCGCTCCGATGGTCAGGCGGTCCATCTGCTGTCAACACCCACTACGTGGAGGGCTGGGCATGCCGTGGCTGATGATGCGCAGACACGCGCTCAGGCTACGACATCTCCACCTCTTCCTCGACGGTGATCAGGTGTGGTCGCCGTTTGCTAGACACGTTTTTCCCCAGCTCGTCTCCTTGACGGAGCTGCAGTCCTGGGGCAAGCGAAGACCGAGAGGGAGCGCTTGGAGACTGGAATGTCTTCAGGCGCTCACAGCCCTCGACCAATCGGGCAATGTGATCGGTGGAAACTCCACCTTGGCGTTCTATAGGGGATTAGTGGAGGGGAAGAGCGACGACGTACTTGGAGAAACTCTAGGCGTCGACGAAAATCAACTAGCCAATCTCTTCGGAAGGACTTTCGGGCCGGGGCCTATGGACAACTTCCAGAAATCCCTGGCCTGGCAGTGCTACCGAGGAGCTTTGCCAGTTCGGGATAAACTCTACAGGCATGGAGGTGCCGTCAGCCGGGCATGTCCGAGATGCGCGCAGGGCGACGAAACCGTCCTGCACGCACTCGTCCAGTGTCCGAGCATTGCTGACTTGTGGGTTTATGTCGAACACCTGCTGTCACGTGTAGGACGGATCCAGCTATCAGCTGAGTCCATCGTGAGGATTGCCCCTCCCCCTTCCTTTAGCCTGGAAGGGCAGGCAGTTTTTATCTGTCTGGTGGCCATGGCGAAAGAGATAGTATGGTGGACACGTTTGAAAGGGCTGAAGACGAGCACTTACCTCTTCGGTGATGCCCTGATTAACTTTTTCAAATTTCATTTGAAAAGGAAAATCAGGGTAAAGAGGGAAGTGCTCTCTTCCCAGCATTTTGTTGAAAGATGGGTGAGAGAAGCAAGTATGGCCCGAATGAATGGGCCTTCTCTGAGTATGTGTCTGTAAATTAAAGGTGGAAAACTGGGAGAGGGCACTTGCCCTGGTGGTCAGGGCCACTGTGGTCTTTTAATGGGCTTTCTCCACAAATGTCCCTTGGAAGTCTCCCCCCTATTGGGGAATTTTTCTTTGTTATTTTATTTCAACCTCTGTTTTTTTACACGCAGAAATGCCCATTTCTACCGTCCTGTATTGTCCTGTACTGTCCTTAATGTCTACTTTATGTGAACCCTTGTGGTTAATAAAGAAAACATTATTATTATTATTATTATTATTATTATTATTATTGTTATTATTCCTTGAATCTCAGTCATTGATGTTGGTTAATGGAAAGTCCGTTGGAATGAATATCAAGCCACTACCTGCAGCCTCAGATATTCAAGACGTATCGGAGGGTTCTTGCTGTTCCCAGCAAGCATGCCTTTTGAAGCGTTCCAAAAAGCGTGAAGGGGCCGATTTTCTTTAACCATCCCTGGAAACTTGTGGAGATAGTCCCCAGTGCGCCTATGACAATTGGGATCACTTTGACTTCATGGCATTTCCAAATCCTTTTTACCTCCCACTTTAAGTCCTGGTATCGGTTAACTTTCTCCCTCTCCTTCTCTTGCTCTCTCGTGTCGAATGGGCAGGCCACATCCACAATCAGACACGATCTTTTTTCTTTGTCCACAACCACCAGGTCAGGTCTATTGTGTTCCAGTTTCTTGTCTGTCTGTATCCTAAAATCCCACAGCACCTTCACCTGATCGTTTTCTAACACCGACTCTGGCCTATGCTCATACCATTTCTCAGAATGTGGTAAATTGGTAAATTGTTTACTTTGCACAGGTGCCAGTGGATCACCCTGCCCATCACATCATGTCTCCAGCCCTTATAGTGGGTCTGGGCTAGGTGTTTACACTCGGATACAATGTGAGCCACAGTCTCCTCTCTCTCTCCACAGATCCTGCACAGTGGGCTAGCCTCCTCCTTGTAAATATGGTGTTTCAACCACTTCGTTTTGAGGGCCTGCTCCTGCGCAGCCATTAACATTCCTTCTGTAGCCTTTTTGAGGTCTCCTCTTTTCAACCAGTTCCATGTCTGTGGATCTCTAAATTCAGTTTTCTCAAAGAAGGTACTATGAAGGGATTTTCCCTGAAGGCTGCTCTTTCTCCTTGATGTTATTTCCTCCTTGGACATCCCCTGGCTTATTGTCCCCTCCTTCAGTACAGTTCTGAGTATTGGCTCCTTACTATCAGTCACGTATTTGTATAGGTTGTTTTTATCCATCTGAACACAGTCCTCTATGCTGATAAGACCTCTTCCACCCTCATATCTCCTTAGGTAGAGTCTATCGACATCACTCCTCTTGTGGAACATGTTGTAGATAGTCAATAGCTTCCTAGTCTTCCTATCCATTTCTTTTTGTTCAGCAACATTCCATCTCAGAATTCCCATACTGTACCTAATAATAGACACAGCTCGGGAATTTACTGCGCTTATGGCATTTCTGCTGTTCAGATGTGACTTCAATACGCTCCTTATTCTCCTAATGTATTCAGTTCTTAACAATTCCTTCATTTTTTTGTTCTTTATGCCATCAGCCTCCAGAACGCCCAAATACTTGTATCCTTCCTCAGAGTCAATTTCCTTTATCATCCCACCTGTTGGTATCTGGATTCCGTTACTTCTGCTCAACCTACCCCTCCTCGTCACAATGACTCCACACTTACTAATACCAAACTACATACATATATCACTGCTGAAAATACGGACAGTATCAACAAGCACATCCAACTCCTTCTCACTCTTCCCGAAGAGCTTAAGATCGTCCATGAAGAGGAGGTGACTGATGGTAAGCTCTCCCTTTCCCAACTTGTAACCTGCTCTCACTTTTCGCAGCATAATGGTCAAGGGCATCAGGGCAAGGACAAACAACAGAGGGGACAGTCTATCTCACTGGAAGATACCTCTCTTGATCTTCACGCTTCCCAAGGATTCTCCAGTTGATGTCAACTCTGTCTCCCAGGACCCCATACTCCTGCCCAGCAACTGTCTGATGTTATCTGCCACCTTGAAGATCTCCAGGCTTTTGGTGATCCAAGAATGAGGCACCATGTCAAATGCCTTTCTGTAGTCTATCCATCCCATGGCAAGATCAGTGTGTCTCCTCCTGCAATTCCCCATTACCATCTTATCAATAAGTAACTGGTCCTTTGTACCACGTGACTTCTTTCGGCATCCTTTCTGTTCGTCCGGTAACAAGTTGTTTGTGTGGAGGTGATGGTAGATTTCCTCAGACACAATGCTCGTCAACAGTTTCCACATTACGGTCAGACATGTGATAGGTCTATAGTTGGTAACATCATTACCCTTGATTCGGTCTTTCATTATCAGAACTGTGGTACCTATTGTCAACCACTCTGGCACCTCACCCGACACCAAGCAGTCATTGAACATGGCTGTCAGTTTCGGGTGGAGGGATGTTAAATTTTTAATCCAATACCCCTGCACACCATCTGGGCCTGGTGATTTCCAGTTGGTTAGTTTTTTGGCCTGCCCCTTAAGAGTTTCAACTGTGATACTCAAATCAGTTTGTTGGTGTGCCTGCTCAGCGATCTCCCTCTGTACTGTCTCAATCCACCCTGCCTGGTCATTATGTCTAACATCCTGCTCCCATATTCCTCTCCAGAATGTTTTAGTTTGTTCCGCCTCAGGGATCAAGTCGTTGCTTCTTTCTTTCCCCTCAAGCTGTCCAAACAGCATCTTCTGGTTGTTGTCGAACATGCGGTTCTGTTTATACTGACTGACTCTGTACTCGTATCGCCTGATTTTTGCACTCTTTGCTACAATGCGTTGCTTCAGTTCCTCTATGATAATATTTAGCTTTTTCCTCCTAGTTTAGTACTTTATTTCCAGTCTATTTTTAGTGCCTATGTTTTTTAGTGTCCCATTCAGTAGTGACTCAAGCTTTCCTATGTCATTTCTCATTTCCTTGATTTGACCACTCAGTCGTTTCTTCCACCAAGGCTCTGCTCTTTCTTGTCTGTTGTTTCCTCTCGCTTTTATACCAAGTAGTTTCCTCACCGTATTTGCTGTTGCTTTGAGGATATTGTTGCACTGGTGAAGGCTCCTCGCCTCAAGGTATGGTATGACTTTGTTTACCTTAGCTGTTGTTTCTTTTAACTTTTTCCTGTCTACAAATCTTAGGTTCATAGGTCTCCCACTATCATTGTTCAATTCATCTACCACTAAATTTGGGATGTCAACCGAATCTTGTCCTAGCCCGTCAGCATTCATCTCCTCAGTGGCCGTATCTCTGTTCCAGGTATTATTTATCTCAGTATTCAGATCATTGTCTGCTTCGGGTGGTTCCTCCGTTCTCTCGACATCTTCACCTTCATTTCCCACTGGCTCGTTTGTCTGGCATACTACACCCTCCATCTCCAAGCTATTCTCTCTGCTCAGTTCCTCCAGTTCCAGCTCGCTTATCCAACCATTAGTTCTTATTACCCGAGCCTGCCCGGCCAATTTTTGTTCATCTAATTTAAATAGACCAATCTCGTTCCAGATGTTATGCATCCGTCTCCTATAGCCCCTCTCCTTGGGGTTACTTTTCAGGTAACATTGCATAACAGTTCTATTCAATTCTTTCGTCCAGTTGGTTCTGGCCCCTTTCCTTCTTCTTCTTCCTCCAACACCAGCAGTATTTGGTTGACAGTCAGGTTCCTGCTACTGAGCCAGGGAGCACCTGTTGGGTGAGAGTCTCTCACATGACGTTCTAGTCTCCATTTCACCGTTATTCGAACTGTTTAGGTTCGATATTTAAACACTCTTATCGAGGATTGGCGAATGTATGGTTACATAGCCATCTGTGGATTCACCGTCTCCGGTGGTTGCGCCGCTCCACTTGGCTCTTGTGTGGCATTATCACCACGCTGTAGACGAACACAAATAAACAAACAAACACACAGGCAGAAAAAATCCCAAAAATGGATAAGCATAAGTTTCATTGTAATGTAGTGTTCGAATGTCTGACTTAGTTTTTCCCTTCTCTTCTCTGTCCGTCCGCTTGTTTCTCTCTTCATTCTTATTTTCTTTACGTTTTTTTTTGTTTTGTTTTTTGTTTTTGTTTTTCTCTGTTTGTTTTTCTCGTTTTTTGCTGTTGTTGCTGTGCTGCTTTGGTTTTGATGTTTGTTTTTTCTTTTTTCTTTTGAGTCTATCTATATATTTTGATGCCTTCCTCTTTTTTAGTAGGAATTCTATAATGTGGTGGCAGCAACTAGCAGGAAGCAATGGGAGATAATAGCGGCGGTAGCGATACTGAGACAGTGGTGGTGGTGATGTCGATACCGAGGCAGTGGTGGTGGTGATGTGGTCGTATTACTGTAGTGATGGTGTTGTAGCGGTGGTAGCAATGAAGGAGTAGTGGCGGCGGTGATGGGATAGTGGTAGTAATGATGGCAGTAGTGATGGTGTTGTAGCGGTGGTAGCAATGATGGACTGACGTCCGTTCGGTGAATCTATGGGGTTAGTCGCGTATATGTGTTGACCTAAATTCCCTTAATGTTGGGATTAAACATTTTGTTAAGACTTGGGATAATAATAATAGTATTTATTATTATGTTGAGATTGGTTGTGGTGGTGGTGAAATTGCCGTTTTCTGGCTGTTGTGTTTAGTGTACACAGAGAGGTGATGGGGTAGGTGGTGTATCTAGTTTCTGGTGTTGGTGAGATTGGTGTTGTTTGGCTGTTCTATATAGTGTAGACAGAGGAGGGGGGGGTTCTTCTTCCATTTATAGCCATTTTCTTTTTTGAATATACAATGTACAATACAAAGTTGAATATTTGAATATTTGAGCCTTATAACAATATATTTTGGGTCCGAATTTTTGGGGGGCTCAAGCCGGATGCTTTACGTAGCATTTGTACTAAGAGTTGTTATTTCACAAATGATTTAAATATGTTAAAAATTCATTATTATTATTATTATTATTATTATTATTATTATTATTGTTATTGTTATTCCTTGAATCTCAGTCATTGATGTTGGTTAACTGGAAAGTCCGTTGGATTGAATATCAAGCCACTACCTGCAGCCTCAGATATTCAGGACGTATCGGAGGGTTCTTGCCGTTCCAAGCAAGCATGCCTTTTGAAGCGTTCCAAAAAGCGTGAAGGGGCCGATTTTCTTTAACCATCCCTGGAAACCTTTGGAGATAGTCCCCAGTGCGCCTATGACAATCGGGATCACTTTGACTTCATGGCAGTTCCAAATCCTTTTCACCTCCCACTTTAGGTCCTGGTATCGGTTAATTTTCTCCCTCTCCTTCTCTTGCACTCTCGTGTCGAACGGGCAGGCCACATCCACAATCAGTCACGATCTTTTTTCTTTGTCCACAACCACCAGGTCAGGTCTATTGTGTTCCAGTTTTTTGTCCGTCTGTATCCTAAAATCCCACAGCACCTTCACCTGACTGTTCTCCATCACCGCCTCTGGCCTATGCTCATACCATTTCTCAGAATGTGGTAGATTGTTTACTTTGCACAGGTGCCAGTGGATCACCCTGCCCATCACATCGTGTCTCCAGCCCTTATAGTGGGTCTGGGCTAGGTGTTTACACTCGGACACAATGTGAGCCACAGTCTCCTCTCTCTCTCCACAGATCCTGCACAGTGGGCTAGCCTCCTCCTTGTAGATATGGTGCTTCAACCACTTCGTTTTGAGGGCCTGCTCCTGCGCAGCCATTAGCATTCCTTCTGTAGCCTTTTTGAGGTCTCCTCTTCTCAACCAGTTCCATGTCTGTGGATCTCTAAATTCAGTTTTCTCAAAGAAGGTACTATGAAGGGATTTTCCCTTAAGGCTGCTCTTCCTCCTTGATGTTATTTCCTCCTTGGATATCCCCTGGCCTACTGTCCCCTCCTTCAGTACAGCTCTGAGCATTGGCTCCTTACTATAGGTCACGTATTTGTATAGGTTGTTTTTCTCCATCTGAACACAGTCCTCTATGCTGATAAGACCTCTTCCACCCTCAGATCTCCTTAGGTAGAGTCTATCGACATCACTCCTCTTGTGGAACATGTTGTAGATAGTCAATAGCTTCCTAGTCTTCCTATCCATTTCTTTTTGTTCAGCATTATTATTATTATTATTATTATTATTATTATTATTATTATTATTATTATTATTATTATAACCTTTTGTATACTATTTCCTCGACGAAGGGCAAATGCCCGATACGTTGACTATGTAACTCTTTCTGCAAGTGTGAAACTAATAAACTTTATGTTATTGCATCTTCTTGTTCGTTTCGTTGGCTGTTGAGCGGTTTGGTGACACTTATAATGATATAGATATATAGATATATATATACATATATATATATATATATATATATATATATATATATATATATATATATATATATATATATATATATATATATATATATATAAACTGATTTTGATAAGTCCCAATAAGGACGAAACGTTCGTAAATCAATATTTAATGTAAAAAACATATTTGGTAATTACTTTAATAAATAATTTGCTTCAGGCGTGTTTATTATTTTTAACACAATAGGATTTTGTACATCTGCTTGCTTGAAAAATCTTTCAAAGAAGTATGAAACAGTCTTTTGTATTGTTTATTATAATATTTTGAGCTGTTTTAACTTCTCCACCAACCTCTTTCCAATTTATTATATTGTTTTTGTAAAAAATGATATTTTTTCATATATATATACATATATATATATATATTAGGTATAGGATTATCCAAGATGTAGTGATGGTTAATTACTACACTGGATATGGTTGACATACGGTAAGAGGTTACTCTACGAGTTATGGAAGAATTGTTCAAGAAACTTAGTTCCTGATCCTTCAGTATTCCGGAGTGTATATAAAGAATGAATAATAACAGGTAGACATCATAAAAAGGTAGTTTATTCCGTGTGCTTACAAGTGTTTCCACGGTGTTTAACACTCGAACCCGTAACTACAACACCACTTTCTAGCTAACAACCTTCTCTTCCCCCCACACTACAAGACAATACACTGCTTATCACTATACATGGTAACTCAGTACAACTCCTAGAATACTACTACAAAACCAAAAGTTCACTCACCACACATATTTATCTGTCCCCTCTCTACCTATATATCTCTCTCTACATCCATTACACTCTCTCTCTCTCTCACCATTGACCTACCTCCCTCTCAACATTTATGAACCTGCCCTCTGGGGCAATAAATAATTCCGACCTCAACTATCTACGCATCTCTCCAAAAGTAACTAATAAAACCCCTACCATAACATTTTGATTAAGATATCTACAAGCCACTCTCTCCTACTTCTCCAACCCCTGCATATCTTTCCTTCTCTCTCCTTCTTCCCTACTTTTCTCTCTTCCTGTTCCACTCTATCTTCCCCAACAACCTCACTTAAGGGTTTTTACATTGTATATTTACCATTCTGCTCTGAGGAAACAGTGGTCACAGCATTGGATATTCGAGTTCTGCAAATACTTGTGAATTTGCACGTAGCGGAACTAGGCTGCAGCACCACCGTGGAAACACTTGTAAGCACACGGAATAAACTACCTTTTTATGATGTCTATCTGTTATTATTCATTCCTTATATATATATATATATATATGTGTGTAAAGACCCCCTTCGGTCACGAATGATCATGAGATTTGCACCTAGAAGGTTCCCTTCTGAGGCACAAGTCCGGGAAAGGTTGTTTGTGGAAGACCAGCAGGTACCCATGCATACCAGTCTCCCCTCTCCACGCCACCAATGTTATCCAAAGGAAAGGCAATGGCTGATATAGCTTGGCACCAGTGACGTCGAAACTCATTTCTACAGCTGAGGAGACGACAAATGTTTATAAAATTACAACCTACATTTTCAGTTTATGTGAACTCTTTCGGCCTCCACCCACTTTCCTGTCACCACAGTGCCAGCCGCCTTCCACGCTATGCTGCCCTCAACGAGGTCATAAAGCATGGATTGGACGCTGCAGGCTTCCCTTCCCAGCTCGAGCCGGTGGTCTGACCGAGGGGACGGCAAAAGGCCAGATGGCATGACCATCTTTCCGTTCCGTGGTGGCAAAACCCTCGTCTTGGATGCCACTTGCAGCGACACTTTCTCCAGCCGCAACCTGGTGCAGTCTGCGACTGACCCAGATTCTGCTGCACATCGGGCTGAGGAGGCCAAACTCTTCAAATACCGGTCGCTCTCCGATAGGTTTGCGGTCGTACCCTTGGCAGTGGAGACTTCTGGTGTCCTCGGCCCTAGGGCTACCTCCCTTCTCACCACCATAGGCGCTGAGCTGGCCAACCGCAGGTGTGAGCCTCGCGAACTGGAATGGCTTCCCCAGCGCGTCTACCTTGCCGTCTTCCGGGGAAACGCTTTCTCCATTCTGTCCGCCGGGGCTGTGGGGAGGCCACCAATATGATTGACTGACTTGTCATTTTATCAGTCAGATGTTCTAATGATTCTCTCTATATAAATATACGTTCATATATATATATATATATGAATATATATATATATATATATATATATATATATATTAGAATTGTAGCTCTGAAATAGCAATATATATATGGATGTAAATATAATGTATTTTGCAATACACTTTATGCTATATATATATTGCTATTTCAGAGCTACAATTCTAATTTTTAATTTCTGCCTGACCAACAACCGCTCTGCATAATCAGCTCCTGATTATTTACTAGATTTCTATAAGAATATAACATCATTAATCTCAGCAGACGGGCGGGGTAGTTGGCCTTGATAAGCTTCAACAAAAGCGAAACATGTCATGTCGGCTTATCTCCTCCTGTTTGCTGAGATCGAAGTGAGTGAATTTGTCACTACTTTAAAACAATAGCTTACGGTCTTCAAAATGCTTTTAATTAAGCATAAAGTGTATTGCAAAATACATTATATTTACATCCATATATATATATATATATATATATATATATATATATATATATATATATATATAGGAACCAGTAAGACCCCGACAGCTGAGCTCAAGCCGTTTCGACGGCTAATTCTGGACTAGAATTTAGTCCAGAATTAGCCGTCGAAACGGCTTGAGCTCAGCTGTCGGGGTCTTACTGGTTCCTATTACCCACTCTACTACCCCAAGTATTGAGTACTTTGGTGCGTTATGGTCCACCTGGTCCCTTACCACATTTCCTTCGTTATATATATATATATATATATATATATATATATATATATATATATATATATATATATATATATTCATATATATATATATATACACTGAAGCAACGTGTTGAAGTGACATTAACTTTCTATAGAATATGGCAGATGACAGGTTGTGTTAGGTGAGAGAAGTTCAAAGTTGGATTGACTGATCGACTGCAATAATTTGTACTCTTTTCTGATTTCTTTTTTTTTCTCGAATCAATTATATTTCTTATTTTAAGTAATTAAAACGCAATTTGCTTGTTAAAAATTGATAATTTACGAATTAATTATGTCGTTTAATAAGCTAAAGACAACAAATCTCTATACTAAATGTTATAGAGTTCGATGTCCTGATGTAAATATTGGTTTGTGGAGATTTTGAAGAATTATAGATTGTTCTGTCTGTTTTTTTTTTGTTTTTCTATATTTTTACAAATTTAATATAATTTCGAATGTATGTATGTATGTATGTTATTGGTAACATGTATCCCAGTACAACCTGTCTCATGGTCAGGTCGTTGGCGACTAAACTGGCAACTCCACCAAGGTTTCTTGGTGAGGAGGGTGACTTTGGACATCCTGCAGGACTAAAAACAAAACCTGGCAAAGGGCAAAGGAGCTCTTAAGAGTCAATGGCCATCCAAAATCACCGGGAGAGATGACCCCTTAGCCTTTGTCAAGGCAGAATTCTAGGAGAAGGAAAACTCTGATAGAACACCTGCAACCCTGATGGTATCCAATGATGTTGACTTGTTCTTCTTTTTGGTAAATATCATCTTGGTTAAGAGAGTGGGACTGGCTTTGTGCAGTGCCTTTGCTCACTATAAAAGCTTCACGTCACAGGCATTGCTTTATATCTGGAGATCTCTCTGTATTTGTCGTCACATGGTACCATGGGCCTAGCACTATGTGTCAATAATTGTCACAAGTGTAGTGTTTGTACCAGAGTTTTCAAGTCGCTGGCTGGACTAAAATGTCACACTCGTTTAGCGCATCAGTAGGGGTTCTCCTACATGGATATAAAGTAGTGGCCGTACTCGAAAACGAATTGGCAGCCACCATGTATGTATGTACGTAATCTCTTTCTCTTAATTTATCATGATCTTATCTGTTTCATGCAGATAGACTTGCTCGAGAAATGGGTTCCTACGCTTCGAGGTTCGTAGATGTTGTCAGAGAGATATGATGGGACATTCAAATGTTGTCTGGACTGATGTTAGGCCTCTGCCTCCCTGTTTACGTTTCAAGTAAAGGCGGTCTATGTCACTGTTGATGTGGAAGTTTCCGGTGTTGTTTAGTATTTTTCGAGTTCCAACATCAACTGCTCGGATTTTGTCTATCGTCCAATTGAATATTCCAAACGTTGGTGTTAGGACAGGCACAGCAAACACATTGTGAGCCACTGTTTTGTTTTGCGCAGAGAGTTCCGATGACCAGATCTTTCTGAATCGGGTGTAGTATTCCCTGGTTACGCGTTCTTTATTACAGATACCATTATAGGATATGTTCTCATCTATCCCCAGGTATCTGTAGCAGTCCTCATCAGATATCGGTGAAACAATTAGGCCATTGATGACAATGTTGCTAGATTGGGTTGTTGTTTTTCCTCTCTTTACAGTCATGTATGACCAAACTCCATTCCTATATCCTTTGAAAATGTTGTAACCAGGTCAAGATTTTTCTTCATCCGATCCATGATCTTGGCATAGAGTTTCAGATATATGTATGTATATATGTATGTATGTATGTATGTATGTATGTATGTATGTATGTATGTATGTATGTATGTATGTATGTATGTATGTACGTATGTATGTACGTATGTATGTATGTATGTATGTATGTACGTATGTATGTATGTATGTGCGCGCATCTGTATGCGCGTGTGTGTATGTCGTACGTATAAGTGTCAATAAGTGATTTTTTTTTTTTTTTTTTTTTTTTGCGCGGGGACATAGAAATAATCGGGCTGGATGCCCGATCGCGCAGTTAAACCACTGGGAGTGAAGAACCCCTAACCCTTGTCAGGGCATTCTTCTAGGAGAAGGCATCTCAGGAAACTGGGTTAACTCCGACATAAAACCTGCGGCTCAGTAGTTACCGATGATGTTGATCTTTTCTTCTTTTCGGGTTATAGCTACTGTCGCTCAGAGAGTGGGATTGGCTCAGTGCACGGTCTTTCCTCACTTTAAAAATATTCGTCACGCACAGGCATTGCACGAGTGCATTAATAATTATTAATAGTGTACTATTATTATTATTATTATTATTACTATTATTTTTTTTTATTTATTTTATTTTTTTTTTTTTCCAATTCAATGATGTTCCAGAACAATATAAAAGAGATAATTGGCAATTTAGGTTCTGGAACAAAAAAGATCATTGGCAATAAGGGCAGGGGCCCCAGGTTATCACAGCCTGGGCCCGCTCGTCATCGTGCCATTGTAATAGAGCCAAACAAGGCATTTAGTCTTGGCTGCTGGAACGTACGGACGCAGCTTGACAGGGATTCCTTGGGGCGTCCTGAACGAAGGACCGCTCTTGTTGCAAAGGAGCTTCGACGTTACGATCTTGACATCGTGGCTTTATCTGAGACGAGGCTAGCTGGAGATGGTCATCTTACGGAATTTTGTGGAGAATATACATTCTTCTGGAAAGGAAGAGATGAAGGAACCAGAAGAGAGGCTGGGGTAGGATTTGCTGTTAAGACTGTGCTTGTGAACAAATTAGAAGAATTCCCAGTAGGGATTAGTGAGCGTCTTATGTCCATGAGAGTTCCGCTGGACAAGGGAAGATATGCTACCCTGGTGAGTGTGTATGCTCCAACTATGAGTTCTGTCGATGAGGAAAAGATGTCCTTTTACCATGCCTTGAAAGGTGTTTTAAGAAATATCCCTCAGGCAGACAAAGTCATCGTGTTTGGTGACTTTAATGCTAGAGTGGGTAGAGATTTTAACACATGGAATGTAATCGGAAGGCATGGGGTGGGAAAGTGTAACAGCAATGGTATGCTCCTGCTGCAGATGTGTGAGGAGCTGGATATGTGTGTTACCAACACCATGTTCCAACAAAAGAACAAATTCAAGACCACATGGATGCATCCTGCATCTAAGGAATGGCATCTTTTGGACTACGTCCTAGTCAGGATGCGTGACAGACAGGATGTGCAGTGTGTTCGTGTTCTTCGTGGAGCTGAGTGCTGGACGGACCACCGCCTGGTACGCGCAAAAGTGAAACTAATCACTAAACGTAAAATCCGGGCTCCTGGTGTTGCCCTGCCCAAAAGATTGAATGCTGCTCGTCTTAAGGATAAAAACGTGAAGAGGACATTGGAAGAAGAGATGCAGGCTGCAGATCTTGGTGAGGATTGGCCGACCCTTAAAAAGTCGGTTTATGATGTAGGCAGGCGTGTTCTGGGATTGGCGCAGAGGAAACATCAGGACTGGTTTGATGAGAATGATGTACATATAGAAGACTTGTTGGCTGATAAGAGGCGTGCTCTGTCGCGCTACTTGACGGCAAAACCACAGAGGAGGAATACGTTGCATGAGGAACTCAGGGATGTAAAATCACGTGTTAGGCGGAGTCTTTCTCAGATGAAGGATCAGTGGTGGAGTGAGAAGGCTGGTGAGATACAAACTGCGTCTGATTCCAATAACACAAAGCTGTTGTACAGTCTCTTGCGTGAGGTTTATGGACAGTCGTCTTCTCTTGTGACACCGCTTCGCAGCAAGGATGGCAAAGAAATTCTTCGTGACTCACAAGGAATTCTACGAAGGTGGCGAGAGCACTTTGATGATCTTTTGAATCAGCCGTCTGTCGTCAGTGAAGATTTCCTCAATCTCATTCCAGAAAGTCCTGTGAAAGAAGCTCTCGCAGAACCTCCGACGCTTGTGGAGGTTGCAGTGGCTATTTCGAAGCTGAACAGTGGAAGATCTCCAGCTATGGATGGCATACATGCTGAGCTCCTACAATATGGTGGTGAGAGACTCCTGCAACATATTCACTCTTTGTTTGGCAGGATATGGGCTAATGAATCCGTACCTGAGGACTGGAGAGATGCAGTAATGGTGGTCTTGTACAAGGGAAAGGGTAACAGGAACGATTGTGGGAACTACAGAGGTATATCATTGCTTTCTGTCGTAGGGAAAGTTTTATGTAGGGTGCTTCTGGACCGTCTGCTGACACACATTGCAGATTGTGTTCTTCCTGAAAGTCAATTTGGTTTTCGTGCTGGACGTGGCACTACTGATATGATCTTCTCAGCTAGACAGCTCCAGGAGAAGTGCATGGAACAAGGCTTGGATCTGTATCAGGTTTTTGTCGATCTGACAAAAGCTTTCGATACTGTTAACAGAGATGCATTATGGAAGGTTCTCCAGAAACTCGGTTGCCCTGATAAGTTCCTTGCTTTAGTTAGGTCTTTCCATGAGGACATGAATGCTTGGGTTAATGTCGGGGGTAACATGTCGGAGCCTATCTCAGTAAAAAATGGAGTGAAGCAGGGGGATATTCCAGCACCGAACATGTTTTCCATATACTTTGCAATGGTTTTCTGTATTGCATTCAGGAATTGCGAGCATGGTGTTTACATCCGATATCGAACCTCAGGCAGCATATTTAACATCAGGCGCTTTGCTGCGAAGACAAAAGTGTTTATATCAATCATAAGAGACCTCTTGTATGCAGATGATTGCGATCTTGTAGCGCACACAGAGAGTGATATGCAGCACATTTTGAATGCATTTTCTGACGCTTGCACTGCCCTAGGTCTGACTGTCAGTCTCAAGAAAACCGTCGTCATGTACCAATCTGCCCCTGGTAAGCAGTACACTGAACCAAACATCTATGTGTATAGCAAACGACTTGGAGTGGTTGATCAGTTTGTCTACCTGGGAAGCACTGTCAATCGATACAGCAACCTTGACAGTGAAATCTCACTTAGGATTAGGAAAGCAAGTGATGCTTTCGGAAAGCTAGAAAGGCGACTCTGGGGTCGGCGAGACATATGCAGGAGGACAAAGGTAAAGGTGTACAGGGCATGTGTGCTCTCTTGTCTTCTTTATGCCTGCGAGACCTGGGTCAGATATCGACACCACCTTAAGCAATTGGAGCGTTTCCATCAGTTGTGTCTCAGGCGGATCCATGGCGTTCACTGGAGGGACCACATCAGTGATGTCGAGATTTTGGAAAGCTCTATGTGTGACAGTATAGAAGCTCTTGTGCTTAAGCAACGACTCCGTTGGAGTGGTCACCTTGCCAGGATGAAGGATTCTAGAATACCAAAACAACTCTTTTATGGAGAGTTGGTTAAAGGAAAACGACCGCCACATAAACCAAAAAAGAGGTATAAGGATTCCTTGAAAGCCTCTCTGAAAGACGCTAACATCTCTGCTGATACATAGGAGAATATTGCTGCTGATCGTAATAAATGGAGAAAGACTGTATATGAGGGAAAAGTTGCCTTTGAGGCATCTCGAATCGCATACGAGAAAGTAAAGCGGGATGTGAGGAAGGGCATTGCTGTTGCACTTCCAGACGGCGAGGGTCCTCCTATGGTGCTGACATGCAGCGTATGTGCGAGACTCTGCCTAAGCAAAGCTGGACTCGAAAGTCATCTTCGCAGTCATAAAGTAAGACCAGTGGTTGACTACCAGGCTGCTGTTGGAGATGCTACTCATCATGCTTGCCAAACATGTGGTAGAGAATGTAAATCAGCAGGAGGGCTCAAGCGACATGCAAAAGTACACAAACTCCAACCACAGCCGACTATTCCCAGTAAATGCTTTGGTTGCCGACTCTGTGCAAGACATTTTAGATCATTGGCTGGGCTAAAAAGCCACATTCGATCGCAGCGCTGTTAGTTGCTATCGTGTGTGTGTGTATGTGTAGATATGCTTATGTGTGTGCGTGTGTGTATATATATATGTATATGTATATTATTATTGTTGTTATTATTATTAATATTATTATTGTTATTAATGTGTGTGTATGTCTGTGTGTGTGTGTGTGTGTGTGTGTGTATATGTGTATGCATATGTATATATATATATATATATATATTTCTTTTTATTTTTTTATTTTTATTTATTTTTTATTTATTTATTATTATTATTTTTTTTTTTTTTTCTTCCTCGTGCAATGGCCATACTCGATAACGAGGGGGCGCGATCATGTATGTATGTATGTATGTATGTATGTATGTATGTATGTATGTATGTATGTATGTATGTATCTATGTATATATGTATGTATGTATGTATGTATGTACGTATGTATGTACGTATGCATGTTCTGGTTTTATAATTTCACAAAGTTTTACCAATAGAGAGAGAGAGTCGGTTTCTAACATAGACACAAGACTCTCATTGGAATTTACACAACATCAACTAGGTAGATATGTATGTATGCATGTGTAGATATGGATGTTATTGTATGTGTAGATGTGTATGTTTTGAGTTGTATGTGTGCATGTGTATATGCTTTGTATCTGTACATGTGTATATGCAGTTATTAGATGCAAAATTTTTGGAATGTTTTACATATTTTTACTGTTCCATTAAAGGATTGTAGTTGTAGTTTCCTAACTAGTTGTGTTCTATCTGTTCCTGTGAAGCCTAGCTTCTCAAGATTTGTATTGAGGCAGTTACTAACATATCCCAGTGCCCCAATAATTACAGGCATAAATCTGAAGGTGTAATCAGAGTGGAGTATCTGCAGATTTCTCATCAGTTCTGCATAAATATTCTCCTTTTCACTAATCTTTGATATTATATTGGCATCTGCTGGGCAGCTAATTTCCACTACTGTGCATGTTTTCTTCTCCCTGTCCCATATCATAATATCTGGTCTGTTATGCTTGCATTTTATTGGGGTTTTTACTGGAACTTTCCACCAGTACTCTTTCATGTTATGTACATGGATGTCTTCCACATTGTTGTAGCTTTTAATGTGTTTATTACTGGGGCTATCGTTTTTAAGAACTGCATTGTACAGTGTTTTGGCCACTACATCATGCCTCATAGGTGGATAGTACCGCGATGACATCTTTGGACAGCTGCTGATGACATGGGTGATATCCTCGATGTTAGTTCTGCAGAGTCTGCACTTGTTATTACATCTAGGTGTTTTGCCTGCATCCTTATCTCTTTTGTGAATCAGGTATTTCGTGCTAATCTCCTGTTCTTGGATTGCAAAAGCGTATCCTTCAAAGTGAGAGCCAATATAGCGGTTGTTGGTCCAAGATAAACTACTTTCCTTAACTATATAACTCTCACTCTGGAGCTTCCTGGCAACATATCCATGCATGATTTTTTGCTGATAGGCATGCAGTTTTTCATCCATGGATTCACTGCGATACTGCTAGGCGACGTCTCTGGGTGTGAGTTTTTGATTATCAGACAGGGAATATCTCTCAAGGAGTTCATTCCCAACTCTCATGATCTTATCTGTTTCATGCAGATAGACTTGCTCGAGAAGCGTGCTCCTACGCTTTGAGGTTCGTATATGTTGTCGGAGAGATATGATGCGACATTCAAATGTTGTCTGGACTGATGTTAGGCCTCTGCGTCCCTGCTTACGTTTCAAGTAAAGGCGGTCTATGTCACTGTTGATGTGGAAGTTTCCGGAGATGTTCAGTATTTTTCGAGTTCCAACATCAACTGCTCGGATTTCGTCTATCGTCCAATTGAGTATTCCAAACGTTGGTGTTAGGACAGGCACAGCAAACACATTGTGAGCCACTGTTTTGTTTTGCGCAGAGAGTTCCGATGACCTGATCTTTCTTAATCGGGTGTACTATTCCCTGGTTACGCGTTCTTTATTACAGATACCATTATAGGATATATTCTCATCTATCCCCAGGTATCTGTAGCAGTCCTCATCAGATATCGGTGAAACAGTTAGACCATTGATGACAATGTTGCTAGATTGGGTTGTTGTTTTTCTCCGCTTTACAGTCATGTATGAGCATTTATCTTGGCCAAACTCCATTCCTATATCCTTTGAGAACGTTGTAACCAGGTCAATATTTTTCTTCATCCCATCCATGTTCTTGGCATCGAGTTTCAGATCGTCCACAAAGAAGTTATGGGTTAGGTTCGTATTTCTGTCCTCCTGTGAGCCAATGATGTATCCCTCACATTTCTTGAGCAAAAAAGACAAGGGGTTTAATGACAAGATGAACAATATCACAGAGAGACTGTCCCCCCTGAAATATACCCCTGCAATATTTTATTTTATCAGTGTAAATAGAGTCCTCCCTCTCTGTTTTTAACCTTATGATAGTAGCCAAAGAAGAAGACAACCTCTCTATGGCTCTGACAATAATGTCTGGGACTTTAGCAAGTTGGAGGGCCTCTATCATCCAAGAGTGGGGAACAGAATCGAAAGCTTTCCTGTAGTACAGCCAGACTGTAGTCATATTCCTCCTAAGTTGTCGCACCTCCGACATCGCAGTTTTGTGCATGTTTGGGGTTTTTGACTGGAACATTCCACCAGTACTCTTTCATATTATGTATGTCTTCCACATTGCTGTAACTTTTAATGTGTATATATGTATGTGTGTATGTATGTACGTACGCATGTATGCATGTGTGTATATGTACGTATGTATGTACGTATGTAAGTGTGTAAGTGTGTAATTGTGCATACGTGTATGCTTGAGTGTATGTATGCATGCGTGTATCGATGCATATATGCATGTATTCATTCCAGCTCTCTACAGAAGTTCAAGTCCTTCAGCGGCCGATGTTTCCTTTTAGCTTTTCTGTGGTCGTTTCTACTCCGGAAGAAATAGGTTGTGGTTAAAGGTCGAAAGGAATGACTAAAACGCGCTAAATGATGGTGCCTCTAAGACTCCATGAATATTTACGGACTTAGTGATCAGTGGTCTTGTTTTCACACCAGACTATGTCGACCATATTCTAATGCCGAGGAGAAGAAAATAAACAAGGGCTTATCCGACTGTTTTCATTTGGTACCGGCCAACGTCGGGACCTTTGGGGACTTAGGTTTCTGCACTGTCGATTTCCTCCGCAAAATCGGAAAGACAGCAGCTTGCCTGACGAAGGAGTCCTGTGAAGCGGAGTGGTTGCTGTAGCGGGTCTCGCTGGCCATTCTCTGTGGCAATACCTTCACCATTCTGTCTGCAGAGCACAGCTGAATCACCATTCAGACTGAGGCGTAGAATCTGTCTCTCCCTTTCCTTCGTTGCTTCTTTCTCTTTTTTCTTTTTCTTCTTTACCTTTTCTTTTTTCTTTGTTTCATTTAGATATTATTAATTGCAAATAAAGTGCGATGATAAAAATGTGTTGATATATCAAACCATTTTAATGATCTTAAAAATTATTAACGATGTGAATATGTTTTCTTTCTCGAGCTATTTAAAGTTCGCTTACTGTTTTGTTTTTTTATAAATTGAATTTTCGGATAGAAATTCTATTTTTGTATTAAATTAAACATTTTTCTATATTTAAAATTATTCTATAGTTTAAAATCATTTTTTCAAAATAATATTTTTTATAAAATTATTCTATGAAAAGTATTTTAGATAAAATGTCGACAAAGTGTCGTGGTAACATGTTTGAATGTTTTCCTGGGTTTGTCGACGACGTTTCTGTCAGCGTATGTTGAATAAGAACAGACGAGAGAGAAAAAGATAGGCATAAATAAAGTTTGCTGTATGCATTCTTTTCACAATATATATATATGTGTGTGTGTGTATATATATATATATATATATTAGAAAGTGAGGTTTTTTTTACAAAATGAAAAATAACCGAGGTGTCCTACACGAGTGAAAGTATAAAGAAAAAAAGATGAAATCGAAAATGCAACTGGAGTCTTATTTAAAAAAATATATATACATTTATTTGGTTCCTTTACCGGTTTCGCAGTTCTTCTGCTTTTCAAAAGTAGAGTTGAGATGGGGGGTCTGTGGTTTATATATATATATATATATATATACATATATATATGAATGTATGTATAGTGTATTTGGCAATATACCGTATGTATCGGTTTTAAAGCAGTGACAATGTCACTTACTTCTTTTCGGTGAAAGAAGGGAGATAAGCTGACAGTCTGTTTCACGCTGGCTGGCGTTCATCAGAGCCACGTACTCCCCTGCTTTTGCCGAAAATGATAGAAGCTGGATTCTTATAGAATTCCAGTAATAATCAGGAGCTTATTATACAGAGCGATTGCCGGTCCAGCAAAAATTAGATATTAGGATTGGTGCTCTGAAATAGCGATGTATACATGAACGTACGTATAGTATATTTGGCAATATACCGTATGTTTAATTAAAAACATTTAGAAGACCTTACGCTATTGTTTTTTTAAAGTAGTGACTATGGCACTTACTTCTTTTCGGCGAAGTATATATATAGTTTTAAACAAATGGAGAGAAAGTGATATCCTCCGTTTCCAACTCACTTACACACGTACACACATGATGGAGAAGACATTGCTCCGCAGAACGCTGGGGGAAAACACACTGAAACAGCCACTCCACTTCGTGGGTCTCGCACCTGCAGGGAGTAGACATGTGATCCGGGGGCCAAAAGAACAGCGGAAGTCTCCACTGCTACAGGTTCTACCACAAACCTATCAGAAAGCGGCCGATACTTGAACAGTTTGCTCTCTTCGACTTGGCGGGCAGCAGAGCTTGGAAGTTAGAAAATAGTTAAGAAGCAAATATTAAACCGTATTTCCCGGTGCCGAAGCCGCTTCGTCCTCGAGGACGCACCCTAATTTTGACAACCAAACATTTGAAGAAAAAATAATTGTTTCTACTTTTGGCACAAGGCCAGCAATTATCTCAGTGTATTACTGGTACTTTATTTTATCCACCCCGTAAGGAATAAAGGCTAAGTTAACCTCGGCAGATTTTGAACTCAGACCATAAAGGGCTGTAACTCTCTGCTACAAAGCATGTCGTGCAAACCTCTACCGATACTGCCAATCCATAAAAAATAATAAACCACCTTCGTCCTCCAAGACACATGGTAGATTTTTGAGACTTATTTTAGGAAAAAAGTAGCGTCTTCGATGCCGGGAAATACGGTAATTACCATTGTTATTAATTAACCAACAGATAGGGCGGTGAATTGGCAGTATCGGTAGAGGGTCGGACGCCATGCTTTGCAGCATAGAGTTACGGCCCTTTATGATCTAAGTTCAAATCCCGCTGAGGTTAACTTTCCCTTTCATCCTTACGGGGTCGATAAAATAAAGTACTAGTCACGTACTGGAGTCGGTTTAATCGACCTTCCCCTCCCCCAAAATTACTGGCCTTGTGCCTATACTAGAAATCATTAATTAACCAACAGACTTTTAAGGAGAATTAATGATGATTTGACGCTACTCGGTTAACTATTCTCAAGAGATAGAAATCTGTTTATATACGGAGATTCTATTTCCAAAGAAACAATATGTCAAACATTAACATGAACGATATTTCAGTAACCTGGGAACTACTTACAACACAGAAACATTCATATACATATGTACATACATACATACATACATACATACGCATAGACATGCATATACACATAGACACACGTACACACTTACACACACACACTCGTAGACATGCATGCATATATACACAAGAAGAAGAAGAAGAGGTGAGATCTCGAGCCTAGCCAACATTAATATTATTTATATATTCAACCCTTTCCTGAAATATTTCATATAATTCTTGGAAATAAAAAAATGTGGAAGTGTTTAGCAACAGAATTAACTTTCTCATTAAGTTGTTGGACGTCTTTCAGCCGTACGGGGTTGATTAAATAAAGTAGTAGTAATGTATTGGCGTCGATTTAATCAACTTTCCCCTCCCTCAAAATTGGTGGTCTTGTGTCTAAACCAGAAACCCTTAATAAGCTGGTGTTTAAAGCGGTGGATTGCACCTAAATCGCAAAACATTATTTTAGAATTGGCAGTATCGGTAGTAGAGGGTCGGACGCCATGCTTTACAGCATAGAGTTATGGCCCTTTTCGTTCTGAGTTTAAATCCCGCCATGGTTAGCTTTGCCTTTCATCCTTACTGGGTCGATAAAATAAAGTACCAGTAATGCACTGGGATAATTGCTGGCGTTGTGCCAAAAGTAGAAACAATTATTTTAAGGGTAATGGTTTGGCAATATCGGTAGAGAGTCGGACAACATGTTTTGTACCATAGAGTTGCGTCTCTTTACGTTCTGAGTTCAAATCTTACCGAAGTTAGCTTTACCTATCATCTTTACGGGGTTGATAAAATAAAGTACCAGTAACTCACTAGGGTTGATTTAATCGACTATCCAGTTTAAATAAAATTGCTGGACTTGTACCAGAAATATAAATATTTTTTAAGCTGGTATATGAAACATCATGGTTCTTATATAAAATTATTATGAAAGATCCCGAGTCTCGTCAAATCGGACTGTGGAAACAATATTTCCATTGGTCTTTCCAATTGCTGATACTATTTACCGGTCGCAAATCCAGACAGAAGGGGAAACGTGTAATAAAATGTCTCGCTCAAGGATATAACACATCTACAGGTCCAAGAATCGAACTCGCAACTGCGAATCTAATTCGCTAACCACTCATCCACACGCCTTCACACATAGATAAATATAAACAGTTTAATATAAAGTTTTGTCATAAAGAACGAGGGGTAATTTCACGCGGTTTGATGTTAAAATAGGTTAATAAAGAAATATACCAAAATTCCGGTTAGAGACGCTGACATGTCAGATTGCTAGAATTACAATTTAATGAACAGAGATGAAAAGAATAGAAAACAATTTCTCCTGGAATTCATTAAATGTGAGATGATTTAAAGAAATATAGTACTGAGAGACATATTGTCGCTTCTCTCAAGAAAATAATTTATCAATTAAAATGACCAGTGTAATGTGATGGCTGTATCGGTAGAGCGCCGGACATCGCGTTTCGCAGCATAGAGTTACGGCACTCTATGTTCTGAGTTCAAATCCCGTCGAGTTTAGTTTTACCTTTCATCCTTACGGGGTCGATAAATAAAGCAGCAATAATACACTGGGATCGATTTAATCAACTTTCTCCTCCTCTTCAAATTGCTGGCCTTGTGCCTAAAGTAGAAATCACCATTTGGTCAAAGACATTTCTATTCCGAAATAGAATTCCAGTGGTAAAGTATATAAAATATATTGCAACACAAATGTTAGTAAGCGAGGGGTGAGGGACGATTATTCGGTAAGGCCAGGTGATAGCTAATGTTCTAAAACAACCATACTCCCTCAATGATATAACCTTAGTATGGCATGGTGATGGCGAGGTTAAGGTGTTGGAACAGCCAAGCACCCTCAAGGGCTTCACCTAACACTTAGTAAGGTGAACCGCCAATAGATTGTACAGTTCGTATACTATATATGGCAATACCGGGAATTATCAAATAACTGTTTTTCCAGCCTTTGGCGTTCGAGGTGTTTGGTGGAGCTGGGCCGCTGTCAGCGAAGTTCTTGTCATTGTTGGCGGCTCACCTTACCGAGGTGTTAGGTGATGCCCTTGGGGGTGCTTGGCTGTTCCAACACCTTAACCTCGCCATCACCAGGCCATACTGAGGTTTTAGGTGATACCGTTGAGGGAGCATGGTTGTTTTAGAACCTTAGCCACGCTATCACCTGGCCTTACCGAATAATCGTCCCCCACCCCTCGCTTACTAATTTTTCAGATTTTTTCTAATCCCCCCACCCGCACCCGCGCACCCGCTTATTAAATGTTGCTAATCTATCTCCGGCGAACTTTTATTTCCATTTTCTTTAGACATTAAAATAAATCATCCATGATAAAAAAAAGTACATTAATAGAAATCCCATAGGTTATAAAATAAATAGGTTAGGTTGGGGTCTCAATATGTAAACTAAATGACTAATTCGTTTGTTTTTTTTGTAATTCAACGGAGACAATTTTGAAACGTTACCGATTTTCCAAACCCCAACATTTCCTTTGAGCAAAACAGTATACTCAGCTGAAAATGAATACCAGTAAATGCTGGAGATTTAACTCTGCAATGGACTGGTGTCCTCTCCAGGGGATAGGGACTCTTGTACTCTCAGTCGCTTCACGCCACGACACCGGGATAAGCACCGGTCTAACGAGCCTTCTAGCCTGAGACAGACTCTATACTTAAGACATAGACCTGGGACCTGAGAGTATAATCAATGATTACATAAATCTAAACATTGAAACAGGTGTACGTTTCAACTGTGTGCTAAATATATATATATATATATATATATATATATATCCTTGATAGGATATTTCCGAAAGCGAACGAAACCCTAAGGGTAGAAACGTAATCCTGGTATGTGTATATGCATTTTTTCTTCTAACTTTAATTTTATACCTAATTGTGTATGGTTGACGATATATTTAATCGATTTCCACGTGCTATTGAAATGATGGGTAAATATGGCTGTTGATCGCGAATAAATGGCTATCGTTTATTTATCTGTTATTTCTTCATAGGTGCCTTTTAATCTTATAGCCTGGTTTAATTGTTTTTTTGTGTAGTTGATTATGCTAATTGGGAGAGGAAATTGAGTATATATCTTATCAAATGTTTCT
>OZ024741.1:399572369-399577369 GCA_964016885.1 Eledone cirrhosa
TGTTGAAGGAAGCTCAGTACCTCTGAAATATGTATAATAAAATATACTTGATCACAAGAATATCTATTTTGTTAATATTTTAAATTGATATTAATAACTCCGGAAAACCTTTTTTGTTGAGTGCTTCCAATCTATTGTAAAACTCATTCTTTGATTTATTCATTGAACCTTGTTTAACCTTTAAATATATATATATATGGTTTGCTAATTTGTTGTGGAACTAACTATCTGTGTATCTGTATGTATGTGTATGTATGTGTGTGAGTGTGTATGCGTGTGAGTATGTGTATGTGTGTGTATGCGTGTGTATGTGTGAGTGTGTATATATGTGTGTGAGTGTGTATGTGTGAGTGTGTATGTGTGTGTATGTGTGTGTATATATGCGTATATATATATTAGAAACTGCTAACTGATCTGTATATAAACGAACGTTGTATTTCCTTGCAGTGTTAATATTTAAATCATCAAAACATAAATATACGAGAGATAAGACTCCAGCCGAGCATATTATCTGACTTCACCTGTGAGAGGTCTGGCAACGATAGTATTATGTTCACACATCCAGCTAGGCTTTCTATGTTATGGAAAACTGCAGCGTCTGGGTTTTGGACAATTAATATGGAAGATATTGACATGCAGTTTTCTGGGTGATAAGTTAACATCGTTAGAGTTGCAGGCGAAGAAAATATTTATTTAATTATTTTAATAGCATCTAAACAGTTGAAATGTTGTGACTGTTTCTCTTCTTCAGCTTTACGTAAAGAAATATCATTGTTTCTACTTTTGGCACAAGGCCAGCAATTATTCCAGTACATTACTGGTACTTTATTTTATCGACCTCGTAAGGATGAAAGGCAAAGTTAACCTCGGTGGGATTTGAACTCATAACGTAAAGGGCCATAACTCAATGCTGCAAATCAAGGTGTCTGACGCTCTACCAATATTGCCAATCCACATAATTATTTCCAGTAGAGGCACAAGGCCAATAATTTGGGGGGAGGGGAAAGTTGATTAAACTGGTACTTTATTTTATGGACCCCGTAAGGATGAAAGGCAAAGTTAACCTCGGCGGGATTTGAACCCAGACAATAAAGGGCCGTAACTCTATGCTGCAAAGCATGGTGTCTGACCCTCTACCGATACTGCCAATCCACCACCCTGTATAATATTATATAATGAGAATATATATAAGATGTGTAACAAGAGACTAGTTGATTGTATCGGTAGAGCATCGAACAAGTTTTGTGGTATATAGTTACATCCCTTTACGTTCTGAGTATAAATCAAGCTGAGGTTAGCTTTGCTTTTTATCCTCCCGTGGTCGATAAAATAAAGTACCAGTGATGCATTGGGGTCGGTTTAATCGATTTTCCCTTCTCTTCAAAGTGTTGGCCTTGTGTCAAAAGCAATTATTTATAGCTATATGAAAGAGAGTGTTTGATTGTATCGGTAGAGCGTCGGACAACATGCTTTAGGGCATATAGTTATGGCCCTTTACATTCTGAGTTCAAATCCCACCGAGGTTAGCTTTGTCTTTCATCCTTCCGAGGTCGATAAAATAAAGTACCAGTATTGCACTGAGTCGGCTTAACCGACCCCCCCCCCTCTTAAATAGCTGCCCATGTGTCAAAAGCAGAAACAATTATTTATAACTCAATAGTAAGATAATTAAACTACTTGAAAATGTTGGTGTAAGATAATCTAAACCTTTGAATTCAGTTTATTTCTATACCTGAAGCTTCCTCATAACTTAAGCCTCTGCCATGTTGAACGACTCCTCCCGAGATTAAAATATCTCCACACAAACTTTCACACTAAATTTGAATCAATATTTCTTTACGGAACATTTTACAAAATTAGACACCCGAAAATTGTGAAACCCTTGATATATGAAAGAAATAAGGGTACAATTTAAGGGGCGATGAAAGTGGGTTTGTCAATTAAATTATCCCAGTGTTTCACTGGTATTTATTTTATCAATCTCAGGAAGGACGAAGGAAACATTGACCTCAAGAAGATTTGAATCCTGAACTGTGACCTGAAAATAGCTGACATTGATTTCATTAGGAAAATCGATTTCTGATTTAGGCACAAGGCCAACAATTTGGGGGAGATGCGAAAGTTGATTAAATCGACCCCAGTACTTTATTTTATCGACCCTGTTAGGATGAAAGGCAAAGTGAACCTCAGCGGGATTTGAACACTGAACATAAAGGGACATAACCTTATGTCGCAAAGCACAGAGAAGAAACCCCACCTCAAGCAAGTATTTCAGCCCTTCAGAGCAGATTTTGATGAAGATTAACTATATAGGAACAGAATACTAACAAAAAGTAAGGAACTACAATTTTAACAAACAGTTGCCTGTTTATATTCCTCTTCGGCAACTGTTGTATCCTGGTAATACTGAAGAGGTTAACATGCTTTAATAATAATGGTTTCTGATTTAGACACAAGGCCAGCAATTTGGGGAGAGGGGAAAGTCGATTAAATCGACCCCAGTGTGTTACTGGTACTTTATTTAATTGACCCTGTAAGGAAGAAAGGCAAAGCTAACCTCGGCTGGATTTGAACTCAGAACGTAAAGGGCCATAAACTCTATATTGCAAAGCATGGTGTCGGGCGCTCTACCGATTACTGCCAGTCCACCGCACTAGTTATCATTAGGAATATTAAATATATTTCATGGCAGAAGTAAAATAGTGAGATCATGTGAGGGACGCTACTGAATTGCTCGACCTGCTAAAAACAATAGCCAAATACCCTCAAACCACTCCACGTCGTCTAGAAAAAGGGATAAATACATTTAGTTGCTTCTTCCTTTGGCACAAGGCCAGCAATTATTCCAGTGCATTACTGGTACTTTATTTTATCGATCCCCGTAAGGATGAAAGGCAAAGTTAACCTTGGCGGGATTTGAACTTAGATCATAAAGGGACGTAACTACGCTGGAAAGTATGTTGTCCGACCCTCTACCGATAATACCAATCCACCACCTTATTCATATAGGGATAAATACATTTAGGGACATTATCCTAGAAATACTATGTATGAAAAATATTATGGACCAGCCATAGTTGAAATATTTATAACTGATCTGGAGTTAAACAATAATGACTGATATTAACCACGAGTGGCTTAGTGGTTAGAGAAGTGGATTCACAATTGAGAGGTTGTGAGTTCGATTCCCGAGCCGGGCGATGTGTTATGTCCTTCAGCAAGACACTTTATTTTATGTTGCTCCTTTGCTCCTTCTGCCAGGCGTTGGGACCGGTATACAATATTGGTTTCTTATATAGGCACAAGGCCAGCAATTTTGGGGGAGGGGAAAGTCGATTAAATCGACACGAGTGCGTGACTGGTACTTTATTTTATCGACGCCGTAAGGATGAAAGGCAAAGTTAACCTCGGCGGGATTTGAACTCATATCATAAGGGGCCGTAACTCTATGCCACAAAGCATGCCGTCTGACCCTCTACCGATACTGCCAATATAATATTAGCAATTGGATAGACCAATGGAAACATTTCTCCTTGGTCCGATTTGACGCGTTCAACCTCACTTGGTAAGCGAATGAGGCCTGGGTCCTTATCAATTCGCATCATATAAAACCTATTGGAAGGGTGATATATATAACTTGTTTGTCTAACTCTAACGGGTCGTAACGTGCATTGGCGTAAACCTCGAGTTGCAGGAAAAAACTTCAGTTTAAATAATACGTATATATATATGATACAGAAGCGAAAACCAACCAAACAGTGAGTGTGTTCTGTTATTATTTCTGGCAAGATTATCACAACAATATGACCCTCCCCAAGTATAACAATATATATATATATATCACCACCGGATCCTGTTACCCGGAGACTTACCAATCTGCATTGCTGAGGCTTCCAAAACGACCAAAAGAAAATAAATCTTATTATTCCACAATGCTTCAAGCAAACTTCAATACTCTCTTATATATATATATATATAAGAGAGTATTGAAGTTTGCTTGAAGCATTGTGGAATAATAAGATTTATTTTCTTTTGGTCGTTTTGGAAGCCTCAGCAATGCAGATTGGTAAGTCTCCGGGTAACAGGATCCGGTGGTGAAGAGAGAGATGTAAGGCAATGTAGAATGAAATGTATAGTATGTAGAGGAACGTAGGAAAGAGCGTAAAAAATTAAAATAATAACACGAGATAGAGTTACCATGGGAGAGATTTAATTGTCCCTATATTTCGGATTCGCATCCATCTGGATTGTTGACGCTTCCAAAACGACCAAAAGAAAATAAATCACATATATATATATGTGTGTGTGTGTGTTGTGTGTTTCTGTCATCCATGTAAATCGATGAAAGATGTAAACATCAACGAGAAAAATCAGAGAATATAATCTTGTTTTTTATTTGTTCTACCCTGACTTAAACACACCCATATCACTCACTGTCGGAGAACACAACCATTGATTAAACTGTTGGATAGCTTTAGACAATGTTGTTAGTATTCACATTTCGATATAAAATGTAGAAATACATGAATATATATATATTTGTAGTATGGTTGCTTGGATGCGTCCATAGGCGGTATGCCAGTTGAGCACTCTATGCTCTTTCGGAGCAGAGTATGATGATATGGAAAACGAAGAATCAGTGATGCATCGAAACACAATATATTACATATTACAATTGTTTCTCCGGCGAACAGCTCGAAGTGCGATCTGTTTGTAGATCGAACCTGACTCTGGATTCGCAAGTTGCTCGGATACGTCTAGTGATTTCGAAGCAAATTCTCTTTTTTTTCCATCTTTGTGATTTTTTTTTCACTTTTATTCCTTTCCTTTTTCTTTTTGTACTTGTGAGTTTTATATCGGATAATATTTGATTCGTTTGCAAGCGGTGACAGAGAGAACATAGGCAAAAAAATAGGATGGCGATGGTCATCTAAAAAAACATAGCGTAATGAGGCTGTTGGCTTGCAAACTAACCGAATATTATTATTTTCGATAGCCGA